>JAPMOR010099167.1:867263-986340 GCA_026543865.1 Argiope aurantia
ACTGCAACTCTTAGTAATAGGTTCAACTAAACATGCTGACCTACTCAAACAGGATGTCTCAGCAACAGGTTTAGAAACTTCTGGGAAAGGTAGGATACATCTGCACACAAATGCTTTCAAGACACGGTAGACTTCACTGCAAGTGTATTCCCAAATGTTTCATTGGAGATTCTTCATTTCACCATCCCATACCAAAATTTAATGTTAATAAGCAATGATATAATTGCTGTCAACATTAAGCAGAAATAGATCACCAATCAAAGTTGTGAAAAACACCTTCAATTCAAAGCGTGCAGATACTTATATATGTGGTGCGTTTTATATAGAGATTATAAAAGACATCTTGCAAGGAAAGATTCGTACTACATATACTTTTTGCCCAAAGAAATGTGAATGCCAAATTATTTTCTTTTAATTAAAAAAAATAATAAATTATTGATCGAAATATCCATATGCATATGTGGATAGTTCTACATATGAACTGAGTAAATTGGATCTAGATTATGAAAATGCTAACATCAGCTGTGACATAATTAGTTACGATCACTCTCTATTCACGAAGACAACTGTGAGGTCCTTCTTCCACTATGATTATTGAATTTTGTTAAAGAATGCTGAAATGAAGAATCTCTGAAGAATTGCTCAGGGATCCCGCGTACATGTATTGCCATCTACCATGTCCGGAAAGCATTTTCAGCTCAGCGTTACTATATGGTTCCGAATCGTCTAGGTGTATCCTACCTCTCCTAGAAGTTTGTAACTCTGGAGCTGAGACACCCTGCATACAGTATCTAATTAAATTTATAATAAAAAGAAATTACAGAATAAAGAAAGAAACATGATTCCAAGTATGATTTGTCATAGCATTCTAGTTTTAATTATCCGTTCCGAAGTTATAATACGAAAACAAAATAAAATAAAATTTTGGGTCAAAAATGTTTTTACACAGAATGAGAAGCAAACACATAAGGAAAGAATTTTTTTATTATATCTTCTTAGATTACATACTTTTCTCAGAGTACCATCTGAAGGCAATGTATCTTTCCCTACTGTAAATTCATGAATGAAGCAGTCTTCGGATACAATAATTTACGCTTTGCCATTACACTTTCTAATTTCTTCAGGAAAATACATATGCAATATACAGAAATACCTTATATAAATCTCTTGCATCAGTAACAATGTTTCAGAATAAATTTGACAATAAAAGCCAACATAATATATGCTACGCTATATATCTTTAAATTTGGTTAGAGAAATCTAAATTTAAGAAAGGCGAATTTTAGCTTGCTCAAAACTTCATAGGAAATTTCCGAAGTAAAAGAAATTACAGAATTTATCAAAGCATATTATGAAACTATTTGACAAAACAGTTTGACTCTGCTTTTTTATGTTCAAAATACCAATAAAACAAAATATATCAAATAATAATATGGTTACACATAGAAAATGGCTTCGCCTTAGTAAATAAATATGGAAACATCTTCCGGGGAACATGCAACAAATAGATAAATAAATGAAAAATTCTAAAACTTTCTTAAATAAGATTCAAATTTGACAGTAACAGGAATATATTTAAATATTCTTCACACATTTAAAAATTCTTAACAATACTTTTTCAGTACGAAGAATTACAAATAATTTGCACCAATCTCAGTTTTAGATCATAAATACACTTTACGGTACTTATAATTTTTTCAATAAATGTTTTCTTTCGTAGCCCAATACTTGTCTGCCCTTCGCACTCATATCCTTAGAAAACAGGAAAAACAAACTAAAAGGCAAAAACTTTTTTTTCTAAAAGATAAGTCTACACTATTAGAAATCGGTATAAAAGTATTTTCTGAAAGTAATATGGATAATATTATATGCTGAATCTACATTATCACAATTTCAATTAGAAAGCAAAATCAATTGCCTTAACTACTACAGTGAAGAATAGAAGTTTCGGTGAAAATTTCTAAGCATACTAAAAAGACAGTATTTTATCTAAATTACATTTTTCAATCAAAAAATTTCTATCCTGACATTTTTCTAAATTCAAAACATAAATTCACAAACAGTACTAAAATTCATATTTTCGAGATAAAACTAGATTAAATAATTGCACTTGAGTTTGGGTTTCAAAAAGCAAATGATAATATATGTATATGTAACTTTTAAATAGCTAAAACAATTGATGCTAATAAATCATTTATGGAAATTTAGCATGGCAAATAAATAACCAAGCTCAAAATGATTTGACATTTCCCTTCAATGAGTAATTAATAGTAGGATAATATATTTACATGATTGTCTTTAGAACCTGAACTCGTTATACGGAAGAATTAAACCCATGAGCTAAACAAACAATTTTATAGTAAAATTTGACCGTTTGAAAAATTCGGATATTTTAATAATAAAAAAAATTACTTCCAAAATTCGAAAACACATCAAACTATGAATAAATTTATTTAACTTTTGCAGTTCACAAGTTACTTCATTATGAAATGTTTATTTCATAGTGCAAAAAGAATTTTGAAACTATAACTCCAGTAAATTAATCAATGTAATTGTTTTAATCCATCACTAAATATATAAATAAAATTATATAATATAATTTTTAGATCAATTTATGCAGAGTTAAAACGTATAGAGCTAAACACAAGATTCATTCCTCCTTTGCCAGCACTAGAAAACAATACTGCAGCTAAATAGCTATTCTTGGCATTCAATTATACTAACACAGTGAAGTATTCCAATTGCAACATTTTCATGAACAAATACTTTACAGCTGAAATTTCTGATTAATTAAAATAATCGTGGATGTGCTTAACAATTCAGACCTAGAATACCTGTGTAATTATGAATTAACACAGCCCATAAAATTCTGATACAAATACACTATTGAATAATTAAAATTCATTAGAAAAAAGTTTCACAATCTTTGTTTTCGAGAAAGCTGCCATATAAGTACACAACCAATTTCAATCACTATACAGGAATTAATATTTATGCATGTAACTTTTATAATTTATTTAATTTGCTAGTAGAATAAAAAGGACTTCGCATCAGGCAGTGGTATCACAGATACTGATATGGAAGATCCTTCAAAATTTTTAACACTTTAATTATTTTCAATTTTCATATTCACACAACTGTTAGCAATACTTAACAAAATTAACAATATCATAAAAGTATTATATTGAATTCAATATGTAAAATTACCTTTTAAAACTTAAAGGAAAATTGCAAAATTTTTATATTAAATGCAAACACAACTTCTGCATGTGTGTATATTAAGCAGCCAGTAACTGCCTAAAATTAATCGATTCACATAGACCAAATATAACATTTGATCTCAAAATCAGGAAAATCATATTTTGACAGATCTTACCCATTCATAATTTTTAGGAAATGCACAAAAATTTATTCATGGCATTCAAATTATCACTGCATTACTTGATTTTACTAAAACCACAAATGTAAAAAATGAACAAACTGTTCTATGCAAAAACTCATTAGAATGAAAAATGAAAATTGCTCACAACCAAATCATAAAAAAAAATGGCAAAACTATTAAAACAAGGTCATCTAACTAGAGTATATATTTGCAACAATTTTAAAAATAAATAGTTTAAAAATTTATAAGAGTATCAAGTTATTTTCTTGAAATTATATAATGAGTCAGAGTGATTATATAATTTTAGAAATCTGTCAGGTTAAAAATTTGTTATTAAAATATTTGATATATTAGAGTGCCCAATCAAACTCATAATGATAACTTAATAATGAAAATTCACACACACACAAAAAAAATTAAAACTTAAAAGTGAAGCTATGTAAACAGGTTGAACAATGTAACTAGTTAACTCTAAAATGCTTCTTATTATTTAAGCAAATATATAACTATTCAAATACACTCATTTTATTTTTGTAAATAATGCAAGCTTCTAATGTTTTAGCACAGATTGATAGTAAAAGAGTATCAATGAAGCATAATAAGAAAATAAGCATCTCATAAAGTTCGATGACGGATTAAATTCACACATGCAGCATGCACAACTAAAACTGTAAGGTGTGTTGCTATTAACTTCCAATATACTATTTTTCATTAAAAAAGAAAACTATATCCACTTGGAATACAAAATATTTTATTTATATGACATTTTAAAGTGCTGAATAACAAAAATCACAATTTGAAATCTGTAATAAATAGAATTTAAAACGAATGAAAAGTTCCCCAGATATATGAATATATTTAATACACAGCAGTGATAGGGTAAGCTAAGCACATTATTAAATGGTACACGCTGAGGTGCATACCTTTTAAAGCTATTAATACTGTGTTACACGAGTGCACTTTGGTATTCTTGAGTCTTTAAAACATGAGTATTAAACCATATCACTAATATTATTGCAACATAAACATGAAAGCTATTTCATACAAAATAACTTAATGTTTATTTATATGACCAAGCAACAACATTCAGGAAAAGATATTATACACTGCATACATAGGTGATAAATACAGGTTATCAAATTTATTTTACAAAAGTCATTGCTTTTTTAAAAATTTGCCTAATTAAAGGCAATAGTAACATGATCATGTTAATAAAAGTAACAAGCCCATACTATGCATAAACAAATAATAAATTAATGCAATAGATTTCAAAAATTTCCAAGGGACCAAACAAAGACAATATATAAAACATTATTTAAAATAATTCAATTCAATAATTTAATGAAAACTACTTTATTTCATTTACAATGAAATTTTAAAATTAAATAACGTTTATTTGTATATTAAAGTATAAAATATAAGACTAACAGAACAGATGTAATAATATAAAAGAGTACTTCTACTTTATATGATACTTCTACTTTTAAAAAAATTAATAATCTTAAACTAAAGAGCCATTTATTGCCTATATTAAAACACGTTAATATTTTACAAGAATCTGAAGACAGTTTATGACACAATTATATAAGGAAATAGGTTGGTAAATTATACTAATGCTCAAATGCTGTGAAACATTTGAGCATTATATAAAACAATAATTTCATTTAAGAAACATTTCAATCATGCTCATTAATTGTTTGTGTCATAGTTTAATGATTTTTAGGTTTTAAAATTAAAATAACCATTTTACTTAAAAATTAAAACATCTACAATTAAAATAAAAAAGAACACATTTCTTTATAATTATTTTTTCTAAAATTAATATTAAACAAGTATATGCTTTAAAAATTCTTCCTACAAATATTATATGAAAGAAAAGAAAAAAAAGCAAATGAGAGATAATTCCCTCTTTCTTAATTAAATATGAATATATATTTCTATAGCTAAATTTACTTTCATAGAAATTTTTTTAAAAATTCAAATGTATTTTTCAGACAAGTATGCAGTGTAAAATAAATTACCAGATATCAATTACATGAATGCCACAAAATTCAAGAAAAATTTCGAATATAGAAAAGACAGGAATGGAAAAAACCATACAATGAGATATAAAGGCATAAGATACCCCCTTCTTTCTGCAAGGCAGATATGTAATAACTCAGTTATTAACTATATATCATACATAAATATATGTATATATACATATATTTAAAACAGTTTTAAAATATACACAATACACATTAAATAACATTTTCTGTACAAGTTCATGTATATATACATAATAGAATTAAGGTTTTGACTAAAAATATACATAAATGATGATGATAAATAATGATGCTGGAATTGATCAGTTTGAATGACTTACAAAAACATAACACATTTCAGATGTGCAAAGTTTTATAATGGAACACTTCATAAATGCAACATTGAGGCCAAATCCCAAACTGAGCATCTTTTCTTTGTCAATATTTAAAGCATAGTTCCTATTAACATAATGCACATATTTGATTTTCTATATTATGAATATGAAGTATGGATTTATCAGTCACAAATAGAATTACTCTCTCAACAGGAAGTTGACAACTTCCATAGTTTTCCCCTCCATTTTAAGAGTTAAATATTAATCTATTTCTAAACTCTTTAAATTTTTAAAGACAGTATACAGTAATAACTTTTTTAGAAAATTGTAATAAGCAGAGGAAGAAAGTCAAATACGAAAAGACCATGTGTATCAAATTTAAGGGAATAGTGTATTAAGGATAATCATATATCCCTTGTGGAAATTTAACAACAAAATATTGCAAACTATTTTTCCATAAACACTCTATAAAAAATTTAGCTCATTTCCAAATAGAGCATTTTCCATACTTCTGTCACATTTTCCAAGAGTTGCTAGCTTTATCTATACAATTTTGGCTTAGAGAATGTGGTCAGACCTACAATGAAAGAATAAAATGATAATGATGATGCAATAAATCACAGATGCTGATGTCTCACTATATAATGCTGGCAGGCAGTTTATCGAATACTTCTGTTGACTTTTTGGATAAGCTACCTCGTCTACGAGGAAGGGTAGAGGTAGGTGCAGGATTTGAATCTGGGCAACCACTGTGGACAAGCAAATCATGGACTTCTTGAAATCCGCCATTTTTTGCATATGAAAGAGCAGTTCTACCATCAGAATCCACAGTTTTTACATTAGCATGATTCTAAAAATAAATATACAAGAAATCATAATTGAAATATATAAGTTACAAGAAAAATATTTTAAAAAATGAACACGTTTTAATATTCTATTACTCCCTATATCCAACTAACTTGTCTATTTCCTTGTCCACAATTAGAAAGGTAATTCCCAAAAAACAAAAAAACAATATACCAATTATTTATTCATTTTGAAAAGCATGGAATCAAATAAAACTACAATCATTGCCCTTAAATTGAATATTAAACCTTATTAAATTTGTTCAACCTTTAAGTCTTCGACATGAAATTTGAAACACAAAATATTGTTGATGCCAGTTGGTTTTTCCCCAAACTTTTTTGTTATATGGAGAAAATGGCTTGATTGTTTACATCTCAGTATTCCTTGCTTCATTTCCCCTCAAAATCTTTATTACTACTTACACAAGTAATAGCACAAACTGTTTTTGATTTCATAAATGAGCTCGCTCAGTAAATAAGACACCAAAATAGAATATGGTAACTTAATTTAGTTTCCAATTTTAAAACCTTGATTAACAAATACATATATTGAAAATTGTATTATCAACTGTCCAAACTAAGGTTTCTCAAATTTGTCTTTATCCTCTTCTAAATTTAAAAGAAAAGTAAATCATATAGAAAAAGTAATCGTTTAATATAAAATTACATGAAGCAATATAAATTTCAAGACTTCTCCTCACGCAAATAAATTCCACTCCCCAAATATAATACATTTTAGTATTTATTTTTACTAAAAATAAAATTGTTTTAGGGTGAATCTTTTTTCGGGAAACCATTGATACTACGGAGCAGCCGAAAGCAGAAAAACAAAAATTAAATTAAAGATGAAATAAAGAAGTATAATCCATATTTAAATACTACAACGAGAAATTAAAGTAACAAAATAATTTTTACTTTCCTCATGTTGTAATAATAGAAAAATACTTTAATTCAAAATCCAGTACTATAGACATTTATGTTGAAAACAGAAATTTGTAAAAAGGTCGAAAGGTTGAATTTATTAAGGTGAAAATATACAATATGGCATAGTATGGGAATTGAAGACAGTTAGTTCGCATTTTTTATGGTCTACCATACTTTGAAAATTTCAAACAAAACAAACATTGCTTGCTTGAACTCTCATTTCTACCAAATTCATTTTTTAATATCTTAAGAAAACATATGGGAATTTTCTGAATGAGCTCAAAGGTGTGAAACCAGCGAGTGGCAAGCGCCCAGAGCATAATATAATTTTTATCACCCCCCATCATCAGTGGTTTAGTACGTATAAATGGCGCCTAGGGCACGGCATTATTTTAACGCTTTCCGATGATATTTCATTCTGCAAAATGATATAGGCACACTAACGCTTTGCCTCCATGGTGCCCGAATCATCTATATCTCTTCTAGCCCCAGGTCGCTACGCCATATGAGTGGAACAGTTTTTCAAATCAGAATAAATTCAATTCTTAGAAATAACAAAATTAGAAACCTACTACTTATATTTTTACAGTAAATCCAAATTTCAACGTCACATTTCGTTTAAGAGCACACATACAAAAATGAAAATTACAACATCACGCTTACCCATATGAGTAGTTGAGTGATTGGTAAACTTCCCAATGCAGCTGCAAGGTGAAGAGCGGTTCTCTGATCCCTTGGACTAACGGGAGTATTGACATGTTCTGGAGATGATGAATGAGCCAAGACTAAAGCTACTGCTTTTATATCATTTTTGCACACAACATCAATTAGTTGCTAAAAGAAAAGTGTATTTTTTAATCAATAAACTTGCTTGATAAGGAATGAAAAACACATGATGAAGCCCGGTTTTAACGGTTGAGCAAAGCATACATGAACAAACAGGGCCGTCCTCATTAAGCAACGTTGGGCATATAAATGGGCAGTTTGAGGAAAGTTTAAAAACTAAGAAAGGCAACAAAAATTTGGTGAGGGCTATACTAACGAGTAAAAACTTTGCTTATTTAATTAATCGAATTCTCTACTAATCACTTAATTGATTGTTTTATTTCATTATATTACTCAATTACTCCATGTGTAATGCATGCGCAGTAATTTCATAGGCTAACCTATTTATTATTTGAAGAAAAAAAGGGGGGACAGCATTTTCCAATTTCTTTACGCAATTCTTCACATTAAGATCAGTTAAAACTTAAGACGTAGAAAAATTAATCAATAATTAAAAAAAGTGTTTTTAATGAAGCAAAATTGACATGTTTAGTCAGAAATAGAATGACCTGAATGTCAATCATTTTTATGTTGTTGTTGTTTCTGATGGCACTTGCCATAGGCAAGCCCGCTGATTTGAAATCAACGATTTTAAGCCGAAAGGGAACGTCTCTTATTTTAGTAGCGCCAACTAGGGCCAAGAGTACGATTTTGCTACTCACGCATCACATTCGCTTGCACAGCCCCTTTTTAAAGGGGGGCACATTCACGCACCTCACAGATAGAACAACGGAAGAACAACCATGCCCGAACCGGGACTCGAACCCGGGACGCCCAGATCACGGGGAAGACGCGCTACCCCTATGCCAGGACGCCGGCAATCATTTTTATAATGTAAGGTACTACTTTATTAAAGTGACTAACATTAGTCTGCAAGCAAATTTTATTTTCTTTTTTGTAATTTAATATAATTTTTTTGAACACATATTATATTAATGCTATTTTCATCCACGTAATTCTGCAAAAATAATTTTAAAAAACTTCGCATGTTAATGATAATAATTATATCAAAATCATTGGTGTATGGTAGTTCTAAAATTCATTGAAATAGATGAATTTTTAGTACTTAAAATTACGCTATTTCCATTTAAGCTTTAGAAATAAAATCTATGAAAATATTACATATCTCTGTTCGTAATGTGTAATCAACCGTAAAAAAATCTATTTCATAATTTTTCTCCTCCAGGCTCAACATACTTTCTCCAAATAGGCATTAAATCAGTGTGAAGAAGAGAATATGCAGTGGTTATGAATTCAACAGCAGCATAAGAACCTGGTGTGATGAAACAAGAATCATTTGCTTATTTTAACTAGCATTTTTTTATTAAATTGCATAATGCTGGTTGGTAAGCCAGTAATAACTGGAGAGAACAGTGATTGAGTTTCTATGAGCTGCATGACTTTTAACCTTCAATTACTGTTCATTCATACATTCAGTCACACTTCAATTACTGTTCATTCATGCAATGAGAAGAATGGGGGTTTGTCCATAGTGACAAACAGAATGGAATCATGCTTTTCTTCTTTTTTTTCTTTTCTTTTTATGATAAATTGTTAAATGAATGTCACTGCTTCACAGCACATTATGCTGGTTTCTTTTCTTTTCTTTTGTTTTTGTGTTCAGGAAAAGTCACAGATAATAGATTTTAGAGTAATTAACTCCTTACTAAATATTCCAATACTATATAAAAATTTAAAATTCATTTTAGCTAGCTTGAAATTTATTATAAGCACAAACAGTAATAGATGCATAAGTATACTCAAAATTCCCACAAAATTCATTTTCTAAAACATACTTTCTTGATACAAACAAAACAAATGAAATTAGAATCCTACTTAATGTTTTCTATAATTATCATTATAATTGCAGAACACTGGAAACATACAAAAGTAACACTTACTTGACCAATAGGAGTGGTTGAGGAAATTGGCGCAAGAAATTCTTTAAATTCATATTTTGCTCGTATCCATCTTTCCTTTTCTTCCCTATATCCAAAAAGAAATCGCTTAATAAAGTAATTGCAGTAGGAGATAAAAATGCTTCCTTTTTATGTGATAATTACTTAGTGCAAAATATTATTCTCTTGTCTTTACTGTCAAATGACTCAATAAAATTGCCGAATTTATCAAAAAGAGAACATTATTAAAGAACTGAATGTACAAATCCTAAATTATATACATTTAAAATAATTCTTATAACAGCAATTGAAATGGAAAAAAAAAAAATCTTAAAATACGTTAAGCCTATAAAGGACACAAATGATACAACTAACGGTGACGTAAATAAATGAACAAAACATCTTTGAAAGAAAAGAAAATATCCGAGAAATACAGATGGGATTTCTTATTACATCAGATAAAAACTCCAAAAAAAAATTAAAGCATAATTTAAAATTTAGCAATCAAACATAAATGCATCATCAAGGAAGAGATTAATGAGATTGCAGAAGTGATATTTTTAATGTAGACTGAGAGGTTAAATTTGGATTTTATATTATTTAAGCCAAATATAGCTACATTGTACTAAACACATGGAAAAAAGTGCCAACATCAATAGATAGCAAAATCAAATGCTCTCAACTTAGACAAACGAATTATGTCAATCAGTGATTTACGGATAAATTACCACTTCTATCTTTCATGTAAAAGAATTATTTTATACTATGTTTAATGTCCTGCTTAAATAATTAATTTTTTTTTTACAAAAAAAATGTATATGCTACTTATTTACTTTCTCTAAAAGTGGCATGGGAAAGACAGCCATTTCTATTTCTTTGCATTAGCTCTATGTAGAAAGCAAAACTTTTGGCAAGAAACTTCCTCATTCTTCTGATAATGCACAAATATGTCTGATTACTACAGTCTCGTTTATGAAAATTCAAATATTTGGTTTATTTCTGAATTTTATTTAGTATGCTTATTATTTCCTTTGTCCTTTTTACATTTCTTGCTCAATTAATCATAAGCATGAAAACTTTTCATACTTTTGATTATTTAAGATGAAACTTTTGATTATTAAGATGAGATGAGTATTGAAGATGAAAAATGTAAAATTTGCGAAACATTAATAAACAATATTATTTATAACAGAAACAATTCTACAATAAATGATATTGCTTACTGGTGGATGTATGAAGTTCAGAAACTCTTAAAATAAAGAAATATTTCCTCAATTTCTCCATTATTCTACTAACAAAATTCATGCATCACTTCCTTTCAGATGATTAATTATCAGAACTCATTATAGTAAATGATGAATTATAGATACTAAGAAAATTTCTAATATAATAAAAAAATGAAAATTCTGACTCACCTACTAGAATTAGGAGTTGGTTTTGCCCGTCCTCTAGTATTACCTTCCCATATACTATTAGCTAGAGTATTTCCTAAAGCCATCATAACACTTACATGTTCAGGCCTAAATATAAAAAAAAAAAAAAAAAAAAAAATAATTTAATATTTGACGCAATAATTTTTTTTGATAAACTTATAGTAATGACCTGAAATTTTAAATGCTTACAGCCATTCATCTAAATCAAGAGATCTAACTCGAGATATATGGGAACCCAAATTCCTATGAATTCCTGAGCATTCAATGCACATAAGAGCTCCAATATTAAGACTCGCCCAATCTGGATCTATAAAATAAAATATTTTAATGATGCATCTCCTCTAAATAAATGGACTATTAACAAGCATGTGAGACTACAACTGTGAGAAATGAAATAGGAGCATTCATACTTGGAGCATCACAATCCACACAATGAGTATTTCCAGGAACAGAATTCTTAATTAATTGGATTGAGGCTTGATCAACAGAAGATGCTGTACGACCAGACTAAAAATTAAAAAGAAAACTCATTATTTAACCAACATACAGCACATCTCAGAGTGCAAATATCTAGTTATATGATTTAACAAAGTTTTAAAAAAATATTCAATAATTTACTTTGGTTTTACAACTCTCGTTGCCTTGCAGACTAGTGAGTATTTGTTGTTCAATTGCTGTAATCCACGCTTCACGATCCTAAAATTAAAATATTATAATTGTTTTAATTAAATGTGATGTGTACGACTCTAAAATAAGCACGCATCCTTTAGAGAAAAATCCTATATTTCCACTTTACTTTTAAAATTGAAAACAAAAATTTTATATTAAATTTATATTTGGATCCTTATAAATATAAATCCCAATTGAATAACTTAAAAATTAATGTAATAGATAATAAATATGCGTAAAAGCATAATCCTATCAAAATATGTGGAGCAAAAAACTTAAAATGTGACTCGAATGAATTAAATATATAGTATTTCAGTCTTATATATAATACAGTACCAGCAAACAAAAAAATACTTTCTAACCAATCATACTTACATCTGAGCTTGAAGCTTCAAAATGCCATTGTTTATTGTCCAAAGAGACAATTATGAACTCATGATCATCCGAGTCTGCACAGGAAAAAAATAATCATTACGAATATACTGCAAAGGTAAATCAATTTTTAAACTACCAATTTAAATTTATCCTAACTACGATAATATATTTTTCGAAACAAAATTATGACATTACACACAAAATTTTAACAATCTTATTCTTTTACAAAATTTAAATTTAACATGTAGAAAAATTTAGGCAATAATTCACAAAGTTTCATGTTTCAACATAACAAATGGTACAATGATCAATTGAGCATTTGAAATCTACTTTGATTTTTAAAAAATAAGTGTACTCTCTAAGAGAAATCCTAAAAATATTAAAAAAGTCTATAAGAAATAAAAAAGTTTTAAGCACATTTATGCAGATACATACAGAAAGAAACCTTATGAATGTCTGATTAAAACCTATCTTTAATAATGACAAACCACGAGTTCCAATTTAATTAGAATTTCTGAAATTTACACAAACATGTTTCTTTAACAATAACATCTGCAATTTCCTTTCTTCCCTCATAAAGAGGGAGATAATATGTCATCCTTAATTGCCTTAATCAAAATCCATCATCAATTTTCAGCAACCATAACTATCTCAATCATAACTAACTGGCAAAAAATGTACATAATAATTTTATTACAAATGAGCACATATAATGCTCTTCAATTATCTGACCCAATCGCACCAACATGCAGAATGGCCATGCCGGTTACTTCATATAGCGACATGCAACACTGAACGAAGGATCAAAGATCAGTCTACTGTACCTATCACCTCTCATCCCCTCCCCACAGCACTACTGAAACAACAAATCAGTCATCGGTAAAGCCCATGGTGACCAATGTGTTCAGGAATTCACTTCTCATGTTATTGACAGCGAGGGAAACAGAACACACAGTTATAAATGAGAAATAATATTATAAATTCAAATGACAAAATACAAAGTCCTTCAACCACAAAGCATTTTAAATTCCAATTTAAAGTAACAAAGCAGATTTGTCATGAGCAAAACACTATATTCACTTAAATAAAAATACAATTTAAAGCAAATAATAATGGGTGAAAATAAGAAATTATGAGATATATGAATTTTTTTTTAAAACAAAACATAAATTGTACCATCCATAGCATCCATATTCCTCAGTCCGGTACTCTTCATTCGCCTATGTCGCTTTTTTACAATAGGTGTATCTAATCTACTTAACAGAGGATTTGTACTCGGTACAGCAGGTATTAGCTGTGTTTCACTCCCATTTAAGACACCTAGAAAATATTTGAAAGTATTGTTTTATTTTTTAAAAAAACAGGGATTTTAAAATAAATCTAGTTTTGTAAAAAAAAAAAAGTGTATTGTTACAAAAACTTTCAAAAGTAATAAAATAAAAACTGCATTCATCTGACATGCATGTTCTCATACATCTTAAATGTTTTTTTCAAACACAAAATACTGTTCATTTCAGTATTCTGAGACGGTTTTCGACGGTTATATCACTAAGGGGTGACACAGGGAAGGATGAGCGTCATTTCCGGAATTTAATTTATTTTTAAATGTAAACATCTCTTTTCCTCTTACCCCTATTTTGCCGAATTAAACCCATCCTAACGCATACGCAAAAGCGCGGAGGGTTATGAATCCGCAGGCACACAATAAATATATATATCTGCATGTGTTGTAATTCTTATAAACATCAGATTTTGACACCACTTTTATTTTTTATCATGAATACTATTTAATTTGCAATAAATTGATTGAATAGATTTAATGTTTTTCAGTCGTATAAAATACCAAAATGAAATTTTTCACATGCATTCCGTATTAATTATTTAAAAGTCTTAACAAGTTAACAATCTAATAACTAATAATCTGTGCGAACAAGCTGGTCGCCAAGGGCGTCTAGTTTAATTATCATCTGCTATGCAAAGAGGAATAAATAGTAGTAGAACTAAATCTCTGCAGACTTCTTTCAATATAATTAAAATCATTTACTAAAAGACATTAATAAAAATTCTTCTATTTTTTTCACGATCTAAAGAGAACCTTACATAAATACAGATTAATATAATTTAAGAAGCATGAGAAGCACTTTGAATTACTGAAAAAATATTTTTTTAATGCATTCTTTGAATTGAAAAATGCAAAGAAAGAAATAGTACATAAAAAAACAAAAAGCTACAAACATATAACACCTTTTTATTACAGTAAAAAATAGTTTTTAAACATTGAGAAATGTTTCATGCTTACTACCACAAACATTCAAATGTAATGGATGCGTTTCAAATACCTATTAAAGATAATTTCAAATCTTTCAAAAGATCTAATTATTTGAAAAAAAATCTCCCATTCTTTCCAGATATCAAAAATTAATCTGCAATTGTCTCAATATACTTTTCAAAGATAAGTAGATAGATTTTAAATGGCACATCAGATATTGATATGCTGAATCAAAATGGTTATCAGAGATGCTTCGTCAAAGAACAAATGCAACAGAGGGAAACAAATAATATTTTCATGATAAGGATAAAAGTTTGATAATGAAAAGCAAACTAAATGAATAAGTAAAAGTTAACCATTCTTTAAGAAAAGCTAAAATTTACTTTCCAGAATTAATTTTTGCATAAAATAATGGACTGAAACAAATTAAAATAAATTATAAAGACAATAACAGAAAAAATAGACTAAAGAGAAAAAATAAGTTAAATGCTTTTATTTATTTTGTAATATATTTTGCATATATATTTTATTTAAATGAGATTTCATTTTTTATTAATAGAAATACAACTTAAAAATGAAGAGGGTCTTACTATTTTAATTCCAAACAATAATTTAGAAACAATTTTCTACAGAACAGCAACTTTTTAATACAATAAGTACAGCATGGTGCAGCACTGATACCTTATCAAATGATATCTTTAAGATGCATTTAAGTCAACATGCTTAGTCTGTCAATGGCATTTTTCTTTAAAATATATTTTTTATGCAATTTTATAAATGTTACAAAGTTGTCTAATTAGAAACTAGCATTATCTTCTTCACTGAATTATTTGCACTGAATTTAAAATTTGCATTTACCTCCAGCAATGGATAGATTACTTAATTCTGAGGCCAACTCATTAACCTGATGTGATGAGGCACTAGAAGATGCTCCTGGGGTACGAGAACCTCTAGGCTTTTGACCAGGTATTTTAACAGTTGTGTGCATCAAAGGAATCTCTTTTCCATGAACATCATCCATATAATCCTTCATAAAAATTGCAAAAAATCATTTTACAAGCACAGACAATTAAAAATTTAGTAATTCGAAGAACGAAATTATCTGAAAAAATGAATTTAATTATATTAATTAAAAGACTTACGTGAAGACTTGGATGATAAGTCAATCTGCCATCACTTGTAAGTGTAACATACTTCTTTTTCCACTCTTTATTTAGAGCTTTGCAACTCCTTTTGTAAAGGTACCCCTAAATTAAAATACACGTTAATAAAATATGTTCTATTCTGTAATAATTTTTATTCTTACAATGGCAATAACTACCATGACACACAATACAGATTAATACGAAGAATTAAAGATATTTCTCAATATTTTTTTTCTTGTTTTTATCAGTTTTCGTGCTGATTTTATCAAACAGACATGTATTAATTTCAAATTCAATACATGATCATTTAAAGTGAATAATAAAAGTATAGAATAATATTCTTATATAAAAATAATCAGATAAAATTTGCAATTACTTAAAAAGTTCATTGACTCAGATTACAAAAATTTTAATGAATTTAATATTTAAAGCAAATGTAACTTTTTAGAATGAATTAAATAAGCATTTTGAAAGCGCAAAACGTCGACATTACAGATACTTATATACAATGTAAAGCAATAGAATATTTTTTTTCTTTATACAACCTTAAACATGAAAACAATTTCAATATTTGTGAGTAAAATTGGAGAAAAATAGATAAATTGGTAAATCCGACGGTCATGAAAATTTTGTTGCGTGATTCTAATAACGAATTAATATCAATAATAGTTCCTTTAAATTTCTAAAAACTTTTAAATTAGCAAATAAATTCAGAGAAACAAACGTTTTTAAAAATTAGATTTAAAATTACAAATAATTATGAATATATATAACCTGTCTAAGAGGGATCACTCGACCACTGCCCACTTCTCCATTCTTGCTCTTTTTATCATCTTCACCCTTTTTCAAAGGCTATATAAATGTAAAATAGCATTTAAATGATGTCATTAAACTAAGGATATGCAAACAAAATATTTAAATTCCAAGAAATTTATTTTGAAAACTCACAAATAATTTTTCAATTAATATGGACCCCTTTCATCTCCTTTTGAAATAGGAAATAAATATAAACAAATATAAAGAATATGTTACATCAATTTAAGTGCAGGCTAATGTTACTAAATCATTCTTACTTTAATAAATATATTAGCAGAATATAAAATTTTTCTGCTTATTAAGCTGTGATGCATATAAAATAACAAATGATAACCATCATTACAGATGCGGAAAATATAACATTAGTATGATCTCTGACTGTTACATGTCTTTCAGTGAAAGTTCATTCCCAAAACCAAAGTAATGAAATAACAGATAACTTAGCTAGAACAATAAATGATGCAGATGAAGAGTCTGAAATCCTAGCACTTTATTTTTCTTCAGGAAAAATTTTAAAATAGGATTATTAATAAAATGGTATACATTTTGACAGGAAATGGAAGAAAAAATTAAGGAAATTTAATCTTTCTGGTCTAGAACTTTCAATCTTTAATAGATTATTTCATCTCCAAATAGTCTATTTATATTAATTTAATCTTAATTTAGCTCTGTGTTGTTTACATAGCATTCAATGTGATGTAGATCACTACATTACAGTGAATACCATATTGTCATATGTATATAGATCATAATATTTATGATTATGAGAACATTACTAAAGTCTATTTAATGAAACTTAACAAGAAAAATTTTAAATTTTCTAAGAATTCTGAACATTACAGAAATTTCGGATCAAGTCACCATTTTAAAGATGCAACTTTTATAAATGTTGTTTTTCTCTGGCAATTGAGTTGTTGGTCTCATGTGGATAATTAATACACCAATTTGTTATTTCCTTAATTTGTCAGTTTTGTGAATATCGCTATTAACATTTCGATGTTTTTAATCTTCTGCTGAACTTAGTTTTCACTAGATTTAATATTTTATTTTTTGTTTTCATGAATTATACCTTTATTCTTTTCAATTTTTACTTTTGTAGAATTTTGTGTGCTGGATATGTCTAGAAATGAATTCAGATCAGTTGTTAGGCAGGTTATTTTCTTTGGACAAAACACGGGTTTTGATTTAATTATTAATTACAATGTGAGAACAAATTTAGTTTAGATTTTTTAATGGTTTATAAATATCTGCTATTTTAGTATACAACTCCTAACATTACTTTGATGCTAAAAGATAAAATTTTGAAATTAGTATTGTAGAAAGAACTAGCCACATCATTTCAATTTAGTTGTTTATGGATGGTTTTGGAATTAAAATTTTCTGCAGGTATCTACTTGCTGCAGGCTATATTTAATCTCATTTAAATCTAAATCCATTTTAGCCTCAAATTTCAATATGCATGCCTAATAAAACTTTCTAAAATTTCATTATTATACTGTTTTATATAAGAATTTGTTCTGAAATTTATTAGCAACTTGAAATTTCGTATTGAGATGTCATCCTGATTTGATATGTTTAGATTTTTAAGTCTCGAATTTTAGTTTCGAGAATAATTTGGTTTTGATGAAATTTCAATGATTCATAAAATAACGCATTTTGTCAAAGTGGGTCGCTTGTTATGAACTTTCTTCTTTCTAATTAACTATAAATATAATTATATTGTCAGTTAAGATATTTCATTTAGGTTAAAGTTTCATGATTGCAGGAATATAGCAGTTTTGTTGTTGAAATCTATTAAATTTTAAGTGATAATTAAAAAGGTCTTAAGAATGTCAAATTTTTTTTTAATTCATGTGCAATGCACGATTGAAGTATGGTTAGTATGTACTTTAAAGATTTTATGAAAAAAAAAAAAACTTTTTTAAAAAAATCCATCAAAAATAGGAATTATATATATGTTATAATGTTTGTTTAATGGTGCTGTTATATAGGGTTTATCAACCAATTTAAAGTGTTTCAGGAATAAAATTATTTTTTATAAATTCCTTTTGTGACTTTATAAATTTGGTTTGTGTTCAATAATTTTGGAAATATAGATCACAATCTTGCCCAACCTTATAATTTCATTACATTAAAATATAATAATATGAAAGAATAAATAACGTATTGAACCTCAAAAGAATATGACTCTTTACAATGCTATGATAAACATGAAACAGCAGAAATTTTAAATACTTCCTCCCAAAAATAAAAGATCTTCATTTTCATGAAATATCATTAATATTTTTCATAAAATTCACAAAGTATTAAATATAATTGTATTTCAATACGAAAACGAATATGAATAAGAATGAGGCATAAGATATACTGGGAAAAGGTTAGAGCGCCGTCGAGTCTTGCGAGAAGTAGTAGGAGTGGAACAAGGTGTAGGTAGATCTTTTGATTCTTTAGGACCGACGATGGAGTTAGTAACTAGAACTTCAATTCCTAGATTCCGTTCTGATTTAACTTTAGATTCTCTCATTGATATAGTATTTCCATCGACACGATTTTCCTGAAAGTTAAATTTATAATGTCAATGTTTAAAAAAAAATATAGTGATTAAATGACACAGATTTTTTTAATTAAAAAGATTTCTTTAATTAATAAAAATTACTAATCAAATTACTTTTGGAACATGACTTGCAGCTATATGACTTAGATGACTAGGAGATGCAGAGACTGCAGAGAGAGTATTACTTCCCACACTAGTAGGTGGATGATAACCATTATTAGTACTGCTTACACCACTAGTAGTACTTGAAACATAGCTATTGCAGCGAACTGGATGGCTGGGAGTGCTGGGTCTTGAGCTTATGCCAGCCATTTTCTGTTGAACTATCTTCTGGCAAGCTG
The DNA here is from genome assembly GCA_026543865.1 of Argiope aurantia. NCBI lineage: Eukaryota > Metazoa > Arthropoda > Arachnida > Araneae > Araneidae > Argiope > Argiope aurantia. Next base: position 887,099 of record JAPMOR010099167.1, read on the forward strand.
AAGAGATATTGTAATGAAATACATATTACTATCAAAGGACTCCCCTTATCCCATGACAAATACATTGTACATTTTTTTCCCCTCCAAGTCACACAATACTGAATCATAAAAATATAAGAATGCATACCTACAATTAAAAATGTATCCTTACATTAAAATATTTATGTGAAGCTATTAAGTGATTTTCCATTAAAAATACTTAAAATAATACTCAGCCACTTAAAATTCAAAATTTCATATAGAAATAAATGAATGTCTAAATTTTAACTAATAATATCTTGCTCAATTAATTCCATTATTAAATATAAATGAAAAAGGGAGAAATTGTAGAAGAAGAATAAAATATCACGTTTACACTTTCAGAAACTGATATTCAATAAAAAGATAAATTACACAAAATATTTTAATACGATAATATAAACTCGGGAACGTTAAAACAAATAACTGCAGAATGATATATTACATTTAAAAGCTTAAAATAACTGCTACTTTATTTCCAGACTTAAAAATGAAGCAGCCTAGAGAAACTAAAAATAAAATAATCCAATTGTGATGCAATAAGAAAAAAGTACAGTTGGATTTACACTGAAAATAAGAAAAGTCATTAAAAATATTTACCATTTCATATGACTGTTTAAAGCGATTATATATAAACAAAAAATAATCTCACCATCTTGAAAGACTCTTTCAACATTGAGCCCGTAAGTAGCACAGGTTTCATAATAGGAACACCTTTTAAGGTCATTAGCTAATTTCCTGGCTCGAGAATCATCGATAACACGAGGATTGCTTTCACTAATTGCATCTAAAAACATACGAGAAAGAGAAAAAATGCATATGAAAGAAATTAAAAAGAATACGAAATTTTTAGAATATATTTCACAATAAATGGCTGATTCACAACCAAAAAAAGGAAAGAGAAATTTAAAAAAAAAAAAGAATTCAGGTGGGAAAGTTAGAAATAATTACCAATCGAAATGACATTTGTAAATTAGTAAAAATTAAGTTCTCCTGAATAAAACTGTAATCGTATTTTAATACCATCCTGCAATCCCAAAAAGTTTCAAAAATGAATCAATAGATTTTTTGCACATAATTTCTTAAAACGTTAAAGCATGTAAGACAGTCTTCTGCTTCTTCAATGTAAAGAAAATTCTTGCTACAAAGAATTGAGAAACTCAATTAACAACACATATATATCAATTCCAGCACATTAGTTTACCCCCTTAAAAATAGGTTAGTGGGATGTATCTTAAATCAAAATTGTTGCTATTTAATTTCAGAGAAATTAGTACTATATTTTTCAGATAAGTTTTAATTCCATATAATTATTAGATTCATACAATTGTAATTATATACTAACATACTCACATTAAATATTTAGGATAAAAACATCAGAAAAAATTATCAGGATATTTTTTTCTAAGGCACATTTATAAAATAATTTAATGTTGAATATCATTGCATATATTTTTAAATAAAATTATGTTTGAAATTTAATAAATTAAAAACCTTGATGCACTTTTAAAATAAAACAACCAAAAAATAAAACTTTATTTTTTAACATATATAAATTTAATAAAAAATAAAGTAATTTAAGAATTATAAATGTCACTTTAAGTAAAATTTATAGATAGCAAGCAGTTTTGTTAACAGGTTTTTGTTTATACTAATAAATTTTTCGAATATATATATTACGGAAAATAAAATATTAAGGGCGCAACCAACCTTATATTTCATTCAATTAAGTACAAGTGATGAGACTATTTCACTTGCAGAACACTATTATATTAGTGTACAGGAATGGCGACACATTAACGAAAGCAAATAACAGAACTTAATAAGCACACTAAAAAAATTTTGTTCATTTTTCGCAAATAAACATTTTATCTTAAATATTATACAAGAGATAAAATTTTAGGGGTTAAGGGTTAACTGAACAAAGAGAATTTAAATGAAAATTTATACAGCAGATGCATTGAAAGAAAGTTACCCTCTCCGAGAACAAAATCCTATAGCATATCAACAATTCAATATAAATCTATGTAGTATTTGACAGGAACGATCTATTAAAATTTTTTTTTAAACAAAACTGTCGATAATAAATCTTGCAAGTCTTTGCAGAATGTATTAAAACTATAACACAATCAGATGCATCTTAGGAAGCTATAAACACAGAAAATATTTAAAACTATTGCAATAAAGTAAACGTGTCGAATAACAGTTCAATTAAAAAATCTTAAGAAATTTTCAAATATTTTGATTTCGCTTATTACCTCACAAAAGTGATATACTGCTTTCTATAAATCGACACAGGTAATAACAGGTTAATAAGAAAACAAAAAAAATGCATAAATGTAATCAAATTAGGTACTATCGAGGAATAACTCAGATAATTTCTTTAAAAAAAAATTCAATCAGAACAACCCAACAAGAAAGAAATTTATAAAATTCATAATTTATCTTTTATATTTATCTTGTAATAGAGACATCGTCCATTCGTTCCGAATGATGAATATGGGTTGTCCTAACAATCTCATTGAACTGAGACCTATTCGGACTACTTTAATATCAGAGTCCTTAAGTTTTTTTAACCTTCATTTCAAAGTGAGATAGCATTATTCTAGGTATCGACCATTTTAAAGAGAATCTTTTCCAAAAAGATGAATGCCTATCCAAATGCATGGGTGAAAAGTCCGAAATATGTAACGAGAAGAGGACAGAGGGCGAACAGGCTTACCGTGACGCAGGCCCCTTATAGAAAGGTGTCGACCATGTCTGCCTCGGCAATGCAATCGATCGATACAGCGCCCTCTTTCGTGTTCGCCCCTTCAACACCCGAATTTCGTTTATAGGGATAGAATACAAATAGCCCCGTTTCAGCGCGGTGTCTAGGACTTCAAAGACGGTACAGGGAAACACCATTCATCGGTAAGGTTACGCAGGGGCGTTCCCTGACAGCGGCTGCCCTACCTGGAAACGGAATTCCTCCAGCCCCCTCCGCTTTTCCAGTAGCTGCTATTTATGGCCTGGAAATTTATGTCCTTACGCAAGAGATCAAAATAAGGCCATCATTATATTTTTCAATGATTAATTGCTTCAAAGGAAAGCGGAACAATTAAGCTTTCATTTTACAAAATATTAAATACAATACAAATTTGATTACAAATGAAATTAAAAAATGCATTTAAAATAATAATATACCGTCCACTTCTTTCACTCTGCATATTTGCTTTTTGAATCGATAGCTCAGAATAATAAAAAAAATTTATTTCTAATTAAAAAAAACACTGATTGAAAAAAAGCAAAAACTGCTTACATTGAAAAATGCATTTTTCGACTATTTAGATAAAAGATATTTGCAAAGAAAATTTTTTGCATTCTTTTCTGCATTTGCTTTTATTTATATAACCATTTTTTCTTTTTATTTTATGTCGTTTAGAAGCCAAGATACAGCTAATAAAAAAAATGTAGAATTAACCGGATGTCTCAATCTGCAACCGGAAGGCGCTATAAGATTCAACTTTTTTTCTCCCATTTTTCATCATTTTAAAGTACAAATAATATCTTTATGATATTACTAATCCACCAAAATAACTTCATGACTTTTATTTTCTTAATTTCTTGATCAAATTTGCAACATTCTCATTCGCTCGAGTATTTCTTCACATTGAAGTTTTCGTTCCGATTGCGAGTGAATTTCGTTTCGAAAACTGAAAAAAAAAAAAAAAAAATCAACTGGAAGGAAAAGTCAAGTTAACAGATAATTCCATCATAAATTACAAGACTAATGCAAGATTGCAATTCGTAGCAACCTCGATAACCTTAAAAATATGCAATCTGGAGTCTGGCAACTTTTGTCTGCTGTTTCAGTACTGAGAATTTTATCCATGGGTAATACCCAATAGGAGCCACTAGCTGGTCCAAGTATTAACAGGCAAATGACAGACTGGAAAACATTTTTTGATAAAGTCACTGAAGTTTCCACAAAATATTATATACATTACAAAGACAATATACATGTAATTCTAATATCAAAAGTTGCTAAAGAAGCACTTACATGGAACGACGAAAAATGCTAATGAAAGCTTTCATGGTTTACACTGAAATATTATTTCGAATAAAATTTCGTTGTTCCAAACACTGCCACTTTTCCTATCTAACTGTCCTTCAGTTGAATGAAGATGAAACAGGCATATTAAGTGTACTAAATAAATTGCAAACGAATAATAGCAGTTATACGTGAAAAACTCAAACGCTTTTTGATTATGAACGTATTTGTAGTTCAAACTTATTATTACAGAAAAAAAAAATGCAAGCTCAGTGAAAGAAAAAATATTTAATATATGAAGAAATATTTCTTTACAGTAATTTCTTTGCGCGCGCTTTTCTCAAAATTATTTTTTCGAAATAAATTATCAATCATTAAAATTATATATCCAATACTAATTAAAACTCTTAATGAAATTTTCAGAGAATACTATGTATATTATTCTTAATAAATTCAACTAAAAGTTTTGATGTGCAATAATTCTTTTTTATTTATAGCCTTTTTTACAAGAAAATATTTGGAAAATGAAGAATAATGTCGATACCACAACATATAAAACTTCACAACATCCTTGCATTTTTAATTAATCCCTCAGATTTTATTTCATTTAGAAGATAACTATATTATATGTCAAGCGTGTAAAGGAAATTGTGACTATTTCATTAAAATTTGATGTACTTTGTTAACTGTTTTGGATAAATTTTATTGAAATTTACCTCATATTAGTCTAAAAAATGTGATATTTACAGTTTAGTTTGGTTTATCTATATTAACGTCCTGCTTTAAGGCAACATTAGGCCTGTTTTGGGACTGATCTCGTAATTTTGAACAGCGGTCAGATGACAAGGATGGCACCTAAACTGACCCCCCCCCCTCCAAACTTCTGCATTACACCAGTGGAAGGAAATTCGGCTCCCAACGGATTTTACGTGCACTAGACCCACTTATGTGACGGTTCTTCGGTGGAATGGGGTCTTGAATTTGGAGTCCTTGGTGTCCGAAGATGAGATCTTACCACCAGGCCACAGCGGCCTCATAATATTTACAGAAATTTGGATTTTTTAAAGACACTTTTTTATTACTTATTATTTTCTATATAACTAAAAAACACCAAATAAAACTTAAAAAACAGCTCCCCCCCCCAAATGATGCCAAACATATAGTTATTATTTCATTAATAAGATTTATATAAACTAACTACCGTCAATTTAATTTTACTTTTATTTACTCATAAAAAAACATAACTTTAACAGAACATTACACAAGATATTTCAGAAATATGGACTAAACGATCGAATCTGAAAAACAAGACACCATTTTATGAAAGCTAATGTCTCGATTTACTCAATAAATAATTCTAAAATTAGAAAAATCTATTTACCTTGGGTGCCCACCAGAATTAAGGGCACTTCACCAGGACTTCTGTAATGCGACATCTTAGTGTAATAATTATAGATAGCGTTAAAAGAAGGCTCGTTCTCTAGACTGAAGACATAAATGACGGCGTCTACCCAACAACTGAACTGAAAGAAAGAAAATACTTTAAGTTCATAGTTCCAATCTTCCCACATTTTATAACTAATTATGATCAATATAAATATTAAAAAATACAAACTACTAAAGTTTAAACTGAGGTGCAATGAATACATTTTATAAATTAGGTTTTTAGAATAAATTATTGTGTAGAGGAGCATCCCTTCCCCTCCGTTATCTAAGTCTACAAATTAATTAGAATAAATTATTCTGTAGAGGAGTGTCCCTTCCCCTCCGTTATCTAAGTCTGCAAATCAAGCAAATAACGTAATACAACAAATAACAACATGCAAATAATCTTATTAATTCAGACTACGTTACTAACTTAAACTTCAGTTAGTTTTCTATTATTTTTATTTTAAAATTCTTTTTGCATTTAAGTTAATGCACAAAACAATCAGATACTTCTAAAGTAAAGTTTACAGAATCAATACATAATTCCGCAACAATTGCGTGCATTTCTGTAAAACATGGCAGGTAAGAACTCACTGCGATTTAGAAAATTTGGGCATTAAACACATTGTAATAACAAAAACAAATAGTTTATTTGTTATGTGGATGAATTGAAACCAAAGAAAGACAGTTATGATTTTAATACATTAACTACCCATATTGAAAACGCTGATTAACACACAACCACATAAAAGCATCCATATTCTAATCATTATCACAATAATAGCACAAGACACAAAAAGCTATACAGATTCGTTTAGTAAGATTAAGTATGCATTTTATTTGGCACAGACACAACACAGTCTATTAATAAATGTATAACATACTAAAAATATTCAATATTTCATATTTTTAATACAAAGAGAATAAATAAAAGTATACAAATTTAAATAATAAATTGTCACTAAAATGAAACAATAGCGCATTCAGAAATTCATCTGGAAATTACAAAGAAAACAATAATAAAATATTAGAGAAATATAAATAACCAATGTGTTCTAAATCAAAATAAAAACAATCAATGGGTAGTTATTCAGTTTAAGTGTAAAAAATAAAATATATATTAAAGTGTTTTTATTTCATTGTAAGTGTTTTTAATATACTAAGATTAATTTCCTGTTTTGAAACTATACAAGGGTTATTTTTGTATGTAATTCGTAATATTAAACAGTGGCCAGATGAAGACGGTCGGTACCCCGTCTCTCCTAACTTCCACGCCACAGAGGACATTTCACCTTCGACTTAAAATTTAGCGTGCATCAGAACCACGTCGAGTCTCTAACTCATAATTCCTTTATATTATAACTGAGACCTCAGTATCAGGCCACCATGACTCTTATAAACCATGGGTGCCTGACAATAAAATAATATCAGGCCCTCATGATACCTATAAATATAAATTTTAACGTAATTAAAAACTTATATTTAATACAAAATACAAAAGTCTGATTTGTAAAGTCTGATTTGTAAAAAACAAACCAAATTTATTTCCAAAAACGTACAAACCATTATCTGCACTAGACTTCACATATTTAACATTTACGTGGCTATGAATTAAACACAAAATATGAAATCTCTGTAATTTAATTTTATAATGGTTTGACTTGAATTTCATAATCAAGTCCAAAAAGGATTATTTCTGACAAACTGGAGTACATTGCTTTCAACGTACAGGACTACTGAATAAAGTTTCTTTTTTTTTGGGGGGGGAAGGAAAAAAAAAAACTAAACCCTCACTATTTTTTGAATTCGACAAATTGTATGGCGAGAATATTCGTTTATGAAAAGACAGCACTTGTTACAAAATTCAATGAAATATATATATATATATATATATAAGTTATGTAAAGCTTATGTATGGTTTTGAAACTACTATAAGGGTAGACCTCAATTTTTAATCTACGGTAATCTTACAAAGAGGCTATCTTACTACAACCCACCTAAGAAGAACAGGAATAACCTAACTTAATTAATATTTAACTCTCAGCATTGCACATTAATAATGATATCGCTCACTCATTAACAGATGACAAGGCTAAACAGCAAGAAAAATGAAAAAAAAAAAAAGTAGTATTTATCTTAGAGCGAAAAAAGACTACAAACTAAGCTAATACGAATGAATACTTTCGAGTTAAATAAAGGAAAAATTTTGAAGATTATACAAATGTAATTATGTAGATAGCGCTTTATGTAAATGTTCATATATTTTTAAAGAGAACATATCCTTGAACTTAATTTTTATAGATTACGAAGGGATAATAAGAAATATTGGGAGACTTTTTTGCGAACTGTACAATCACAGTCCTGATATAATTAAAAACATTTTCAAGCAGGATTTGTCAAATGAGAAAGTATTTACAATTTAAGTATAATTTTAAAAACTGAGTTACAACCAGGCTTTTTTTTTTAAATCAACTACAGATCAAGTGCGATTTGAAATTAATAATAAAGTTTCAAATATTTAATCCAAAACAACTATTCTTTAGGATTAAACTTCTGGCTTGAGTTGAAATTATAAATTATTATTATATCAACAAATTAATTTCAAAGAAATGGATTGAGAATTGAAAAACTCAGAAAATTATTAAGGCATTCCAGATGAACTCCAAAGTTATGAGCTAAGATATAATACAAGATCAAATAGCAGGAACACTTATCCGTCTTTCTTCACCTCAGTTCATTTTACCAAATCATTTGAAATGGCCAATGAATTCATATGCAGAACAAGTTTGAAAAAAAGGGTAGGGGGGGAGGGGGCTGCAGATATAAGCTTTTTATCGAAAGTGTATAAAACTCTCAATTTTCACTTTTAATTTACAAAAAAAAAAAAAAAATTAATATCACATAAAACGGCAATGTCCTTTTCCAAGTTTTCTAAAGGGGTGAACATGTTAATAGCTGAAACAATAAACACATGTTAATAACTAAATTATTCATCAAAATATTAACAAACATTTCACATATTAGTGAAATGTTTCTCAGTTAGTATTTTATCAAATTTGGAAGTTACCTCAAATCCCAAAAATCAAAAACTGTTTCATCTTTTCCACGAAAGATAATTAGGAGTGAAAAATCTATATAAGGCGTTCAGTTTTTCAGAAATCGTACAAAAAATGATTTATTCCTCAGTAAAAAATAAAAAAAATATCAGAAAAGGATGAAATAATCTTCTCTTCTTCGCTTTTAAAGTTATTTCTTTCTGCATTCATATAAATCTATTAATTTAAATTCTAACAGTTGCTGTTAGAGGTTTCAATAAAATATATCTCATTTCATAATCACGAGTCAATTTATATTTATATTATCAATATCACCGAAATTTAAATTATATATTCTCAAAAATTTAAATGGGAAATTGCCGTAGTATATCGGGATGTTGGGGATTTTTTGTGCTAGGTTCAGAAAATTAAAGAAAAATCACAAAAATTGCGATAACTCACTCAAAAATAAGAAAATTCGTATAAAATTTGAGTATGTTGTCAAACAAGAGTTGCCAAGTAAAACTGCAAATTGCAAATTAGTGGAGCTGCAATCGGAATATGTCATCTGCGAGGAGCATAAAATTGCATGTTTGAGAGCAAGTCTGCAAATTTTGCTGCAATACTGAGATAAGAAATCTGGGATACCTAATTCGTGGCAGTGTATCATTTGTCCGAAGAACTGCGATGGAGAACTATTGGGAGACTAGAAACAGGACAAAGGCAAACAGAAGTAGCCAGATTGCTAAATGTGAGTCCTTCCGATGTACAGAGACTTTGGCAACAATTTCTAAGCACAGACTCAGCATCCAGAAGGTTCAGCTAAGAACGGCCAACCGCTACGACGAACACCGATGACCGATATTTGTCATTATGCTCATGAAGGAATAGAACCACAAATTTGACAGCTCAGATCCTTTCTTGCTGCAGCCACCAGAAGTTTGGTATCAACGTCATTTGTCCTTAGCAGTCTTCATGGAGATGATCTGTATATGAGGCGAACAGCCATTTCCCTGCAACTCACACCACGCCATAGAAAGGAACGTTAGGTCCAGGTTTAGCTTCCAAAGCGATAGTAGGCGCTATTTGATTTGGAAAGAACCCGTTATCATCCATCAAAAATCCACCTGTGAAAGAAATGCATATGGAGGAGGCAGTGCTTCTTTTTGGTGTGATATTTCTTTGGGTGGACACACAGAACGCGAATGCTCGAACCTACATGCACTCCTGTGCTGAGATAATAGGTGATGATTTCCTGTTACAGAAGAACAATGCTAAATCACATAGCGCTCCCATCGTGAATGATTATCTTCTGCAATAAACAATTCAGCGCATGACCAGCTCGATCACTGGACCTGAATCATATCGAGCATGTTTAGGATGCTTTAGGAAAACGTACAGTTGCTTTCAATCCTCCGCCTCAGACTATTGCCACACTTGCAACTGCTTTACAAAAACAATGGCTCTCACTTTCTTCGGAGCTGATAGACCACATAACTGATAGCAGCACACATTACTGCACATGTTATATATCTTCTACAGGGAATCATAATCCATATTAAAGGAACTTTTTCTATATCAAACTGAAACATTCAATTTGTTCATTTTATACACATACTAATTTCTATAACACTATAATTATCTGGTAATTTCAGATCATTTTATTCCTTACATTGTACTGTATACTGTGGGCCAGTTCCATTAAAGTTTTCATGCAACCTTTTGAGTACTCATTATTATCGTGATTTTTCTTTAATTTTTGGAAACCTGTGTATTTGCTTAGATTTGAAAGCATTCTCAAAATTTAACGGAATTTAGATCAAACATACATTCATGCACAAACATTAACACACGAAGAACATTTAAAACACCAATGACCAGATGGGTTTTTTACATACCACAGGATCCTAGAAAGCCACGGGATCCAGAAAAAAAAAGAAAGAGTGTACTAAATTAAAACTATATTACAACAGTGCAAATCAACAATATTATTAAACTTAACACAATAATGTTTATTGACAACTAAAATGTAATCACAGAAAAAACAACTTAACTTAATGGATAAACTTAAAAACATCAAATGTAAATAAGTTGCGAAAGTATCAAAGGCGATCGAACGCTGACAAATAAAGCTACAGCATTACCAATTTTAACCTTGTTTTACAATTCTAATAATAATTAAGAAAGCCTAAAAACGTAAATAGATAACACAAAATGATATTTCTAAACGCAAAGCAATTCTTACCATAAATAATGAATTTGGGTTTTTATAACAAAGAAAATAATTCATTAATTCATCAAAAAGAGCAGAAAGAACCTAAGATAAATAGAGAAGTGCATTTTCCAAAAACTAGTGCTGCAACACCAAATTTTGATTTCATTTATTAGAAAGGGAAGAAGTAATGATAATTTCTTCTTTTGCAATTTTATATTCTGGAAACACTAGAAAAATATTTGAATTCCTCTTCTCTGACTCCTGAAACAAAATGTCATATCCTTTTATATTTCGCGAAATTTCAGACTATTCGTAATTCCTACACTCAAATATCAAGAACAAAATAAAGTATTTCAATAAGTTTCGTTACCATTAATTTTAAAAGGATTTGCAAAAAATAAAATGAATAACGCAAATTATGTAAAGAAAAATCAATTCGACAAATTTAATTTTAATTGTAGTATACCTATACCATGTGAATATATTGAAAAATAATATTATGCTATTAATTTTATATAACATTATACTTTTCTAATATCTACACTTACTACCGCTATTGTTTCAAAACAAATTTTTCTACAACTTCAAATAATACTCAAACAAATATATAATGACTTATTTATGCTTTAATTTAAAGAAATCGCAGTTTCATTTTCATTTTAGTATTTAAAAAAAGGGTCTTTACACAGTAGTAATGTTTCCAGTTTTAATTTAGTATAATTTTAATAATAAACCCTTTTGAAGCAACACGAGGGTCATTTTGGAACGGAACTCACAATTTTGAACCGTGATCAAATGATGAGGACGACAGATGAATCCTTTTTTTTTTCCCTTCCCCCCAAAACTATTTGAACATTTTTGTCCTTGGTAGGTTTAACGTACATCAGTTCCACTTATACTGCTGTTCTTCTGTGAAATCATGTTTAAAAACTTGAACCCTTAGAAACCGAAGCCTTAGCACAAGTCTACCGTGATACGAAAGTTTCCAAATTTTGAAACGCTATTTGCATATTAAGGAAACAAATATCCGATAGGGGGGAAAAAACTACTTTTACATACCACAATTTCCTATCATTTCTTGTTTTATAAAACAATTTAAACTCATAAGTGTCACAATTCACATCTTGCACAAGAATCGATAGTAAAATTGCATGCGACTTTCAAACTTGAATGGCGTTAAGAACAACAAATTCAGAGTTTGTATAAATATTTTTTGTATTAAATAAATTACTATGAAAACTACCAGAAATGGGAGATATATAAAAAATCTATCCACAGAGATCCCAATTAAATATAGGATAACTGTTCATTTGTCGACGTTGCTACACAAGCCATCGGTTCGACTAAGAAGCACACCCGACTATTTTTACAAATAATCAAAATAATAAATAAGTTACTACGTTAGTTCCATACATTACATTAAAATACAATTTAATTTTTTTGTAACTAATTCTAAGCAAGTAAAACTTACCCCCCAAAAGCCTATAAACCCCTCCATTAAGTACAAATGCATCCTATGTATTTAATTAGCTATAATAATCGAAATTTAACTATTTATAATTATTCAGATCTACTACAGATTTAAGAAAAAGCACAAAATGTTACAAACTTTTCTTTCATTCGGTATTTAAGTATAAGCTATTTTGAAACTAGAATAATACATAGTTCAACTAGTAATCTAGACAAGATGTATCTGTACCTAATGTGGTGCTTAACAAGCTTTTAGAAGTAAGCATACCTCTTTATAGTTCGTAATTCGGAAATAAATTAATCATATTCTAATGTGCCATATAAATAATTCATATAAGCTGTTCTCTATCTATGATATTTAAACTTATCTGAAAAAAAAAAGAATACGTTGATTAGATATCATTTAATCTATAAATTGCAATATCATCGTCAATGCTTGAAAAAAAACAAGCATCTTTTGTTACACAAAAATTTCAAGCTTCTCATTTTATGATAACGAGGCAATTTCATTCAACTGCTTGAAATCAACATAGCCTTAATTCTCTAACTTCGAATTAGTAGTGCAAAGATAATTCATCAACTTCTTCTAACAACACAGATTCAATATATCTACTTATTAATTTCAGTATCTTTGTTAAAAATGTCTAGTCTGTTCAAATGAATTAGATTACCTTGAAATATTTTGGAAAATCGGAACTCACATTTAACATTAAGAATTCCAAATTTCAACTGTTCATGACTCACCAACATTTTACTCAGAATTAAAAAAAAAAATACTATGTCATTGAGCTAATTGGATATGAACTCGAAATTTAGTGTTGCTGTTTTAAAAAATTGAGTTTGTGTGAATCTTAAAAATACAAAAACGGCTCCTTGCACAAATATATATGCATATACTCTAATAAAGGGATATTTCTACGCCGATATCCATATGTAGCATTACTGTGCGATAAATTTCGAAATAACAAACAGTGTTCGGATTTATTTATTTATTTTGACGAACTGCACTATAGTAAAAATGTTTATAATATTGCAAGTCAAGTAGGTTACTGATGTACAATATGCAAGTTTCTATTTGAAAACTGAATCTATGAGATAACTTGCATTTTAATATTCAAAAATAGTAATTTTGTTTTGAAGTTAAAAAAAATTTAAAAAGTAAAATTTAAATTTAAAGAAAACAAGCACCACTCCTTCATTTGACATATGTTTGAGAAAACAGTTCTTTTCAAACATCACTTTCGGGTTTTTAAAAAAAAGCAAGCTAAGTGGTTCTGAAAAACGAAAACTCTACATGATTTTTGTTAGTTCTGAGTTCTGCAAATGAAGGAAGATATGCAGAATTCGATCAGCGTGCAACGACTAGGAAACCTTTCAATCTAACAGATGCTAAAAGAGATTCAAGAAGTTGTTATTTAAAAAATGGAACTCTCTTGTTCCATTTAAAACAAGTCTTATTAATTAGAATCAATGTGCAATTACTTTACACTGTCAAATTTGAAATTAAAAATTTTGATCTTTAAATGCCGTTAATTTTTTTTTATCGGGAATAAGAAAAACTTGCAATAATATTCAAAAGAAGACTTATCACAAGCTATAATTTAAATAACAATCACATAAAATAAAATAACCAAATATCAGTTAAATATCTATTTTTATTTCTGTCCAATAAATTTCTTAGCTTTTATTTGTTTTTTTTCAATAATGGTAAATTTAATCATCAGATACTTTGATATAACAGATATTTATTGCATCGCAACAAAAATAGATTTAATTTATTTAGTTGAACTCAACAAATCAGGCGCATTATTTCAAAATTAAGTTGTAGATAGAAAAACCTAATCAATAAATTACTTCACAGCTTATTAAAGATGCAAGAAATCTAAAATATTAGTATAAAATAAGAACCTAATCGGCTGTTCAAAATGACTATAAGTTTGTATAAGTCCTCCCAAGCAAGTAAAGTCAAGATTAAGCTTCTATTCATTTGTTGCTGTCAATTCCACTGTGGAAATGATGAAATGACATATAAGAGATCAATCCAGAAATAAATCCCTCAATAATTTTTTTTGAATCATTGGATTACAGGAAATGTTTTTAACGTCAAATTGTAGATTACAAAAACTGAAAAAGTATAGGAGAAAATATTTTGACTTGCGAAAAATACGGTTAAAAATTTGTTCCAAACAAGAAAAAAGTTTGATTTTTAATGTACGACAAGTGGTGTCAACCGTAAGAAATCGTTAAGGTCTCAACAACTAGAAGGTGGGACCTAAAGTCAGAGAGAAAAATCGTTTCAATCGATTTGTTTCGAAATAACAAATATCACAAATATATTCAATTCTTCATCATGGAAAAATCGTGGAAGCGTCTTTTTCTATTATAAATTATGGCTTATATTTATTTACTATCTGATTTTTATTCACATAAGCTTAAATACATATACTTGTCAGAGGGATTTCAATATAATTTCTAAACAATTGCACAGTTCCTTATGAAAATCTGGAACTACAAATTTATGATTAATTCTTAAATTCTTCTTCTTTCATTTCCATTTTAAATAAAAAAATATTATGAAAAGACATAAAAAGAAACAAGAAAACTATTTCATCATTTATAAAAATTGGCAAATCACTTTTTATAGTCATGAAAGAACTTCATTTTTCGATATTTGTCCCGAAATAGCTTCCACTCATTTGTTCTAACTATTAATTAACACAATCATAATTAATACTGATTTTAAATATAGTATTACCCCGCATTTACCTTTCATGCTTTTTTTTTTTTTTTTTTTACAATTTCCTGTAGTTACCAAAATGATCATCTCAGATTTCAAGTGCAATATTATCTATATGTGGTTTCTCACAATACACGTTTTCCTTCGATTTACACCACTATTGATTTTACCATTTATTCATTGAGTCTCTAGAAAGTATTGAAGAAGGGTAATAAATACTGTACACGATAACATTCTGAACGGAACGACAGCGATCCATAAATAAACATTTTTTAAGAAAGAAAAATAGCAATTATTTTCCCAATTCTGTCCTGGATTTTTCCTAATTAATATACTTACAGCTTCATAAAATACACTAACACTTTTAGTATATATTTTCCCTCCATAAGACTTAAACAAAAAAAATCAAAAGCATCATGGATTTCTAACAATTCTTTTCAGATGGATGAAAAACAAGACGATCGTATTCTTAAGTTTATGAGGAATATTTACACAGCCACTAACAAAACCGACACTTGTACCGACAAATTTCTATAAAGCACAGCATATATTGCTATAAATAAGTGTTTTGTCTACAATGGTTGAAGAGCTTGATCTTAAAAGTGCTTGCCTAATCTTTTAAAATTTAAAATGCCCAAAGAATCATGAGCACGACAATCAAATTCAAAATTATTTTTACAATTTTAAACAGATATATATATATATATATATATATATATATATATATAGAGATTATTTATGCATTATATATATGTATTCTATGGTGTCAATTTATTTATATTTATTCTTGTTTCAACAAACTATTCGCCTCTTTATTCATGTCTTGGCATTCCTCTAACACGTTGAGAATTATTGCTCTATTTCTGCTCTCTATGGCCTCACATTTTCTTCTACGCATGCCGTGTTAATGTGTCGAGGTTAAATGCACAAGAAATAAACCAGATGGGAGTGCAGCGCCTTCAAGAAAACGAACAGGATACACTTTTAATACTTAAAGTGGAAAAAAGAATTAACAATAGGATAATTCGAATGGATTTACTTCCGGGCTGCCATTTATTTCAAAAAAATGAATGAGTTCGTAAATCAAAAATACACAAAAGGGGGGGGGGAGTCTACACAATTTATTTTTTTAATAATTAAAAAAAACACGACAATTTTTTAAACGCAAAATCGAATTTGTTAGGGAAGAGGTTGGAAAAATAAAAGATTTCCTCAACTGCGTTGGTTATGGTTATTTAAATTTATTCCTCTTCGAATGTCCAAATCAAAAACACTGGGGGAAAAGATAATCTAATAGGGAAAATAGAATTCGTGCTAAGAGCATTGGCGATTTATAAAAAGATCATTTAGAAACATTAAAAAAATTGCCCCTATTTTTTTTTTAAATTTATTTTTTCTATGACCAAGAAAATGAGGTGAACCGTATAGTCATGGTTCGCTTCGATCCATCGAAACAAGCGTATCTCGTATTTCACACTAACAAAATAAACAAACAGGATTTAGCTAATA
Organism: Argiope aurantia; assembly: GCA_026543865.1. NCBI lineage: Eukaryota > Metazoa > Arthropoda > Arachnida > Araneae > Araneidae > Argiope > Argiope aurantia. Next base: position 903,544 of record JAPMOR010099167.1, read on the forward strand.
GATGGCTTAAGAACAAATGAGGCTGAACGAAGCTCCTCTTTTCTGAATGAAGCATTCCCGTATCCGATCTTCTTTGACTGCTCTTCCAAGAGAAGATGCGCTTTATTTTCCATTAATGTTTCACAATACATGACGGAAGAAGTTATGTAACGGCAGTTAAATATCATTAATGTCATTTTTTTCGTAGTCAAAACAATGAAACGGAGGTCATTATTTCATATTTCAACAGGTGAAACCAGTCTGCAATGCAGACAAACGATAGTGGATACAAAGTAGGGTTTTTCTTCTGTAACAAATGTTATTCATGCTTCAAAAGTATTTACATAAATAATAGTCGAGATTTTGAGATAACCTTTCTCTGCAATAAAGATGCTTGATATTAGCTCTTTATATTTAACTCTTTCATTCTATTACAAGTTCATCATATTTTATATACTTAGAGTAATTAGCTGAATAAGGAAGGGCATCTTTTTCTTTTATTTATTTCAAATATAAGATTCAGACTGATAAAGAATAGCGTCAAAAACAAAGCACTGTTAGAAGGCGTGCGATTTAAATCAGCTAAATTGCTCTACAAAAAATAAACAAATGCATTAATAAAAAAAAATAAAATCCCTTTTCATAGTTAAGCTGGTCATATGCTCATGATGTTATGTGTTTCTATGTTGGCGGAAGTTTAAAAAATATACCTTTAAGTTAAACATAGTGTGAGTAACAACAATTTTATGTTTATAGTTAAAAATATGACTAACAAAGATAATTCAAAACATTACACTGCATAAAATTCAAATAACATGATTATCTATTAAATCTTGAACAGTGTATTAAAATCAAAAAATGAAAAATCTCAAAATTAAAGCGACTTAACGCCACCTGAAAACTGAAAAAGAAATCAAAACATGTTTCTTTTCTTGCAAGAAAAATAATTTTTTAGTTTAAACATACCAATTATGTTAAAACACTTATCAATCCCCTTTCAACAAACGTTTAAAAGTACAATTTTAGATGTATCACATAAACGTGTACTAAGAAGTAAAAAATTAAACATATCACATATGTAAGCAATCAATACATCTAAACAGATTTAGTAGCAAACGATATTTAAAAAAAAAAAAAAACTAAAATACAATAATTTATTTTTAAAAAAATGCTTTAATTATATGAAAGTCTGAGCTTTATAATTTTATCTTCTGTTCTCTTCTTATTCTGTTCTCTTGCTTAAAATTTACAATTTATTTAATTTCATTTCACTAATAAGCTAATCCGTATTTAGAAAATTTCTGAAAGAGAAGGCTACAGGACATTGCCAAAGAGCATAAATCAGATGGCAATCGCTACAATCCTTTCAGACGATTTAAAATATTTTTAGACTTGCAGCTAAATCGGCTACGGATGCAGTTATTCTATATATTTACTATGCGCAAAACAAAAGCGGTTTAGCAATAACTAGTTCTCTATCATTACAATTAGATTCTGCAATCTAGAGAAGTAAAGATTTACGAATAGCCGTTAATCTAAAACAATCATCAAAGATTCCGTATCCCCCCCCCCCCAAAAAAAAGCAGGAAATTAATGAATGGTGTCATAACCATTCGCCATACTGAGTGGCATCTATCTCTAAAAACCCTCTGGTTTCGGCATTTCTCATCAAGAGCTATTTAGACATACCTAAATCCTATTGTGCTAGGGCAAACGCATTCTTGCAAACGAAAATGTTTCCGTAATTTCTGTTTGAAATCGAAGGAAAGATATCTTTCCGTAATGAAAAATGTAAAGGAAATACGTACATTGCACTTTTGTAAAAGAAATCTGCATGTTATAAATGTTACACGGGTAATGATAATAAATTGTGGAAGATGTGATAGGCAAGAATTGATCTTCCTTTGCCTTTTTAAGAAATTTTAAAAAGTTTAAAATTATTTTCCCCCCAATAAATAGGATTCCAGCTTAAAATACATAACATTTTTTTTTTATCCGTCTTATGTATTTTAACCTTTAAAACTTTTAAAGATTAATGTTAAAATTAAACATCAATTAAAATATAAATACATCAATTGCAAAAAAAAATGCATATCAGTCTATTAACAATGTTCATCAATTCCACAAAAGAAAAAAAATGCGATTTCGCAGATTTTCACTATTTCCAGTTAAAATAATTATAAATCGTGTTTACTATTCTGTAAATTATATAATATAATTAATTATTAGTTATAATAATTTACTAAAATAAAAAAATGCATATTTTTCTTCGAATCAATCACTGAAACGAAACGAAATATTAAAAATTTCAGGAAAGCAATCTATTTGAATATATATATATATAGACTCATTATATAGTATGAATATAAAGGTTCATTTTTATGTTCTTCTTAAAATCAATTTAAAAAATTTCAGTAGGTATTAAAAAATATCTGGATCATAAAGTAGAATTAAAATGAAAAGAATTCTCTTTTTATTTGCCTGCTATAATGCATATTTATTGAGAGTTGGAGCATAATTTATATCATTAAAAACAAAGATAAGACTAAAAAAATACAAAGCCAATTTAAAGTTAATCTTTTAAATATATGTGCGTACACACATACAGAAAAATCAAGATAATTATGATATCCTAAAAATACCCCCCCCCCCTCCCCATTTTTTAAGGACTCAAAATTGAATGAATTTCATTCTATTTGAATAGGTTTATAAAATCAATTAACAAAAAGTTTGCAAAGCATTAAATACATTCTAATGGTACATTAGAAATTTATCGTTGATAAGTCATTTTTTTATGATGTTAGATGCAGAAGTTATGTTTCTGAATTTTGTTGTCCCATTAATAAAGCTTATTCAGAAGATGCAACGTTAAATTTTTTGAAACCACACCATAGATAATCGAAAATAGCATTCAATCCAAAGTCGCGGTCAAAAGGAGAGTATGACATTAAAGCTCTTTTCTAATTTATAGAAGTCGAAGTGATATCTCCCTCTTTACAACCTTAGGGTAGATTTCCTCAAGCTAATGAAGCTCATGTATTTTGTGGAAGTAAAAATAACCTCAATCACAAATAAAAATAACCTCACCTCACCAAGCCACTGCATCCCAAAAGATTTAGATGCTTAGTCAACAAAATAAACTTTAACTTGTAAAAATCTCGACAATTATTTTGATTGCTATCAAATCAATAAACTCCAGGTTAGTGTTGAAATCTGTTACAAGGTTTTAACATATTCTGTATCAAAAATTAAAACAAATCTAACTTTCCACCATGAAGCTGCTCAATAATTATGATTCACTACAGAGGACTAATTAAAACAGTACTAGTTATTGACATAGACAATAGGTAGGCTTAACCCTTAATAATAAAATAACATGTCTGACTTGTGCATCGAGTAGCATAAATTTTGATATCTAAGTCTTTTTTAAATTAAAGTAGAAATTAATTTAAAATGAAAAAAAAATCACTCGGGTATGCTTAAATGTCTCTCTTGTTAAGATCTTTCCGCTCTGTATACTAGAAGGAAATAATAATAAATGTCCAAAATAAAGCATATAATCTAATTACGAGTTAAAATAAACTCGTAGTTCAAGGAATGAAATTATAGTTAGCAACCTTCGGAACAAATAAATTCAAAGAGTTTATTTCACTAAGTATCGTTTTGTTAAAATGTGGTTTTCAAAGATAAGAAATCAATGGCATGAGCTTATATGGCAAACTTTACTAGAAATTAAATAATAACTTGATGTTTTAATTTGAAACTGGGAATTTAACAGTTTTGTTTTAAGCCAGGAGCACTTAATAAAGCCATGTACAAAGGCGAAAAAAAAAATGTCTTTAAACAGGCAATGAGAAATACTGAATTAATATTAAATTTGTCAACAGCTAAATAAAACAAATTCTAAAGAACATTTTCTTTTCTAAATCTTAATCTTGGGAGAAAATGCACTAGTAGTTCACAAAATCAAAATTTGTGAATAAATAACGAGAATTCAATTTATTATTAATGACTTATATTTAATTTAACGCATAAATATCCAAGATGCTATAGCGTATTTCTCAGAAGAAAAATAAAGCTAATACCATTAATTTTTTTAATGAATAATGCTGGGTATTGGACGAAAAAATTAATAATAAAGAAATATTTCTCATAAAAGAGAAAGAACAAAATAATGATGGGTTTCAAGATGACAAAATTAAACAATAAAAACAATAATAACAATAAAGCTCCACTTGGCTCGGCTAAACAGAAAAGCAGGATATACTAATTATACATCATTGAAACATTTGTTTTATTTGCAAATCAATGGAACTTTATCTAGAACATATTAGATAATGGTACTTTATCTAGTGCAAATTTACCTTTACATTTATTCTATGCATGGTGCATCCTGTCAATGAATACAGAACTAATATGTGCACATGTATAAAATAAGCATAATAGCTCAATTGGGCGAATTAAAAGAAAAGAAAAACAATAATCATGATACACAAGAAGTGTATTCGCATGCAGCCACATAAAAAAAAATTTAACATTAATAATACGGAAAAAATATTTATCTTACATGAGGTACAAAATATAAGTGAATTAAAGTTTTTATATAAACAGCACATGCCATTTATCACTATGAAACAAAAAGAATGAAGTAAACATAAAATGTAAAAAAAAACAAATTGACCACAAAATAATAAAAAGATAAAACCGAACAAAGAATACAATGTTAATGTATTTTAATTAGCTGCATCCAAATGTACACGAACGGTATATATAAACGTATTTTTGAGAAGCAAAAATGGACAAAATTTAACCAAAATCCTATCAAGAAATATGACAAGAAAATTTCAAAAAAGCGCTATAAAAGAAAACGCAAACAAAAATCATTCAAAAATTGCGTTTGTTAATCTACAGTCTACCTTGCAACTCGGTGAATTTATTCTTTGATAAACTACTATTTTAATAAAATTTTCATCAGCATTTTATTCATCAAATTTAAGCTTTAGAAAACAAAGAATATATACATAATGGGCCAAGTAATGTAATTTTTGTAGCTAGAAAAATCCTTTATCAACTTTTCAGCTGATACAGAATATCTCTCAAATCAATGCCACGGATCCAAAAAGGTGTAATTTCAGTTTGAGATTTCCTTAAATTCAGCGTCTATCCTTACACAACAAATCAGACGTCCGTAACTCCCTCTCTAAAAAAACGTCCACCTCCTCAGACTAGTTAAATTTTCCATGACAAATCGTGCGAGTGTTCAATGTTTGCCGACATAATAATGAAATATTATAATCCAATGTTTACTTTCCAACACACAGTATGTAGAATAAAAAGAACAGATATTAAATTTACCTGAATTTCTGGTGGGCCGCCTTCGTCTCGAATGAGTAAAAGATAACTCTGCCCGTCTATGACGACTTCCTTTTTAAATCTACCACCTGAAATGGGCAAGTAGTGAATGACGGGAATTTCATAATCAAAATACTACTACTAATTTTTTCAAAATTTTCAACACTTACCTTCGGGGGATTCATCTTGCAAATATGAACCCGTCAGATACCTGTGAACTAATGCTGATTTTCCGCTCGATAGGCTCCCCACAATACCCTAAAAATAAAACAAGTTCATTTAAAAAATTCATTGAAGAAATTCAGTTAACCAAAAATTAGATATGATTCAATCTGAAAAATTTTTTAAAATTTTTGAGAAAAAAAAAAGTAAATCGGACGCCTCCAAATTTAGAAATTTTTAAAAACAAAACTAAAATTTAACACATCCGTGCATAAAAATATAAATATTTTATTCCTATTAAGATTTTAATTAGTACATCTTACCTATTAAAACTTTTCTCGATTAAAAGCAAAGTAAAAGAAATAAGAATAGAATAAATAAATTATAAAAACAAAGCGTTAGAAACAGAATGAATTTAATATTTTTTAACATTATCACTTGTTGAACTAATTTTGTCTGTAAGAAATTTAAAACTTTTACCATTTTATATTTACTACATTTCGTATGTTTCATCATAAAAGAAATATACATTTACGTTGTAAAAAAAAAAAAAATCCTTTTATACCTGACACAGGAAGAAGAGGAGGAAAAAAATGCCGAATTTGAAACTGTCCTTTTATGGCATTTCTAATTTTACGTTACATAGCGACGTACAAAAGCTAATCATTTTTACAGATTCTCTCTAATGTAATTTTTTTAAGCATCAAAATTAGCATCAATACCTAAACCTGCAAGCTGCAGAGTCTCCCTAGACCAGAGTACCTTGAACTGATTTTGGAGTCATTAATAATTAAATCATTGTTTTCGTCTCTTACCGAAAACAGGAAAGGAAGTTTTTCAAAAAGTGTTAATAATACTTTATGTCTATCATTTCAGCAATATCTGAATGAAGCAATGTACTATTTCTAGAGGAAATATTCTTACGATGTATCCGATCCAATTTAGATCTGATTACATCCAACTTTTCCCATCATAGCGGAAACGACGTCTTTCCCTACTCAACAAAAAAGTTTATCTGTTTGAACTTTTTAAAAAAAATTATGGATTCATTAAAAAAGCATTCTAAAATCATGATTGACGGTTTTCATAAAAATTGTAGAAAATTCATTTAGTAAGTCTGCATGGACTGTGCCATCAAAATATTTGGTTAGAAAAGTGAGTCTGAAACCTTGAACAGAAAGTTTTTACATTTCTGATAAGGTGATGACCAATTTTTTCTCCCAAAAGTATTTTCCGCAAAAGTTACATACTTATAATTCTTTTTAAAATCAATATAAATTTTATACAGTATCTATAATTTTTTTTAAATATTATCGATAACGGTGTACACAAAGGATAAAATTGATAAATCTATATTTCAAAACAGATCAAAGCCCAGTTACACACGAAAAAAAAAATGCTAAAGTTCTCAGATTTGAGACTGACTACGGTTTTAAAACAAATGAAAATATTTTCATGAATAAAATTTTACCTCAGTAAAGTTCTTTACGACCTACTGCAAAAAAAAACTTAATATTACTCAGGAAAAGCAGAAATTTTAAAAATGACAAATGAATATATAAGTTATTATAAGAGCTATTTGAAAAAAAAAAAAAAAAAAAAACATAAAACGCATTACAAATCTGAAAGAACTAAGCTTAAAATTTTAATTTATCAAAAGTTAACATTATTCAGTCCAAATTTATAAAAAGAAACAAAACTTGAGATTTATTCATAATTAGGAGATAAAATCGATTCTACATAATGTATAAAACAATGCCTCTGAAAATTGAAAATGCAGAAAGCATTCACTTATTCATATGTCTAAAAACATATTCCAAAATTATCGAAAATTAAAATTTTCCAGAATAGAATAACTATCCATATAAAAATTTAAAGTAAATTAAGTCTGAATTTTGTCTCGATTTTAATTTCATTATTTCTATGCTGAAATTAAGAAATTTGAACTAAAAAAAAACGATATTAAACCATTACTTAATAAGTCGGTTAGTAATAATAGCATAATTAATAACAAACCTAAAAATTTAAGGAAATAAAAATTCGTTATATATTTTATGGCAAAGAAAATAACAATTAATTACCACGCTAACCAGAAATCAATGTTTACTCTAAGAAATAAATAGAAAAAAAAAATCGGCATGATATTTTAATTAAAATGTCTGATTCGCATCAATGGAAATTCTCGTTCAGACTTTTTCCATCAGTTCCCCTCTAAAGATTTTAAATTATAATAAATACTCATAAATTACTCCACCCTCTTTAATTGCCAACTCTTATTATTTCTGCAGAGTTAATTGTTCTGCAGCTGGTCAAATTTTCATTCTACCATTAAAATATGCTTTCGTAACTGCCTATAAATATAAATATACAAAATAAACACCTGTAATTCATTCCTTCGTGTTGCTTCTTTATAAATTTAAAGTGGATGTCGCGGCAAAACATTTCCAGACTTTTTTCATAAAAAAAGGCAATGGAGGGGGAGGAAAAGAGTGTCTTAAATCGAAATTTAAAAAAACCTGTAATTTTTTGAACGGTCAATCTCGTAATAAAATCAAAAATGAGGAAAGTCCGTGGTTTTACTTCATTTGACAAAAGGCTTACAGGAAAAAGAAACCAAAGCGTAACATTCAGCAACATAATAAAAGTAAACTGTTCCAAAAAAGAAATAACGCATGAAGTAGACGATTTCTCAGAACAAACAAATAGAACCTATTCCATATTACTAACACCTCAAGACTAAAGCATTTAAATGGCTAGAACACAGTATTCAGCCTGCGACTAACTGTGCACCGCATGCTGCTCTGGAACATTAGAAATCAAGGGCAGAGATATCTTACTTGGAAAATAATAAGGAAATGATCACAATTCATGGAAGTTTGAATAGTTTTCGAAGAGTGGGAAGTACTCACTTGCAACTTCCGAATTTTATAATTTAAAAGTGTTTTTAAGTTGAACATGTACTTGAAATTTCATTAAGCATTTTATTATTTTATTTTAAATGTCAATCGCCTATACACAATACAAGAAACTCGGGAAAAAGTATCTGCATTCGTGATATAAATGTCTAAAACCAAAATAAATCTTTAATAGTTAAGGATCTTTTAATTTACTAAAACAAAAATTTTTTTTAGCAAACGTTGAATTAAAAACTGGTTCGAGAATTTAAATATTTGCGAAAATAGGCTATAACCAATTTTCCGCTTACATATACGCTCAAAAAACAAAACAAAAAAATGTATTGCGCAATTTTCAGAGCAATTAGCATTAGATTGAACATGAACAATTAACATTAGTATATTCAGAACTATTAGCATGAGCAAACGAAATGCTCTTTAATGTATGACTGAAATAAATAAAATTTAAAAAAAAAATTAGTTTTAAGTTTTACGAGAAAATAAATTTTGCAAACACATGATAAATAAATTATAATGTAACGACGTAACTTTAACAACCTTTACAAATGTAACAATTCCTAAAATATGTTTCAAAAATACATAAGGAAAGCTTTAGCTTTGAAAACAAAATCAAAATTATATTTGTAATTTATAATATTTGTTATTTAACTCATAATTTCAAAAAAGTTTTGGCTTTACATAAAGAAATTGAGCAATATTGCTGCTGTCTAATAATTCAATCTTTACTTCAAAATAATCTCAGTTATTTACCATTGCTTTGAATATTATAGGTTTAAACAATTCGTAAATTTGTTCCCTAACACGTTCGCGGATGTGAACGTTTTAGTAATCATTTTCATTGTGATGTAAAATGACATGAATGCTATAACGTTCAAATTTATAAGCCACACTACTTTGCATTCAATTCTTTATAGCCTTATTTTTTAAAATTATTATACACTTTAAAGCAATAGCTAACTGGTTCATTGAGTATTTTCATTTTGTCTTCTCTTTCTATTGTCCACGAACATGTTAAACTAGCCGAATCTCGCTTCAACCGGTTGTCGTGTTTATCTACTGACTGTATTTATGATTAACTAAAAAGGAAATAGAATTTGAGCATGTTTAACAAAAATATAATCAGAATAAATAAAAAAATAATGATGAAATTAGTAGTCAGAAAACAAAAAGGGGGAAGAAAGGAAAAGGAAAGGCACTCATTCATACATCCTGCTGAATAACCGACGAAAATACTCAGCCGCAAATGCTGAAGAATTGAAAGGAAATCCAAGAATTGGAATTTCTCAAAATCTGATAGTAATTAAAGCGCCAAGTTTAAACACAAAATAATAATCCCCATTTGTCATATTTTATAAAAGGTATATATCTCGTAAATAAATGAATTTCCATCATAAAGAGAAATAATTACATGATGAGATACAAAGTTTTTTTTTTTTTTTCATATAGTTTTTGCTTTTAACAAAAAATTCTACCGAAAAAAAAATATTTTTAAAAATATATATATATTTAAAATATTCTACCTAAAGGAAAGGGTATTTCAACCGTGGTTTAATACTGAGCTTAAAAGCTCACATTTTTAATTAAATAACTAATACTTCCATTAATTTGATTGTAATTCAAAGACTAGTTTTTCCAAGTACAAAAATATATTATAAAGGATGGTTTTCTTTTATCAAAAAATCAAGTTTTAATAAAGGAAATATTAGAATTAATTTTTTTACCCATCATCCGCAGTTTGAAAAATCAAATGCATTGATTTAAGCAGAATTCTTGACATCTAAAAATAATTGCATATATAGAGATCTTAATACATTTAAAAAACATACATCGTACATTCTCTCGTAAGATATATGCAACGTAGAAAATTTAAATCAATGAAAAAATAATAAGTCTTACTTTTCATAATTATTCCCAGTTTTAAAATGCAAAATTTTCATGTTTCGGTTCGGAAACATGCACTTTACAAGCATAATAACAACTGTTTCTTTAAGTAATTGTAATGCTTCTTAAAGTCACTATAAGAAAGGCATACAATATAATTTTTTTTATAATTAAAGCAATTTAACTAAGATTATATTAAACGTTTCGTTTTTAGAACTTCTCAAATATATTCCTACCTCTTGAAAAGTCTGCACTCTTTCAAATAATATATACATTTTAAGGAATATCTGCATTATTGAAGACTTGAGCAGTCAGTTTTTCACGATAAGTTTCATAAAGTGTTTTTTTTTTTTGGGGGGGGGGGGGTATGCAGGTACATCTGGTTTCTATTTATTAATTTCCTGTAGAATAATTTAACAGCATCTCGAAATTTAATCTCTAACCAAGCAAAGTAGCATTACAAAGAAAAAAAATTATTGGCAACACCCGAAGCACAACTTGAATTAGAATAAATTTATTTCGGCAAAAAGGCAATGCATAGCATACAGAAATAAACGAAAATATTATTTTCGCTTATTTGGTATTTTCTAATGCAAAAGCAGGTAAATAGTAGGCGCAAGGAAAAATACTAATTTAGATTATTTTTATTATTTGTTCGCCAAGTAAAAAAATATTTCTTCAGCCGCATCCTAGGTGGAAAATGAATTATTCATATGTGTACAGAGTGCCTATCTACTCTAATCATGGCCCAAAACTTAATTTCTAAACCGTTAGAGATAAGCAAATACTTTCAAAAGAAAACTGATCTAAATGACAAATAATAATTTTTTATGCTGTTTAAGTCAATAAAAGTAATTTAACAGAATATCATTGGCACTCAGATTTCTCATAAAATAAGACCCACTATTCTGCAACTAAAATTGATCGTATTATGAAGCTTTCAATCATTATTTTTGACGATATCAATTGTATTATCTGAAGTCTTGGGCAGCCAATTTTTCATAAGTTTAATAAAAGTAATGTGCTTCATATTGTTTTTTTTTTTTGTTAACAGTTGCATCTGGTTTCTATTCATTAATTTCATGTCATTAATTTCATTTCATTTAATCGAAGATCAACCAATATCAATGAGTGGCTCTTGCGTGAGACCATCGTTGAATAAATGACTTAAAAAATGAAAATCAAAACTTAATACAAAATCATATTTTGAAAGAAAATGAACAGGAATGAAAACACAGACCACGAAACCACAAAAAATCCCGAAAAAAAAATTGCAGTAATTAGATGATAAAGATGTACAAAAAGGTGAAATGTTCCCTAAACACAATAAATGTTTTAAAAGTTCTCATACAAATCAATAATAATTTTTTATACTATAGACTAAAGTAGCATTTTCGCAAACATTCCATACTTTAAAGAATAAAGATATTTTTCTGAAATTAAGGTTCGTCATATCCTACGAGTAATTGGTCAGAAAAATAAACGATTTCTATAATCATGTCCATTAGAATTTCTATAACCAGAAGAGGTTTGGAATGGGTTTTTTCGGAATATTTTATAAATCTCCTTTGACTTTAACCGAAAAAAAATGTTCATCGGATCACCCCTCCCCCATTTATTCTCTCTCTTTCTGAAGACTACTAAAAATAACTAAAATTAACCAGACGTACCTTATTGGTGTATTTATTATTCTTCAGTTTCTTGTCAATGTTTATTTACCTAATTAATACAGTCTTTCTTCACAGTTACATTTACGTTTGTTTGGCCTTCGTGCGTTGGTTCTTTCGAATTCTTTTAAATATCCTCAGAACATGCGATTCATAGCAGTATTTGAGAGAACTATAATAAAATATGAGGAGCGTGTAGTTGCACCCAACGAAAGGTTAAAACTTTTAAGCCCTTTCTTTTCAATTCAGTTTTTTTAAACAAAAAGTCTCCAAATGCACTGCTTAGTGTAATCTATACTTATATAAAGCTCAATGTGTGTGTGTGTGTGTGCGTTGGCGCTCTACAGAAAAGACCATTTGATCTACAGCTACCAAATTTGGTACATGTATAACCTTAGAGGTCGGAAATGTGCACCTGAGGTCCCTTTTTTTTTGAATTTTTAATTAGAATTTTAATTATTAATTAAAAACTAACTTTCCCGCCAAAAAATCTTTTCATTTTCCCAAACGCCAAATGAGTAAGGCTTCAGTGTTTTTTTTTTTTTTTTTTTTTTTCCCAACAGTAATGAGGCTAGGGTTAACATTTTTCGGCCGATTATTTCAAACGATTCTGTTTATTTTCTTAATGTTTTATGCATTTAAAATCAAACAATGTTAATTAACCTATATTTCAGATTCATTCTGAAGTACTTTTGAATTAAAATAACACGGAATAAAGGAAATTAAAAATTTCTAATCTGCATAGCGTTACCCCAACTGGCGTAGAAAAATTCACGCATGCGCATTGTGTTCTGATTGTTGACATGACAACCATTATCATTAAATTATTTTTAGGTTAGTTGCATGCTTTTGTAATTAAATTGCATTTATGTTAGTTATATATTTTTTGTATATGCTTATAGTTTTAAGTAAATCGCTTTTTAAGTAGTTTCTTTTAACCGGTTTTCAACCGATTATTTTAAACGATTCGTTTTATTTTTTTAGTGTTTGATGCATTTAAAATTAAACATTGTTAATTAATCGATCTGTTCATGATGAATCTGAGAAAATTTTGTTCACAAATTCTTGAGATATTACATAAATTAAGAAAGATATTCTTTAGTGCCCATAAAGTTTAAACGCTCAGTGACTGTTATCAGTAATCATATTATAAAAAAATGCTTTGTTTCAGTAAAAAATATTATTATATTAATTGCAGATTAATTCTTTTCACTTTAATTTAAAGCATAAATTCTATGAGAGCTAACAGAAAATTAGAGAGATACATATTACGTTATGACTGAAGGCCTTTATGATATTATGAGTAAATTAAATGACTATTAAAATTAGAAATTTTAAAATATTTTGATGAAAAATCTATTAAAGTAGGAATTGCGTAAAATATTTAATTATTAAAATTTAAACGAACATTAAGATTGGCGAAAAGGCTGGTCGCCAAAGGCGGCTAGTAGGAAATAAGTTAATAACATAATGCATATAAAACAGGCAATGTCTATAAAGTTTAAAACGTTTCGCATGCCCTACTCATCTATCTGGGAAAAAAAAAAAAAAAAACAATTTAATTAAAGCCCATAAACAAGTAAAACTTTAATTCATCAGTAATTCTTGTTTCTAAAATACTCCATTAAATGCGAACATTCAGCGGTGTAAGAGGTTCGTAGGTCATAGCATATTTTTGTCCTAGACTATATCAATGGTGGCTCGACAAATGTAAAAGGAGCCCAGGCATAGTCCCCCCCCCCCCCGTTTCCTCAACATACTTGACAAATACATAAACAAATGTTTTGTTAACCTGATAATCTCCATGATTGACATTCATACCATCCATTGCTAATGTCTCTTAGCCCCTGCGAATATTAGCTCAGTTTTTGGTCTAAAACAAAACATATTGAAGTTACGCATTCGAAATACTGGCGGATGAATCAAAACAACATAAGAATATCAAACAGATAGACAGCGTTTCTAATGGATCATCATCGTATCATCGTTTTCATTATCTTTGTAAAAAACAAATATTAATCCATTGAAAGATGTGCCCTTTAGATAGTTTGTTATCCCATTAAAAATACCTCAGAACTGATTGTCACAAATTAACAAACAAAAGTTGCAGTAGAAAATACCATGCAAATTGGCAGAGTGCTTAAGAAACAAAAATATAAAATTATTGTTTGCAATACACTTTAGATATCAATACATAATAACATTAGAAGTTTTGTTTCTTTGCATTAGGATCTTCTATATCCATAATGTTCAAGAACATTCAAAATCAAAGTTAATTATTAAAATCGAATTAAAACAAATATTGATACAAAAAAAAACAAGCAATGGAGAAAACAAAATTGAAAAAAATAGCTGAAAGAAAATATTAGCAATAACATTCTATTTGGTCTGTGAAGGGAGAATATAATGAATGAGCATAAATATTATTTATTAACGCTTACGTTTATTCGCACACCGATAAATAATTCTATTACTTTAAACATTAAAAAAAAAACCCGCAGTAAGTTGCTTGACGCCAAAGCAGAAGTTGGGATTTGCGCATCCGATAGTGACACAGTTAAAAGGCATATTTTTATACTCCGCCCAGAGTTAAAATGGCGATGGAAGATTTATATACTGATTTTTTACAGTACTTTCACATACATAAATGAAACAAAAGGAGGGGTTAATGGATTTAAAGAATACAGTAAATTAAAGAAAGCAGTAACAGCAACAAAGATCCTTTGATGACAATTAATGACTTTAAACAAAACTGAAATAAAACTTCTGCATTTTTTTTAATTAATCATTCTGCAAACTACAGTAAGTGCGAAGATTTTAGACAATCAATTAGAAGAGGTTTCGTTCAAAAAAAAAAAAGAAAGTAATAACATTTCAGGGAGGTATTCGCATTCCGTAACCCGCCAAGAGGACTGACAGCATTTGAAAATAATATTTGGAAGGAAGCATATAACTTCATTAAACTAAAAAAAAGAAGAAAATATACAATGGAAAATCGAAAGTTCGTGCCATAAAATCGAAATATGTCATTACTGGTCCCCTTAGCCTGTAATCTCAACACTTTGCAAAAAGTCCGAAGTTTTCCCGTTCTCTATATTTTAGCTGATAAGAAGAAAGAAAATGAGAAAAGAAGTGATCCAACATATAAAATTCTTTTTCCTTTATGAGAAACAGAGATCGTGATCAAACAAATGATGGTAAATGATAAAGAGAAAAAAAAAACTGCTACGAAATATTTTTTTTTTTATGGCTACAACAGGCATCCTATTTCTACTTAAGAAAAGAATAGAAAAGCTTTTTTCAGCCGAAATGTGATTTTTTTTTTCTTTTAACTATTTATAAATCATCCGTCGTGAAATGATATTTCTTCCGAGTTGCTCGTAATAATTTTATGAGTCTGGTCACATTCAGCCGTATACCCAAGCAGATATTACTTTGTCATAATACGAGGATAATCACAAAGTAGTTAATTTAAAGCCACGTATTCTAAAACGAACTTTTATAAAGTTAAAATTATTTATTTACTTTAGGAAGAGAAATAAAAACACAGTTATAACCTCATTTTTATTTATTAATTTAATTAATAGCCGCCAATGGTAATAAATAAGTTCGCCAAGAAATCTGGTTCAAAAAAAAATTTCAATTAAATCTTTTATACGAGCTCGATCTTAATGGCTCTCTCAACAAAGTATTTTTAAATTTCAAATTTCCATAGATATTTAACTCCAGCAATTTAAAAGCTTCAGATCATTCATTGTGTTATGCACTTTTTTAATACTCTGTCATTTCATCTAATATTTAATTTGAATTTGAAACGGGGAAATACTATATTTCAATTAATCCAATAAGCTTGGCTTATTGGCTTAGCTAAAATATGGCTTTGCTATATTTCAGCATGCTCATACAAACTGTAAGTTGAAACACTAAGCATTCAAGTTTTGCGCGCATACCGAATATATTTGAGCATGCTCATACAAACTGTAAGTTAAAACACTAAGCATTCAAGTTTTGCCCGCATACCGAATACATTTCGTAATTACAATAACATCTTAAAGGATATTTGTTTCTTCATTCACTGAAAAATTTCTGTGAATTATAATAAGAAAGCAAAATTTAAAATTAAAAGAACGATAATATATTTTTATACATCTAATTATGTTACAGAAAGAAGAAAGTGTTTTAAAATGGGTGAATTACTGAAAAAAAAATCATTTCGAAATAACTGCAATTGACACATTTTTTTTTAAATCAAACATTACAAATATACTTTAAAAAAAACTTACTAAATATATCCGTGAAAATGTGAATTCTTAGCATCTAGTAACAAATACAGTACCTAATTTTTCAAATTTATTATTTTTTTTAGATTTTTGAGAAAACAAAATAAATCCTCAAAAATAATGACTTTTTTTTTCAATTACAAATTGTCAGAATATTTAAATTTTGAAAGAAAAAAAAAGATATGAATTACTTAAAAAGGGAAAATTTAAAACATGCTAAAGAAAAAAAATGTGGTCAATTCCAAAATATTTAAGTGCAGAGGGAACAGAAATCCACCAAATAGCAAAAATTAAATCCCTGATTATTTTGCCAAGACATTTAGAATACGTGACGAATTTAATATAATTTTGTCTGAAATATGAATAAGCATCACCACTTTACTGTCTAGCTACAGGATTTGGTCTGCAATGACCACCTAAATAACTTAATGAATGAATTTTAATTCATTTATCATATTAGAAATGGAATTTGAATTTTAAAATTACTTATATTTTTAGAGCATTTATAAATGAAATACCACAATGTTAAAAAAATAAAGAGGATAACTTCTGCCTAATTAAATTTCAAAGCTAATGTAGACAAAAAGAACATTTAGAATAAGAATTCTGAGCACAAAGAGTGGATAACGAGGAAAATAACCGGAAAATTTATAGTAAAAATTAACAAAAATATCCAAAGCCTTAAGATCAAATAAAAATAAATAAATCTAAAGCCTAAAAAAATCTTTGTTAATAGCAAGATAAAACAGTATTCTGAAGGAAAAAAACCTCAATTAACTCTTTGGTCTTCAAATGGGTACGTAAGTGCAAACATTTTTTAGTTTGGATAACAACACATAAAAGCAATTCTTATTTTTTGGAAGTTGACTGAAATTTTTCAACCTCCCATTTTATTCAGACGAATCAAGATCGAGCAAAGAATTTATTTTAAAATACTTTAAATATCAATATAAAAATTAAAAAAAAATCTATTAACAAAATTATCGCAATGTTAAATACATCATGTATAATTCTTTTAAATGCAATAAACGAAATAAAGTCATAATTAACAAAGCATAAATTTATCCATATTAAATGCACCTTCAAAATAATCAATTTTAATAAATCACATTTTTATTAGAGCACAAAACAGCAGAAATTATTTTCAGCCTTTTTTTTTTTATCTTGATATTTATTTATTTTTTCTCAAACTCAATAATAAGTAACGTCACTGAAACGAACTCCTAATTTAAATGGTGATTAAAATTTGGAAGTATTAAAATAGTCTATTACCATCGAGAATACAAAAGTACACAGAATCTCAAACAAAAACAAATAAATAAAAAAATATATTGCAAAAATTCCATCGTTAAAAACATGAAACAAATCAAATTTAAACAGAAGTGTTTAAAAATGTTGAAATTCATCTTCCTACTTTCTGCTAAATCAAATATAGATTGAATGACAGTTTCGTTAAAGCATTCATGAAAGCTAAGTTAAAAACCCGGTTCTATTCAAGTTCGCTTGTGTTAGAAATTCTTAAAGAATAGTTACTACAGAATACACTTAATGTCTATCGCATAAATAAAATAAGAATTAAACACAGTCAAAAGATGAAATGCGATTACTTTACAATATAGCATTATATAACTACAGCACAATTAATTTTTGATTTCACATTCTCAAAAAAAATGAGTTTCACTAAATACTTGACTTAAACTATAATGGTAATGACAAAAACGGTTACATGGTATATATGATGAACCCACTAATTGTTGGTACACAAGGAGTGGAGATTGATTCTATTACTTACATACACGCAATAACTTTCGAATCACAATGGTTTTCTTGGCAATTAAAACGCTGTTTCATAACCAAGCCGTTATTCAACTAAAAATGTTTCAGTTACAGCAGAGTAAACAAGTATTTCGAGTTGATATGCAACAGAAAGCTAATAGTTAAACATCCTGCCTCCAGCAACAAAGAAATCGCATCTCAATTATTCCGCACAATTCCACGAACTATGCTATTATAGTGTAGTATATAAACAGCATTAAAATTAGTCTGCGTTTGGAGTAAAATAAAAACGAAATTACTCTTAAAGTTTGACTCGCAGTTGGCACAGCCATTTGGAGCAGTAATGAAAAACTGCCATCATTTAATGGCAGACGAGCAAGATCTGGTATGCTATGTCAGAAAAGAAAAGAAACGGTATCTCAGTCTTTTATCTCGTAAATAAATAACAGACATCCCAATTAGTCTATATAGTTAAGCAAGCGGTAATATTAAAGCGTTGTATATCAACAGATGTTGCTTCGTTACAAAAGTATATGGACTTATTCGCAAGTGATGCATATAAATAGCGGTTAAAAATAGCCTTTGTACCGGCCTCATACAGAAAGGGTCAAATTTTAAAAAATCTAATATTGCTAAAAATAAAAACAATAAATTAATAAAAAAAATAATAAGCGCAATAAATAAGATCAAAGGAATTGGTATTTTCCTCTGGTATGGCACACATTTATTGAATGGAATTTTATATTAATTATAATTATTTCATAATTAAAATGGGATTACCCATATAAATTTAACATATTCATGAAAATATGTATAAAATATTTTGAAATAAATTTCTACTTAAGCCTCAATAGATCAAAGAAACTTTTTGCGGGATAAATGTTTCAAAACTGTGAGATATTCAAAATGGGGGGATATGGGAATTGAAATTCGAAACGTGATTTTTTAATTCAAATTGCAATATAATGCGTCCTTGTATGGAAAATTTACCTTAGATTTGCAACAGAAAACTATAAATACATATCGATTTTAAAATAACGAAGGGGTCTTAACATAAAAAAATGGCAACAATCAATATCAAGAAAAAGGTTACAATACCACGGCTAAAATTATCAGAATTAAAGGCGCCAGTCAGAAGCACCGTCTCCCATTTTAGATCATCAAATGACACTGTTTGCTCAGAGAAAATTGACAATATATACCGGCGGCAAAATTTCGCGAAAGCAGCAGAACAAAAATAAAATGGTCAAATACAGAACGTAAAATAATAATCAAAAGAAAGATTCATAGAAAAGCGTAGCAACCATTCTGGTTCTATAAATTTTACTACTTTCACTCGATAAACAATGGGAAAACAGAAGTCCTGAACGTGATTGTTGGAAAACATAAATTGCAAGTTAATATCACTCAAGCAGTGTGCACCCTCATTTCATTAGAAATTGAAATGAATATAATGAAAAAAACAATACTGGTCCTTTATATTATAAAAAAATTTATAGCTTTAAAATGTAGCTTATTTTCACATAATAAGTAAAATGCAAAGTTATACAATATGCAAACAAAAAAATATTCAACTAAAAAGTATTTCGAACAGAATGAGTCAGATTAACTCAGACTAGAACGAACGACAGATGATTAGGAAATACGGTGACTTCATTGTGATTTAAGATTCAATTTGGATTCAAAATAGACATGTCTAAGAGATGTCTATTATTCCATGTTCATAATTAGATATGTAAAAAAAAAGTATCCTGAGGGAGGAGATTAAAAAAACATCTTCATCTGAAGGTCAAAGTGGGTCATGAGAAAATGTTGAGATGGGTATTGCAGATAAGAGGTAAGTGTAAAATGAAGGAAAAAAAAAAAAGCGGGGGAAGTTGATAAGAAATGGCTTGTGATGGAACAATCTTTGATAAGTAAAAATTCTCAATTTTTACAAGTGCATGCTTTGTAATTTTTGAGTATAATTATAGTGCAAGAATAAGTATGAAATTTAAAAAAAAAATAGAAAATAGATAATTATTTTGGAATAAAAACTCCATCCATAACAATTTCAAATAATGTAAAATTTATTATCCAAAGTATCAGAAAAATCCCAGAATTCATATCGGTGAATACAAAGAGCAGTATTACTTACTAGCAATCTGTATTTGATTATCATTAAAAATCATATTAATGAAGGTTTTATAAAAATTATCCACAGGAACGAAAGATTTTCAAACTAGGACTATACTTTCATCAATGATGTTTTAATTAGTCGCCTTGCTGTAAGAAATGGGCTCTTACTCATATTTTTGCATGTCTATTAAACGTTTAAATATTTCACTTCGTTATTAAAAAAACCGAAATTGCAATAAATAATAACACAAAACAAAAAGGCATTTAAAATATGAAGAATGACAGCACTTTCTAGTAACAAATCCATATTCCTGAAATCATATAGCTACGGAGTTCAGTAATAGTTTTATACGAAATAAAACGACAAGGTATGAAAATCTTTTATCGCGGATAGACAAAAACAATTCTTTCTATCAACATCGAAAATAGACAAAATATAGCAAGAAAAGGAAAACATTTGTATGAAATAAAATCTGCAAAGTCAAGAACAAAATGACAGAAAAATATTCGAAACATCCTAAACAAACAACACTATAATTTACGCCTCGTTTATCGATATAAGCTTTATTAGCTTATATCGATATAGTGTGATAGCAACTTTGCTGTTTTAGTAAAGAAATACAAGAAAATAATTACGAAAACGAAACAGGCGGAATTATGAGGCTGAAAATAGTTTGGGTTCCTGCCGGGTAGAAATATGTGTGTGTGTGGGGGGGGGGGGGGTTATCAAATATCATATTCAGAATATCAGGACCCTCAAAATTCTATGAAACAGTGCATATGACGCCTTCTGCATTATATTTCAAGAAACTTACATAGCTATAGTCACTTAATGTTTTAGAACTTGCAAAAAAAATTCATGTCTCAAAGACGTACTTTTTCCTCCCTACATCATAAATCCTCCCTACAACGCTTCATTGCGCTTAGAAAGGGAAAAAAAAAAAAAAAAAAAAAACCTCAATATTATATTATTTTGGATCTCATACTTTCCCTAGTATTAAGAAGTCAAGAAATAAATCGCTATCATCTGAAGCTATCAACGAAATAGTACCGTGCATCATTTCCACAGAAGAAACTCATTTCTCTACACAATTCCAGACACGACTTTCCAGACGTATTTTACTTAGAGATCCTCGCCGGGAAACATTAAAAAAAATAGGAGGAGAGAATACTAAAATGTCATCTTTTAGAGGGAAAACTTTGCCTCAAATAGGACAACTGCCAAAATGTTGCGTTCAAACAATATTTTTGAAGATTGAAAAAAAAAAATATCATATATATCTTTCTTTAAATAAGCATTTTCCTTTCGATAAAATTCTGTTAAAATGGAGGGATTTTTTTTTTCTGTAAATTAAAAAGAAACATTAAGGGAACTAAAAATTAATCTTCATTAAAACAATAATCTAGTTAGTTTAAAACTGCAAGATTCACAGCAAACACGAAAGAATTTGCTGAATAATGTCTGGTGTTTTGAAGGAAAACGTAACTTAAGAGAGAATAGAATATCTAATGTTAATAGTTAACATTAAAAAATCTACATGAATAAATTATATCATTAATTATTCTTGAATAAATTATATCATTACTTATTCTTGTAAACTCGACAAAAATTTGTTTCTGTCCAGTTTCTGTCCACTCAACTGTAAAGAAAATTGGTGAGAGAGGAGTAAATAAGAAAGTTTTATTATATAATCGTTAGTTAATATCGATATATTACCTAATTTAAATGTTCATAAGCAGAAAATGAAAAATTTTCCAACGATAGTTAAATTTAGATAATTTCTAAAAATTTAAATAATCTTTTTTTTTTAAATAACTGGAACGGAAAAAACGGATTTCATTTAAGTTTATAGTTTCATTCCTTTCAAGTTTCAAAAATAGTTAGCGAAATGGTTTTGAAGGAACTTCTTGAATTCGACTCCGAATGAACTAAATTCGGAAATCAATACGAAAAAATTAACATATAATAATTATTCCGCGAATTCTAGATTTTAGTTTATTATTAACTAGCCGCCTTTGGCGACCAGCCGGTTCGCCAATATTACCGCTGGCTACAATTTTCAATTAAATATTTTAAGTAACTGGTCTCTTAATAGATTCTCAAACAAAACAATTTTAATATTCACATTTTGATAGTCATAGCAAACATTAAATTAAAGTGAAAATGATGAAATTGCAATTAATATAAAGATATTTTTTAATAAAACCAAGCGTTTTATTTTATTTATCATCTTTATTGCTATTTATTTATTACTATTATTATTGAATATGAGTATTGCAAACAGAATCGCTCGGTATTTAAGTCTTATGTGAACTACAAAATATTTTTCATAATTTATGTAATATCTAAAACAATAATTCAACAAAAATTTCTCAGATTCAGCATAAAATTCAGTTTTTACTTTTGCTTTCAAAAAGATTGAAATGAAATCAATAATAATATTTTGTTCCGGCGTATAAATATATTTCAAAAATTATGAAGTCTAAATTTAAGGCAGTAAGGTATCATATTCTCAGAAATATTCGGGACACCCCAAATTTTAAATAAATAAATGAATGTTTCTATTTTCCACGATCAACTAAGACTTATTTATGAAGTTTTGAATGTTAAAAATTTAGAAAAACTCAACGTTTTCATAATCTTAGTCCAATTAATCTTGAGAAACCTGCGCGCTGATTGGCGTATTTTCTTTGAAACGATCGATGGAAAATCTAAAATTATCTTTTTTTATAGAATAGTAATATTCAAATTTTCATTAATCAGTCAGTTTAAGTGATTGATTTAGTTGATTGGAAATTAACTCTTTTTATTTAAAATATTTGTGTTTCAAGAACATTTTGTTATTTGCAATTTCCACAGCAGAAGCTTTATGTAAAATCAAAAATTCGTTATTTATTAGAGCATTTATTGAATTAAGTTACATAAAATATAATCATTTTTCTATTTAAACCAATTTAGTAAATCTGTTTTGTTCCTGCGTCAACAAAAATAGAATACAGACAAACTTATTATGAAACTAAATCTTATTACATTATAGATAATATTATCAAATTTACATCAAATTATTTTCATTCAAAATTCTAGCATCGTTTTTAAACAACAAATTAAAAGTTCCAAAAATATCACTGTTGCCAATCTGAATTTCACAACTATTTACAAAATAAAATTAATAATTATTAAAATAATCGTTTGCTACTTTTAAATAAAATATTTACGATTTATGTCGCAACAGATCTGTGTCTTACTAAAGGTTTACAAATTAACTGTGTGGCCATGATTTGAATGGATATCCTGTTCATATTGAACAAAACTTGCCTTAAAATAAAACTTACTCATTGGATTAATAATATAAAGAATGTAAAAGATCATAAAATAATTTTTCTTGAATTTATTTTTTAGAAAAAATAATATTTCATATTTGTTTCATTTCCTACAGACACGTGAAGAAAATTATATTTTTGCAGATTTCATTTCCAAAAAGATTTAATTTATTTTTAATTGGTGCTTTAATCAATGTGATGGCAACACTTTGAAAAAAGCTATTTTTTTCCCAGGAATGCGAAACGTTTATTTTTATTTTGTACGAAAGAAATTGTTGAAAAATAGAGTTAAAATATTTATTTAAAAATTCATTAAAAACAGAAATTTAATTTTAAGTGTAAAACATTGGTACCATTTAAAAGATAAATTTTTGATCTTTAACTTGATGTAAAAATCTTTTTTGTGTGGTAATATTTTCGGAAGTTATAGCAAAAACACGCCAAAATTTCGCTTAATTTTTAAATAAATAAAATTCTAATTAAAAATTCGAAAAAATAACCCCCAGGTGCACATTCCCGGCCTCCAAGATATACACGTGCCAAATTTGGTAGCTGTAGGTTGAATGGTCTGGCCTGTAGAGCGCCAACACACACACACACACACACACACACACATTGAGCTTTATTATAAGTATAGATATAGATATAGATTTGTTAAGAGCATAATTTATTTTGGTACGAATCAGCTATTCAAGGTTTTTATAACCTGAAATTAATTAGCTGGAGTCCCGTTCCTTGTTCACAGATGAAACAACACAGAAGCTCCAACACATCTGATATACGTACAAGACAACCAATTTTATCCCTTCTCCCATTATATTAAATCAGTGAATTTTAATGTTCTTGTCTTTTTCGCCTTCATAAACCGGCGACTAAATGGTGCAGGCACAAATCGTTGATGAGTCAGTTGCTGCTCTCAATGTCAGCACTGAAACAAATTTACATTTGACGGGAGAAAAAAGTTCTTTCATCTCAAAGCAAGTTTCTTTTTCAACGCGTTATATTGTAACTATACTACCTAATACTTACAGAGTAACACTAGCATTTATTCTAGTTGGTGCTGACACAGAAAGAGAACATTGACGACGCACAATTCCTTCTATGGTACTTTATTTTTCGAAATTATTTTTTTATTCATGTAATTTTACAAATATGCCCGTGAATACAATCCTTTAATTATTGAACTGACAAATTTCGCATACTACAAAATATTATCTTTTAAGTTTTAAGCTAGATTTTAATGAAAAATTTTTATTCTAAAACCCCACAGAGGCAACTTCTAATAGATAATCAGATCTGCCTGCAATTCTTTTCTCTGTTCTCCCAACTTCGCAATATTGGGGATTTCTAATGCGACCGCAAGTGAACTTATTTATTAATAAAATGTGAACACAGATTATAGTCTCACTAAAACTAAACACTAATTGAAAATATAAAAAAGCGGGGATTCACTTCTCGCATATTTATACAAAAAAAATAATAACTGCTTAATGATCAGCATCACTTAGCTGATCCAAACCTTAGATCCAAACTTAGCTTCCAAACCTTACAAAATGACGAAAAATACTGAATTTAGCACAACCAAAAAGCAAATATAAATTTTTTTTTTCTTATGTTTGGTTTGAACATGAAATCGCATATCTGCTTCAGAAGTGCAGAACTAGATGTAGGATGGGAGGATCCATCACATTCGTTTTTGGTTGCGGATTTATTTATTTATTGTATTTTTTTCTTTCTTTCTTTCTTCTTCTTATAAATTTTGGAAAATTGTGATAGACGGTCCTGCTTTTTAAGAGATGAAATAGTTTTCCTACAAACTTATTTATTCCAAAACAGACACAGATTTACAATCTTGATGTAAATACTTCAAGCAAAATTGCACCAGTCTCGCTTGATGGGTTTAAGCACCCAAGAAATTGTCACGAGATCATCTCCGCGTCAATAAATATAAATTTTTGATACAAATCTGTAATTTTGGTGGAACGATCCACAATAAATTTCAACCATCAAGCTCTTTACGTCTTTGAGTTATCGTGTTTACATACAGACAGACATACATAAATTCCAAAAAAGAAAAAAAAAATCGTAAAAAGGGTACAAAATATAAAAATAATCAAAATTTTGAAGGTGGTGTTTTTTTTTTTTTGGGGGGGGGACAAACTATTATTTTGCTACATTATATATACGAAAAAGTAAAATGCTCAAAATCATTTTTCAGCTCAAAATTGTGAGCTACATTACTTCGTGCGCGTCGCAAAACAACGTATACAGAAGAAGAGAGGCATTTTTATCACCCCATCGGGTTGGAGGAAAAAAGATTCACTGCAAAAATCAGACAAGGTTTAATACTCGGCACTTAGTTTAATATTGCTATCTATTTTTTTAACACCGAAAATTTTGTTACCATTCTTAATCCTCTTTTAATAATTTCATTACAATATCCAAGCAAAAGAAACACTTGCGTAATACATTGTTATAATGAATTTTTGTTAAAAAAAATCATTGCCCTCAGGGTAAAATAAACCTATTTTAAGATACATTTTTAAACCTGTAGGTCAGGATTAACAGGAAAGAAGACAGGCGCATATAAATATATCACAATTAAAAGCTTATCGCTTCATTCCATAAGGAAGTTATGTTTAATATAATTAGACTGATCGCATCAATCGCACTGTATCAATTGCTGAGATTTAATTCACCAAAAATAAAGACAAACGAGCACTGAGCACATGGTGTGTATATATATATACTGATTAATAGAAGTACAAAAAGCGCTCTTGTAGTATATGAGTTTTTCAATTTTTAAGAAGTACTTTTTGCATCATTATTTGCTTCCAATTAGACTAGCCGCCACTTCCCACTATCGTACTATTGAAAGTCTTAATTATTCTGGCGCCGAAGAAAGATTTAATATAAGAGCCTTTTCATTGCTGAAAATGCTCTGGAAAAAAGACTGAAAAAATACTCTCATGTATATAAGTTGTAAAAACAGATATTTAGTTTTAAAGCAATTTTGTAAGTTACAAGGGAAGCAATGACCGAAAGTGTATAGCAATTAATTAATTAATTAATGAAATTTATATACAGTATTTTACTATAGCTGTTGGGGGGGGGATTAATTTCTTAAAGCCCGCAAAGAAAACGGATCTTAGCTAGAGATTCTTGTATTTTTTAGGATGCACGGATAAGAAAATAAATGATATTATTGAACCATAATTTTATGGGATCCATTTGAAATTAAGAAAAAAATTAATCTATCTGAAACTTAAATATTTATTTGAAAAGATTTATAAAAGTTATCAGCAATATATGAAACACTAATCTTTCTTAAGACATGATTAAGAATATTTTGAAAAGTGACCCCCCCCCCCTTTGTATAAGAATTTCGTTTAACACTAGATTTACGGAACCTGTCAATTCATAATTCTAGTATTAAAAATACGAGAAAACAAATATTTTATATTAAAAATGCATATTCAAAGTATTGTAATACCTTCATGAGCTTGATAATTATTAAAATTTAGAGCTCTTATTTGTAGCGCAACACAGGTGCACAATCTATAAAATATCTAAATACCTGTCTACGTCCATTCACATGTAATGTTAGTTGGTTGTGCATATAATATGTACGATTTTTGCATATTATATGTATAAACACGATTTGAATGCCCATTCCTGCAGTAGACTGTTACGTGTAATTTGTACTGCTATACAGGTTGTATAATGTGTGACTGTAATAAATAAATCTTGTTTAATTATAATTTATATACTAAAAGAATTAAGTTAATGTAACAAAAACCTCAAATTACTTAACCCGTCATTTTGACGGGTTTCGGTAAAAGCAAGTATGCAACCAATTCTCGTAAATCAAGTGTTAAATAAAAATCCTCGAATACACAAAATGAAAAATGAATCCAAACAGCGTAGGTTTTGATTTTAATTATACCAAGGACCTTAACAAATGCTAAGTTGGTGTATTTGAAAATCTACAGAAAAATACAATGCCCTAGCAAATTACCATTTTTAGAACTTCTTTCTATCTGTTTATTTTTCTTTTTTCAAAGAATAGAGATACTGGTATATTTGTTTATTTGTATAATTATTTTGAAATAGGTGTTAAAAGCACTGTGCAAGAGAGGGAGGGTAAATTTTTTTCCAGATTTCGTTCTTTCTTTTTATCTTCCCCTATTTAATCAATTTGATCATTCAGTGAAAAAACAATAAACAAGTACAAACGAACTCGAGTCTATTCTTTTCTCCTCTTTCTTTTCATTTTGAGGGCGTCTCTATAAAGATGCAAGGCTAGTTTTAAAAAGAAAGAGTTTCCGCTATCCTTAAAAGAATACAAATACAGCTTTAAAAAACTCAACCCACATTCAAAATTTAACCAGGAAACAAAGACACAACGCCATTCTGGTCTCATTCACTCTAGAGCCGCCAAAATGGTTACACAACGTTTGCCGATGACGCACCCAAGGAGTTATTGGAAACTAAATATTTATTCAAAATCGGCCATGAAAATTCTATACCCTCGTATGCTGAAAAACAAAATGGGGGAAGAGAAGGGGAGGACGTATTCAGAGTTCTGTAAACGTACTTAAAAAAGCGTAAGCGGGCAATAGTTCTCAGCATTGTATGCTTCGCATGGTATCAAAATGGTGGGAGTTGTATTACTTGAGTAAAGTATATGAATTTTGAATTACTCGAGAGTTCAAATTGAAATAATATAAAAATGAAATTTATAAGCACAATCCAAATCGTATGCAGACTTTTAACACAACCGTTATTACAAGAAATTATACGAGTTTTTTAATCAGAAAATATATTTTCAATGTTGCTCAACAATTTTGCTGACAAACGTTAATTAGCCTTTATTATGGAATTAACAATTTGTTATAAAATCTAATAACCTTCAACAAGGTAAATAGGCATTATAGACTGAAAAACATTTCTTTAAAGCCAAACTGGAAATACATACACACACAAATATCCATTGGGATATGAAATATGCTACATGTTCCTAGAATTCCTGTTTTAATGCAAAATTTTATTTAAATAAATGTGTGACTGCACATGTGTTTAGCTCAGTTCCAAAAAATCTTACCATCACCCTTTTTCATTTAATTTACACAAAATAATAATCTAGTTGTAACAAGGACACATCTTTTTTTTTCTTGGGGGGGGGGGGGGAGACTGACTGATAAAATAATCCTGTTGAAACCAACACTACGGCTACTTAGGAATAGATAGACCTTATACTCTTGAATCTCGATCAGGTGACGAGGAAAACACCTCATTCGGTATCCTTTTTCCACTCAAAATTTTTTCATCACATTAGTGAGACAATATCTGTACCCTCACAATAGACACATATATACAGTAGATTATTGATGAATTCAAATCCACTACTCTCCATCCACGACTCGGCCACTGCATATGGAACATATAAAGTTGCATACCCCAGTTTTAATTGAAGAATTACTTATAATCATAAAGCACTAATAATGCAAAAAACAATTAAATGCAAATGTATATGTTGTAGATATAAAACTCCAGTAAATGTGTACATTACTGGAATTAAAACAATATAAAATTGAATGAATCAATCAATCAATAGAGAATATTTCACAAATAAGATTTATTCGATTATTCTTAAAATTATTTCTTAATTTTCCAAAACGCACTTATCAAAAAAATTTACCAAAATTACTATATTATTATTTTTACATAATTACATCATTTTTCATATTTAAATAAATAACATGACATTTCCTTTCTTTTTTTTAATAATTTGAAATAAGTAATTTATAAACAAAGTAATTTTTTACTATATTTTTAAATTAGAAGGAAAGCTTTTAAGCAATAATAATAATAAATTCTTAACTATTTTCCTTGAATTTTTTCCCATTAATTACTGGTGATTTGCGCAACTTCAATTGAAAAAAATGTGCAGTATCAGGTTAAATATAATTTGTATGACAAAAAAAAGTGATGTTTTACTGAAAAGCTAAATACATTATTCTACATAAAATTGAAAACACCATCTTGCCAAAGCAGCACAGCCTTAGGAAACTACAACTGCAAAGATCAGGATGGCATCCTGCATTTCTTGAATGATCGTTATTATGACAGCAGGAAATTAGAAATTGAGGTTGGAGTCCTAAAAG
Organism: Argiope aurantia; assembly: GCA_026543865.1. NCBI lineage: Eukaryota > Metazoa > Arthropoda > Arachnida > Araneae > Araneidae > Argiope > Argiope aurantia. The sequence continues at coordinate 933,162 of JAPMOR010099167.1, forward strand.
TCATCACCGGCTACGGCTCAACTACTATTATAAGAGGTTTATCATGCCATTGGAATAGATGTAGCACGACCCCACATCATTACTATGCCAACCAGGGATGTGAAAGCCTTCAAGTGAACCGGCGGCTTTTCATCCACATATTCATGGTGCCATCCTCCAAACCGTGTAGGAATATATGAGGAAAAATTAAAAGAGTCAAATACTCCATGAATGTAAACACTACAATAAAACATAAACTAAAGCTCAATTACTTTTAGCAGAAAAAACAAATAAGAAGAAGCATGAATGGGTTGCTATAATGAAATAAAAAAAAATTGCTCCAGACCTTTGGAAAGAAAAAAGAACAAAGGAAGAACAATCTTATTTAAACTTTGCTACATATAAACTTTCTGAATAATAATAAACCCTAAAAGGTTAGGTGCTTTAAACGCAAAAGTAAACACTGGTAATAAATGATAACTAAAAATATGTAACGAAAACATTCCGAATTGTAACAAACAATTTGTATACTATAAAAATTTTAACAAGCAATGAACAATATGTAAAGAGGATAATCTTTGGTATGTTGGTAGTATAAAAGCTTCAAATAGATAAACATTACTTTTAAAATAATTTGTTTAAGATTTGCCAATAGATACAGATGTTTGGTAAAAAGGAGAAAAACATACATTTACAATAATGCGTATGTTTTAACTGCATTTTGTTTTCTAACACACAAACAAACCTGGTGGTCTTCAATTACTTAAACAGGACTTGAGATATAAATAATACGAATGTTAGTATATATACAATATATTGCTTATTTTTATTAAACACAGTAATTGTATATGCATATTTATAGCATTCTTTATTTACATTTTTCTCATTACTTAACTTTATGCTATTCATAAAATTTCTTTAAATGAAAGTTTACATCACAAAATTGAATTCAATTTCAACATTAAAATAATGTTGTAATTTAAAAAAAAAAACTGAATAAAGTACATAAAAAGTTTTGTCCCATCAAAAAATAGCAAAAATTAATGAAGCGATTTCGTATAAAATATGCATACACTCCCTTTTAAAACAAACAGTATTATTGATTGGTTTTCTATATGCAGCATCAAAAATGACAAATTATAATTATATTCGAAAATTTCAAAACAGACTTACCAATCGCAGATCGGGAACTGAGCGACTTAATGTCCATTCTTGACTATTTACAAAGGAATCTATAGAAAAGAAAAATAAAACTTAGTCTGTATCAAGTTGAAACAAAAAACAAAATCTGATAATAAAATACAATTTTAGTATGACATTTGAATTCAAATTAGTATTTATTTACTTTCTAGAAACATTTCTTCCATATTATATATCCATAAAATGCAAGAATGACTGTCAATCGATATGTTTTCAGAATTTATGAAAAAAACACACTGCACGACTTCGCTTCAAGACACTAGAAGCAAAGAGATAGATTCTCGATTTCATATAAGATCTGAATCGCAGTTACTCTAAATGGGAGCAATTCTCCAATCAAACACAATCATGTTGTTAGAATCCCAACACTAGACCTAGCGCCTCGTAGCGTAGGAAGATAATAAAACACAAGGAGAAATATCAGAAAATCGGAAAACTTAAGATTTTGTTCGTATCAGTTTTAAGATTAAAACGATGAAGAAACTAGGCAGATTACGGCCACATCGAATCGCCATAAACGTTAAAAAAAATTGAATTGTTGATGAGATAAGATGTTCACGCTCCACCGTGCCCAACCCGGAATAAAAAGCAAAAAAAAGGGAAGTTAATCCGAATCAATAAACAGATTTTTAAAAAAAGTAGACATAAAATAATAAAATCACATTTACTTCAAATAAAAATTTCATTTATTGATGACATAAAACAGATCGCAAATACAGTTTTCCCAAAATAAAATTTGTGAAAACTTATTCATAATCAATTTATTTTAATAATATTAATATAGATAATAATTTAAAAGTTAGCAAATATTAAAAACCTTCTTTGAATAACTAAAATTTTTCATGATTATTTACCTTAACTCTTACTTGCTAGAATGTTATATAGAAAGATCTTTAAAACCACAATTACAAATAAATAAATTGACGACCACGCATCTTTAATCACATTTCCGTATAGCAGTGAAGAGTATAATAAATATTTTTTCTTTCTTTCTTTCTTTTCCAGTCTCGAGGTCAAAACCATACAGAACAATGGATACAATAATCTCCAAGTGGAACATTAATATTTCTAAACTCGTTTTCAAAAGCAGCCCACTTCTTTCAACGAATCTAATAAATGTTCTCTTTGCTTCGTAAAAAAATCCAACAGTTTCCGCATACACATAATTATATCTTTATTTATAGATTAATAGTTGGAGATCTTCGGACACGAGTAATTCAAAATGAAACTCTAATACGCCATGTGAAAGCATATTCATAAACTGCATTTCAATGTAAATTCTGCAACATCACTATTTGGCATGAAAAATAACAAATAAAAACGCATATAAAAGATGGCTAAAAATTATCGTCTCATTTTTTTTTGCTGTGAATTTTATTCTTTGAAAATTTGTTTGCAAAATAAAACATGCGTCACATTTTTTTAGTGTTGTTGCTTTTCATAAGAATTTAAAACATTAATTTATTCACAGTTTTGCTGTAACTTCATAAAATTACATTACATCTTACAAACAAAGCGTTCCAATATGACTTAACGCAGATCAACTGCATGTTATAAATTTAAAACCGGTTTCTCTAAACAAATATATAATAATAAATAACAATTTTCTGATTTTACATGCTATATTTAAAAGATCAAAAATATTATTCGTATTTATAAAGAATATGAAAAACTAAATTCATTAAGTGAAATACATATAAACATGCCACTTAAATCGATTTAAATTATGGCTTAAAGAACAAATTATTCAAAACCAATCACTGGCTTTTCAAGAATGCAAATAACTCTGATTACTCAGATACGGCCGCATGTTCACAAGGATAAATAAAAATCTACGCTAAAATTAGCTTCAAAAACTTGTAGAAAGAATGTGTGCTTTGTGTTAAATGGCTTCAAGATGACTCTGCAACGGACTTCTTTCCATGTTATAGAAAATGGTTTAGTTTCCTGAAAAAGTAATCCCTCAAAGGGTCCCGTTCCATTATGACAGGAGTAATGTTCACCAGTTTCTTCGTATACCTCCTACATCTTTTGAGAAAGCTACTTTTCAAAATACGAAATAATAATAGCTATAAATACTAGAATATTGGTAACTGGAAAAATTGTATATAAAAAATACAATTAACAATCTTTGTTAACAAAATAATTATGATTTTATTCAATAACTAGAGCTAAATGAAAAATTATAATATTAAGAAAAAAAATTTAACTGAGAACTTTTATTATAATGCATAGATAGCCGCAAGTCAAATAATAATAATTGAATCACAAAATAAACATTAGACTATTATCAATATGTCCCAAATTAGCAACTTGGACTTTTTATCATCAAATAATTTAATTTCTGAATAACTCTCGCCTCTCCTTTAAAGTACTTCGTTCCAAATACTTTTAAGCCTCGTTCCCCAAACTTCAAAAATTATTTTTCATATGAAACAGGAAATTTAATCAAAAATTACTACAAAAATACAACTCGCAACGCATCTTCAAAATACAAATTCTCGTATCATTTCTTCAAAAATTACGACTAGAAATGTCGAGAATAATTAGAAAGCGGAAAAAACGCGGGTATTTAAAAGTATTCTAAACATATTTATTTTTTACACATTATGTCAGATTATAAAATTGTACCTTTCAAGCCATTAGCAGCGTATAAAATCTGAAAACAAACGTTTTCATATTTCAGTTTGGTTAAAGAAAGAAAACAAAAGTTCAATTCATACTAAAATGCGAAGATAAAATAAACAGACATCACCTAAATTTAATACTATCATATCACAGATTTAAATGACAGGTGTATAATTAAAATACCTAATACTGGGGAATATAGAGTTCTTTCATATTTTATGCAAAATAGCAATAAAGCAAAAAACTAAATCATGCTCATTTCCCTTTACCCATGAACATTTTATTTTTGAATAATCCAATGTTATCTAATTTTACCACGAAGTACTAGGCGTGAGAATTTAAGGTCACTTGTTGAAAAAATGAATAACTGCCTGACATTTGAATTTTGTTTAACTACCTCACTAGGTTATATATTCTGTCAAAGAAATGAATTGTCTTTTTCTTTCAGCTATGAATCCGTTTGACACTCCCGAGATATTTATGAATTCCATTTACTTCTTGTTTCAAATAATATCGTCTATCAAGAATTTATTTTAAGCTATGAATTTAAACGTACACTAAACAAATGAACAAGTCTGATTTGTCAAAAAAAATTTCAAACGATTAAGAGAAAGAACTTTTCAAAGGATAAAATGAACACTCAAAAAAATTGAAAAGTTTTAATTAATACAATAATAAATTTTACTATTGATGGCTAAGAAACAGAGTATAATTCAATGTAATATACACATCTAGAAAATACTAAAGTTATTAACCAATAAAACCGACATATTAACCGGTTAACTGTTTTTGATGAGTATACTCTTTATGGAAAAAGTACAACACTTTGCGTTGTGACGAGTTTATTCGTCAGAAGTAATTAATTGCAATAATTTGCAATTGCAATTACAATTTTAGTAAAAACTCAAACAAATGCGTAAATTTCAAGATGTTTAGAATATTAGGAGGGCAAGTCGAAATCAAAGAAACAATTAAAAGAGTGTTATATATTGTACCATGTTTTTCTCAATACCATTCTTTAATGAATTGTAAATTAAGCAAATTAAAATAATAAATTAATTTATGTTTCGTTTCGTTTATATGCAAAAACTTGTTACTTTAAGTAAAAAAATAAATGTGATTATTGAAATAAAAAAATAAAAGTCATTTCATTACAATATAATTTCATATTACACATACTCTGCGTTTGACGAGTATACTCGCCATCGCTAAATTTTTGCGACGCAATTTAGATACGCATTTTTCGAAGAGGTCGAAACAGTTAATTTTTATCTAACGGATCCAGATTTTACATGTTGAGCCGTACTTGTTCCAAAAGAACCATTTCGTAAATTATTTCTTTCAAGATTAAATATTTGAAACTTTAGTAAGAATATTGAAAATTAAATGTATTAATTTATACCAAATTTAAAAGAGACAAATTAACAGAATGTACCAAACAAATGGCTAAATTGCTACTATAATTTGATGACTCAATTAAGAGTATCGCATTGAAACTGATGTGGGTCAATTAGACTCGACAGGGACTAAATCTTCAGGACTAGCTTATTGAAGAACGTCATTCAAAGGCTTCAAGAACATTTCAAAACTTTATTTACCCACTTATTTGCGGGGGTCGCACTCAGCAGGAAGTATTGTTACACAACCCAGTAGGAAAAGATGACACAATTGTGATGACTAAGAAAGTATTACTCAGAACTACCAACAGTTAGAATAAACACCCCAGTAACGGGCATAAGAATAACACCCTTGAGCTCTATCGACGTCAAAATAGACTGGCGCATGGGAAAACATTTTTTTTTAAACATGATAATGGTTATAGGCTGGCATACTATTTATAAATTGCGTCATGCATCAAGTAATCTTTAAAAATTGTGCAATGCGCTCTACAGAGTAGAGCACTGGACTTAAGTTGCAAAAGTTGGCAAATAGCTATTTTCCAAATATAAAATGTCACTAAGAAAAAAATTTCAAATGTTTAATAGATTTTTAATTTAGAATTAATCAAAATTTTAGAATTTTCCCTCACTAACTTCGGAACATACGTATAATCGCACAGAAACCACTTTATACTGTTAAAAGTAGCTTTTCAGTGATAACAATTCTATGACCGTACAATTTTTTTTTCTTTTCTGTAATTCAAATAATTTCTTAAAAAAATTTTTTGAAGTATACTTCACAACAATATTTTTCACTGTAACACATGCTCATTGCAACGATATTAAATACATTTTTGTGTGCATGTTATCATTGTTATTATCTAACTCCTTAAAACTAACAAAAACTCTTTTTCACAAATACTTTCTGAAGTTACAGTATATGAAAAATAATAAATCTTTACTTCCATGCAAAAATTAAAGCTGGCATTTTTCAGGAGTAAATTTCGTTAGGTTTCCAAATAATTACAATGGCATTGTATAAAAATCTTGAAATCAGTTAAAAGCTAAGAATAACAATATTTTCATACGATATCTAATATCTTCATATCACTGCACTTACTCCTTCTCCTAAAACTTTCTTCATAATTATATACATTGCTAATCTTAATGTCAATTTCATGTAATCAGTAACTGATACAATTCTTAAAATCTTCATCGCATTACATCAGATTTTCCCCCCTTCTTTTAATTCCAAACTCATGTATCCACTTAAATAAGGCCAAATCATTTCTGTGTCGAAAAATGGAGCATTTGCACGGTTCAGGTGTGTGAAAGAAGCCAGATAATTAAAAGAAAAGAAAAAAAATTAAAATATACAAATAGAATAAGAATAAAAGAAATTCAAGATGAAATAGTTTTTTTAAACATGAATACGTGGCACAAAAGTACGAAAAGAAAATTTTTTTGAAATATTTTAACTTTAAGGGTATTTTTAAAATCACTTAACTTAAAGGTAAATATGTTATCAAACCAAGCATGTGAACTGTTATATATGGGGATAAACTCAAAAGCTAAATTTTAATGGAATATTTGACCCAAAATCAATAAATAACTATGAAATGCAAAATATTTATTAAAATATACATGCTTTTACTTGAATTTATGATGAATCTTCAAGTTGTGGATTTTGCTACTTTCAAAACCTAAAAAAGTCGTTTTAAAATCTTATAATGCTAAATTAATTGCAATTCTTATAATAAATAAAATTAATTAAAGAAACAGTTTATAAACTGATTGCTTTTAAACGCAGTGTTCTTACATAAAAGAAAGTAAGCCAGTAAAGTTATTAATTATATCAAATAAAGGTACTTTCTTGTGTTTGCTTGTTTGGTTACTGCAACAATTCGCAATAATCAATAGAAATCTATTTAAAGACGCTCACAAAATATTTTAGTAAATATCTTTTTATAGAGCAATCTCAATTTGGATTAGTATTATGCAACATTTCGGCACAAGTATGAATCGTACGTAAAACACTTAGTCAGCACTTGATATTAAAAATGTCAATAGTATATGAATTCATATTCGCTCTTAAATTAAACAATCATTTTCATCTGCGAAAAATCATCTTCCTTTTATCCCTTTTATTGGCTTAAATAAGAATGATATCAGAATATTAATTACATTTTCGGAAATACACTTCAGAAGTTTACTAAATGCTCAGCTTAAGATATCTTATTGCAGCTAAAATTATTTTTTAATTTTTTTTTATCTCCTTTTAACACCAAAAAAATATTACTATTATACGCATATCTGTGTGAATGATGGGAGTAATTTATAACCCGCGATTAAAATGAAAAACGTTTGAATTGAGCTACAGAGCCGGAAGATTAAACGGAATTTTGAAAAAGGGGAGAATTAAATCCACCAAACAAAAAAAATTGACCCTTTCCTTGGCCGCGAATATCCACAAGAGATTTTGCATGTCACGAGATCTATGGGATATACGTTCCAATTAATCTCAAGCCTATATTAATTAATGATATAGGTGCATTAACATATTCGGACAGAATTGTCGGAAAAGCTAACAATGAGATATTCACACTTCCATAATCGCATGAGCTGTCGCGAGGTATCCAGATGCTAACTAATGTTAAACCAATACTAGAAAAAAAAATAATAAATACATATTTTAGTTACATTTCAAGGGTAATTTCATTATGTTTAAGAGTAAAAAATAAAAATGATTAAGGACTTAAAAGTGACACAAACTCAGATTCCAATACATATAGCACCCGTACAGTAGATCTTGCTCGGTAGTGATCAATGCCAAATTGAACAAAGCTAGTGTTAACGGGAGCTTAATGGAGGTCAAAATATGACAGCATGTTGTCTCAGAATTTTTTTGCCCAGAACAGATACATAGGATACTATTTTTCTTCCGTAAACAACAAATGTACTGAACAAATGATCAAAACAGTTAGCTTCAAACTAGAGGTGCATCCTTTTTGGTTCATCAAACAAGGAATGGAAAAATGCAGTGACCTCAAAATTAAAATACATAAATTAAAGATTTCAATCTAATAGAAACGGGGTTATGAATATTTTTACAAACGTACCGATTATTTTTGAATTTGTAAAATAAATTCGAATGACTATTATAAAAAAAATATCTCTGACAGCTGGTTAGATGTACTCGAATATAAATAGTTGAAGTACCTACATGCTGATGATTATCCTGATAGAAAAAATATGCAATTTAAAATCGATAGGCTAAGGTAGGATAAAACGATCAGTCTGTAAAAAACAGACAGCAATTGCCAAATTCATTATTTAATTGGCATGCTGGTTTTTTTTTTTTTTTTTTTTAGATCTTTTGCATTATAAGCAATATTTTTAACTAAAAATTTTTATATGATCTAACAGCATTCTTTTAATATGAATTCGCATGCTTCTGATTGTATGACCACGGAGCTTTAAAGTTTGCCATTTTTGCCATTTAAAGTTATTGAAAATTTGACGATCCATTGTCTACTCTTATACTTAGAGACATAATTCTATACCTAAGGAAGTTGCATTTAATTTATTTTTTTATTTTCCAGCAATTTAAGTAAAGTGGGTATACTGAACATAGTGTTAAACTTAGTTATTGGAGAATACCTAGATATGATAAGCATTTTATGTGTTTATATTATATACTAGCCGCCTTTGGCGACCAGCCGGTTCGCCAATATTACCGCTCGCTACAATTTTCAATTAAATATTTTAAGTAACTGGGCTCTTAATAGATTCTCAAACAAAACAATTTTAAACTTCAAATTTTGATAGTCATACCAAACTTATACTGTTGTTTAGATCGTTTCGTTCAATTTACTCTATATATTTTGCTAATTTGTTGTCATTTCCGGTAAAACGTCAACTTTAATTTAAAGTGAAAATGATGAAATTGCAATTAATATAAAGATATTTTTTAATAAAACCAAGCGTTTTATTTTATTTATCATCTTTATTGCTATTTATTTATTACTATTATTATTGAATATGAGTATTGCAAACAGAATATCTCGGTATTTAAGTCTTATGTGAACTACAAAATATTTTTGATAATTTATGTAATATCTCAAAGAATAATTCAACAAAAATTTCTCAGATTTAGCATAAAATTCAGTTTTTAGTTTTGCTTTCAAAAGGATTGAAATGAAATCAATAATAATATTTTGTTCCAGCCTATAAATATATTTCAAAAATTATGAAATCTAAATTTAATGCAGTAAGGTATCATATTCTGAGAAATATTCTGGACACACCAAATTTTAAATAAATGAATGAATGTTTCTATTTTCCACGATCAACTAAGACTTATTTATAAAGTTTCGAATGTTAAAAATCTAGAAAAACTCAACATTTTCATAATCTTAGGCCAATTATTCTTAGAAACCTGCGCGCTGATTGGCGTATTTTTTTTGAAACGATCGATGGAAAATCTAAAATTATCCTTTTTTTTTTATTGAATAGTGATATTCAAATTTTCATAAATCAGTCAGTTTAAGTGATTGATTTAGTTGAATGGAAATTAACTCTTTTTATTTAAAATATTAGTGTTTCAAGAGCATTTTGTTATTCGTGATTTCGACAGCAGAAGCTTTATGTAAAATCAAAAATTCGTTATTTATTAGAGCATTTATTGAATTAAGTTATATAAAATATAATCATTTTTCTATTTAAACCATTTTAGTAAATCTGTTGTGTTCATGCGTCAACAAAAATAGAATGCAGACAAACTTATTATGAAACTAAATCTTATTACATTATAGATAATATTATCAAATTTACATCAACTTATTTTCATTCAAAATTCTAGCATCGTTTTTAAACAACAAATTAAAAGTTCCAAAAATATCACTGTTGCCAATCTGAATTTCACAACTATTTACAAAATAAAATTTATAATTATTAAAATAATCGTTTGCTACTTTTAAATGAAATATTTACGATTTTTGTCGCAACAGATCTTTATCTTACTAAAGGTTTACAAATTAGCTGTGTGGCCCTGATTTGAATGGATATCTTGTTCATATTAAACAAAACTTGCCTTAAAATAAAACTTATTTATTGGATTAATAATATATAGAGTGTAAAAGATCATAAAAGAATTTTTCTTGAATTTATTTTTTAGAAAAAATAATATTTCATATTTGTTTCATTTCCTACAGACACGTGACGAAAATTATATTTTTGCAGATTTCATTTCCAAAAAGATTTAATTTATTTTCAGTTAGAGCTTTAATCAATGTGATGGCAACACTTTGAAAAAAGCTATTTTTTTCTCCTGAATGCGAAACGTGCTTAATCCTCATTTTTATTTTTGACGAAAAAAATTATTGAAAAACATAGTTAAAATATTTATTTAAAAATTCATTAAAAATAGAAATTTAATTTTAAGATTAAAACAGTAGTATCATTTAAAAGATAAATTTTTGATCTTTAACTTCATGTAAAAATCTTTTTTGTGCTGTAATATTTTCGGCAGTTATAGCAGAAACACGTCAAAATTTCGCTTAATTTTTAAATAAATAAAATTCTAATTAAAAATTCGAAAAAATAACCCCCAGGTGCACATTCCCGGCCTCCAAGGTATACACGTGCCATATTTGGTAGCTGTAGGTTGAATGGTCTGGCCTGTAGAGCGCCAACACACACACACACACACACACATTGAGCTTTATTATAAGTATAGATATATATTGAGAAACAGGAACATATAACATATTTTCTGATAAAATTAAGACTTTATTTTTCACATTAAATAAATCTAATTATCTTATTATCATGGTTACCTGAAAATAGCAAACATTTAAACATTATAATTTACATAGATGCAACATACATTTATATCTACATATTATTAGAACTTTTAATGAACAACAGTTCAGTTCTCAAATACGTTTTCCAAATTGTTTAAGTATTTTATAAGGTAAATTTTTTTCTACGCAGCCATAAATCCAGATTCTTGATATTTTGCATTTTTCTCATATCATGCGTATTTCATCACGTTAATCTACTTTGTATACAATGCATGTTCATCAATAAGACAAAATTTTAAAATATGTTGCTATTTGAATCTTGAATTATTCGTAGTTTTGAAGAAAAGGTGTAAGGAAAATTTTAAAGTGGTTTCAGAACAGCAGATTACATAATGTTTCTAAACTTCTTTTTCTGCCCTTTTAAAGCAGGTGACTGAGAAATTATCTTTACAAAATGCTGTGAAGGGATAGTAAGATTAAGAATTCCAGCCAGGCAATAAAACTGAAGAAAAGAACCAAATAGTAGTAGTGCAAATATCAAACAACACGCCTCCTCCAATTAAAGGGGGAAATGAAAAATCCCTAAGTTTCAAAAGGTAATGACATTTCTGTTGTTTCAAAAGCTGTATACCCTTTAAAAGAATTGAAACTGCCTATTTTTTCAACATTATCACCCCTAATATTGAATGAAACAAAAGTTGCACTAAAAAATTCGGAAGCAAAAAGAAAGCATGGAGTCGTTGCCGGCACATGTTTTGAGCAGCCCCAGCTCCGTGAAGAACATTCAGATCATAAAAAGAAGAAAGCATTTCTTCAGAGAAAATATCTGCTAGTTGATGGATACTGGTAAAGTTCTATAGTATAAAAGTAATTTTAAAAAATTTGTTGGTTGAATTTTGTAAACAGAAAAGGGTTTGTGCACATTCATATATATTATTAAATATCCTCTTCGAGATAAATATACTTTCCCAGAAAATAAAAATGTAGGTGAAACTATAAGTGAACAGATCATCTAAATACTACATGATCCAATGTTCGATATTACAGAACATAATGCTTTTAATTTTTGATGTTTAAATTCAAATGTTCAATCTTTTTATGTGAATATGTTTAATAAAGGATGTATTGTCAATTTTTAATTGATCTCAATGATATAATGGGACTTTTATTCGCTATTTCATTTCTTTCCACCAATAATCGTTTTACCTCATGCCATGGAGTAAAATGATCATAATAACGTCCTAAAAAAAGTAGTGATTACTCAGTTAAAAAAAGAAGGGAATAAAAATATTTAGCAATTCTCGGATAGTGTGATGTACAATATCTTTCAAAAAATTGTAAATATTTAACATAATTTAAGGAGTGTTGCTTGCCAAAATTGAAAATAGTCAATTCAATGGTCATTTAACCCCACCTTATCTTACAAATCGGAAACTGACAAGACAACGCCAATAACGAAACACTTATTTTGTAGAAGTCAAATTAAAATACTACCGATTAAATGCAAAACAATATGTTAGGCAATAAATTTATTTACTGGAAACAATATTATAGCAATCTTGAAAGAGGAACAGAATATATGCTCTTGTCAACAACAACAACAAAAAATCGCACAATGTCAAACCTAACAAATAATATAAAAAAATTTTTAATTCAATTCCTACTTAGGCCAACAAAGAAAAATTTTATTTTAGTTACTTTTTATTAAATAATTATCAAAAAAATTATTAAGTATCAAAAAATTATTCATTTTTGCAAGAATTGAACTCGCATTCTTCACCTTCACGTGAAAAATACTGAAATCCTTGCATTTTACCGATTGAGCTACTGTTTGTTGATTTCAATTTTCATTACAAACTGCTAAAACTCTATTTAAAGCATTAAAAAATTAATGAAATTTAATTAATGAATTAATACTTGAAAAAACTGCATTAACATCAAGTGTCATCCACTACAAGTTTAAAGAAATGTATTTGAACTTGAGTGGATGAACAAAAAGTATTTTAGTAACGATTGAAAATTTGAACTCGATATATATATAAATATAGAGAAAGTGTGAACTAATAGTAGGAATTGAAAAATAGGCTAGAATGAGCAATGAATAAAGAAAAGTTGCGTAAAATTACAATGGGACAAAAGATATATCTCATATATTACGCCAAAGTATGCTTTTAGCTTAATCTGCAGATTGAAGTTAATCAATCATTTGAGTCGAATGTTAACACAGATATTTTTTTATTAAAAAGAAACAAAGCATTTATCACGCTTATTTTTTTTTCGGAAAATATCACTTAAAATAAATTTAAGAAAGGTAATCTTATGAGAGAAAAAGGCTTTAATTTGTTTAATAAATGTTTTTATATGCAATTTAAGTACTTATTGATTTTGATATGCTGAATGTTTTAAGAATTTGGCTTTCTAAGCCGAGACAAAACATTATATGGCAAACGTTTTCTCACTTTCTTAAATTTAAGCTTATAATCAACATGCTTCAATTGTATTTAAAACATTGAGCATCATTTTAAATCATCGTCTAATGCAGATTTAGACACATAATTTTATTCTGAAAATCGAATAGAAACCTAGTTATGTCCAATGGCCTCGCAATTCTTGAAAAAAGGTAAATTCGTGCTTGGAATACAGGGAATATGAATTTATCTAAATTTGTACATTGCATAGGAAGATAAAGATCTATTCTATCATATTTTATACAAGATATATGCTTCTTAAGAAGAAAGAGAAAAGTCAGCAGATATATAACTGAAATCGATCAAGGAAAGAATTTTCAATTTTCAGGTTCGCTCTGAATAAGAATTTTTTAGAAGAGAAAAGTAAAATGAAGTGTACATAGCACAACATATTTAGAATAATTTCGGGAAATAAACATAAAAAAATATGCAGTATGCAAAAAGATACCAAAGCTAATAAAATCTATACAAGACAGTATCATGAGAAAAAAATACAGACTAAAGAAGAAGAATGATAATGAGTTGTTTTTTCTGAATAAAAAAAAAAGAAATCTAAATGGAATAGACGTATTTCTTTTTTCTTTTTTTTTTCCCTCCACTTAATGCTAGCGTTGTCTTATATGTTATACTGTTAGCATAAAATATGGCAAAGTAAATCTTTTGTCTTCTAATACGACGTTCGATTTCAGGAAAATTCATACCCTCTGCATACCATGCGTGAATTCACTTTTTTTCTTTCTTTTTCTTTTTTTCAATTTCAGGCGTCATTTCATATATCTATGTTCTATCTAACATTCAAAATGAATTCTGACTGTCCAAATTTGCATCAGATGGTAATATAAATGGCAAAAAAAGTTTTAAATACAATTGGAGCATGCAAAGGACAAATAAAAAAGAGAGAGAGAAAAAAAACATATACAGTGATATTATTTTGCCTAATTCCTAAAAACAGAAAATTCAAAATCATTACCATATCAAAAACAATAAATAAAGATATTTCTTAAACAAATTAGATCTTTTAATAAGACTGCTTTTCCAAGATTTGTAATAAGCAAATAAGTTTTTGCAAATAAATAAAGAGACAATTTTTTTTCATTATATTTCGTTCTCATTTTTATTATTTTGTGTTGATATAATAAATAATGAAAGCCAAGCAATGTATTTGAAACAATGAATTTTTATAAAATCCAGTAACACTTTTATCGTTTAATCTGGTTCTGTATAAATGTACTTTTCAGAGCGCAACTAATTAAAAGATTTACTTTTACAGGTAGTAGTTGGTAAATAAATGAATTCTCAGGTCCCTTCTACGCACTTTTTAAACAGTTGCAAAAACAGATAAAAAAGAAACACCTGCTGGAGTAGATTCAGCGCTGTCACGAAATAAAAAGCAAAACAGCTCTAGCCTTCAGTTACTCTACATCTATTGGGTCGAAAACGCCACGATAGTTAGTGTAGGTTCAATATCGGTTTAAAAATAATCCAGGAAAAGTAGTTGATAACTAGTCGGAGTAAAAACCTGATCACAATCTTTCGACCTTTAGAAAATCACGTTCAAAAGAAAAAAAATTACTTGAAAACATAGCCGTATCATCATATCTCGTCAAGGTATTCAATGAGTCATATCATTAAGAAGGAAAACACAAGGCGTTCTAGAATTCATTTCTCAAGCGGCGAATGAAAATACACTTAATTTAACTATGATTTTTCCTGTAATAAGACGCAATCGGCAGAGACTTAAATTTTAGATGCTCAGGTGATGTAAAAAACACTCCCACTTAATAAAAAACTGCTATTTTACATTATCATTCTATGATAGGCATTTAAGATCTCTAGTTCAATTCATAACTAAGAGAATTAAGAAACGCTACGCGAGAAAATATTGAGTCTCCTGCATACTACAAGAAGAAGAGGTTACAAAAACGGTATTATTTTAAGATATCCACCAACGTTCGGAACCAGCTTTTGATCGAAAATCATTATTTTTGTGTACGTTTCTTATATAAAAGTATATCGTTTAGATATACTTTAGTAAAATATACCGTATCGTTTACAAAAGTTTTTATTTTACTCCTCCGATGTCAGAAAAGAAATAAGAAATTTTTGTTCAACTAAATAACTGAAAACAGAATAGAAAACAATAGGATACGGAAGTATTTTTCATTATCTTAAGCTATTTAATATTTAACGGTTTTTCTTTAGAAAAATTTGGTTTAAAAAACCAGATATTTTTAAATATTTCCAATAAGCATATTTATGATATTCTTGGTAAGGCTGTAAATTTAGGCAATATCAAATCATTGAAATATCTTGATTTTCCTCCGCTATTATTTATGGCAGTAAACGCCTGGAAATCAAATAAACGTCGTTTTGACAGATATTACTCTCTTAATGCCTCCTAAAGGTCAACTGACATACATCTTCAAACTAAATGACTGAAGAAAATTCAACTTCATTGTCGGTTGAATGGCAGATCATAATAAAGACATATTAAGGTCAAGAAGATAAAAAATCCAATTTATTGAAGATTATAAAAAATGAATTATGCAGGAGAAAAAGCAGAAATTATTTATAGAACTGAAACGTGTTGGAAGAAAACCTCATCATTTTTCCCAGTGTAAATTTTAAACAAAATTAATTTGTTTTTCTTGAAATACGACTTTTTCATAAATTTTCACTTTAAAACTCGATAAATAAAATTCTTTTCAAAATATCACCATTGATTTTGGTGTATATATTATGCACAAATACTGTCTAAAAAATGAACCAAAATACCGATTTAATGATGATTTGCAGTAAAATAATGCAACTTTTGGAATTTAATGAAAAGATTAAGACAAAAAGGAAAAAAAAAAAAACCCTACAATTTTTCACAACAATTAGCAAATATTCTTTGCTAAATTTTTGATTCGCTCAGTTCCCAGATACGATATAAGAACCGATATGTATTAAAAAGATATAAATTTTTTGTCATTTATTTTTAATCAAGTGCGTTAACAAAGGTTATTTCTAGCACAAAAAATGAATTTTCCTCAAATATATATATAAAAAAATGAACCATGAAATTGTGTGCGATTTTATGGATTTTAGAATAAATGTGATTTTAAAACAAACATAATGATTCAAATATCTTTTAAAAGAAAAATTTTCAAACTAACTGTATATCTTAAGAAAAAAACTGAGTTCTTTCAAAACTCCAGGCGTATTTTTTGCCTTCAAAAGGAAGATTACCACATAAGTTATTTCTGAATGATTTCTACGTTCACATGATTTGGATTGGTCCCGGAGACAGCTTTGGGCGAGCAATTGATTAAAGGAACTTCGACTGAATTATATAACGCTTATTATATAATAATATAACTAGCCCAGAATTAACTAACAGCTTTTCTTAAGTTCTGAAACATTCCATAATTTCAATTCTAATAAAAACAACAATCTCTTAAGCACTATTTAAAAATAAATTATTTTACGAGGTTTTAAATTTGCAATAAGCATTTAACCAATTTAAAATGAGGCAACATGGTCGCATTGCTTTTTTTTTTTTTTTAATGTTTTTCAGCATTCATCATTTACAGTAAAATTCAAGAAAATTCTTCACCATTAAGTATATAAAAATGTTCATTCTAAAATCCTAATAATATCGAAGACCGGCTACTAGATAAAAGATATAAATTCACGGGACTTCAAACACATACATGATAAGCAACTCGAAATAATTCAATTAAACATTTTTTCACTTTAAATACGCCATAAGTAAATCTCTGGACCATGAAACTGAATTTTATATAAAAAGAATTTTTAAAAAAATTCAAAGGCGTGTCCAGGAAGGAAATGGGCTTCAGTGACTAAAGGCAGAAAAGAAAAACGATACGGAAGGATCAAATAAAATAGATTGCGAGAACTATAGTACTTTTATTTGAAATAATAATGGTGCGGAATGGTGCTTATCACACAGAAGTAAAGACTGTGTTGATAGAGACAAGATGCAGCGATAAAAGGTACTCACACAACCTCCATTCATTTCAGTCGAAGGTCACCAATCATAGATAATTACAACAAAATGAAAACTGATAAAGAGCTGTACCTGAAATTAAAGCTCTCAGCTTTAATTAACTGAAAAAGAAGCTAAAATATTGTCATAAATTTGTTAGATTCAAATTGATTTCTTCATTATCTCCGGAAGTATAAAATCTTCCTTATTACATTAAAATGGCAATGTGATAAATAGCAACTAGAATAGAATTCAATTAAATGGAGAACTTCAAATATTTAATAATTGTAGCTTTTTCTCAACACGTTATGTTAAAATATGGATTATATTTGAAAATAATTATATAAAAATAATCAGAAAGTAATTATGTAATGCAAAAAAAAATCGGGCTTTTCTTATTTCTTTCACACCATGTTATCTAAAAGGTGCAAACTTAAAGCAATACGCATTACAATGAAATGAATAGTTTTATTTATTTATTTTTAACTTTTCGGGAAAAAAGGGAAGTTTTGTTATTTTTTCGACACAATGGACACAATTCGAAATTTGCCAGTTCTCGGTAAATAGTTCATTCTCTTCAAAACTAGTAATACCTCAATAAAGAACTATTCCCAAATTAAAACAGATTCCAGAACATATATTACTTTATTCTTAATAAGTACACATTTTTATATATAGACAAAGACAGTTTAGATTAGAATTAGTAAAAATAACTGGAGGAGGAGGGGGAGAAAAAGAAACAAAAGAAACGCTACTGATTACTAAGAAATGTTAAATCTTTAATTGTGATATCAAAAAGAGAATAGAGAAGATATTTTGAATTTTTTGGATAGCACATCAGAAGGGGTTGGAGTTTCCAGTTTGATGGGATAAATTTTGGCTAAAAATCTTGGGAACAGCTAATAACAGAAATGTATTTTAAATTATTGTACTTCAATATAAAATAATTGAAATAATGAAGAATCTTTAGAAAATAACGTAAGAATACAATCATTTCCCATGCAAATAAATAAATATTTAAATCATGTTGGTAAGAAGTAAGTTAGGGTTATTCCAACATATATCGATTGAAAAAAATAAAAAACTTGGATACTTTGAAACCCCAAAAATGAGAAAATATTAAGGGATTAAATACGCACTTATGGGGGAGAATAAAAAATAATAATAATAAAATCTATTTAAGATCCTAAATGAGAATAGCACGTTCTCGTAAATTTCATTGCGATTTACTGTAGAAAATTATTCATTCTCCAGTTATGGTAATTAACATATAATCCTTTCAATTTTTTTTAATTTAAAAAATTAATAAAAATATTTTTTTATAAAATAAGTAGGATAGCACAAACTTCCTAATACTCAGAGCTGTGAAACACAAAATTCTACATATCGAAAAAGAAGAGAGAAAAAAAAAGGTACAAAAATACTTCAATCAACCAATAAAAGCTGAATCAATATAATTTTTTCCCTCTATTTCTATATCAGTCTCAACAAACAGCTGAAGAGAAAAAAATCAAAATAAAAGTAACAATGTGAAAAAAATGTAGTGTATTCATGGTCATTAATTGCAGTAAAAGTATTTTATAAATAGTCAGTCAATTATGATACATTTTTCTATTGATTTCCCTGTACCAACAGAACTCAGAAATCTTATATATATACTATATTCATTGGGAAGGAATAAATCTGCTCCTCCCCAAATTTTTCAATTCTAATAATTAATGGTGTTTTGTACATGGGATAGCTGTAATTTTTATTACTACACTGCCCAGTGATGCATTTCTGCATAACTTGAATTAATTTTTAATAACTTAATAATTAGTTTATTAAAAATTCAATATATTTTTGATATGATGTTATTTTAAGTAAGTTAGTGTAAATTTTAAAAGAAATAATTATTAAGTCATTAATAATTTTAATTAAATTTCAAAATAAATTTTCATTATTTTTTTATGTTATCCTAACTCTCACAATTAAAGATTTAAAGCTGTTGAAAATTTTAAATCATGAGTACAGGATTAAAATAAATATTCTTTTAGAGAAAACTTATAGAAAAATTTAACAGTACAGCAATTTTTATCCAATACCAATTTTTATTTATATTTAATTTTACAGCGATTTTAATTATTTATATTACAGCAATTTTTATTTACTTATCCCTCATTTTCTTATTGATTCTCAAAATTTGGATTCGCAAAAAATTGTTTCGATCTGGGTAAGAAAACGTTTAAAATCGAATTTCTATGTTTCTTGAACGAATTGCGGTACCTGTGTTCATTTATACTTGTTTCCTTCAAATAGCATCAAAAAAAAAAGAGGGGGAGGGGCACATTCTCGTATGCAAATTGGTATCGACTCAAAACCTTTAGGTTTAGGATAAGGTAAATTCAGATCTTAGATTCAAGTGGCATACAGACCTTCCCTAGGTTTTCCCTAAATACTGAAAACCCTAAAAAAAAAAATATTACGTCATATTGTTGGTGAATTTAAATACTACGCACATAAAATTAAACAAACGAATAATTAAATTTATACACTGCAAAAAGTCAGGGATTCTGCAGCTCCGTAGTACACGTACGAGTCGCACCTATTCGTAATACATTTAAAGAATTTAACTTAAAACCATTTAAAAATTACCAGATTAATAGATGATTGTAATTTATTTTTATATGATCCTTTTATGTGACAAATAATGTCTGTTGAGAGAAATTCTCAATAGCCAGTTGTCTGTTGCCAAATTCATAATTAGTTCTTTACTACCCACAAGTACTAACATCTGGCGATTAATTACCGGAAAATGATCAATTTTGGAAAATTATTTCAAGATAATTTGTTTGGTCAAACTAACTGTCCATAGCCGGCACAACTACACATAATAAACATGTCTAAATATTGCAAGTAACACCTTGAGAAAATCATTCGATGTTATTGGTTTGCCTTTCCCTCTCTCGAATTTGCTTCATCAAGCAAATATAAAAAGAATGAATGATATACATGCAGTTTCGAAATGATGTGAGAATTCCAAAGATTCCTTCATTTTTAAAATTATATAATTTACAGGGAATAAATTCCTAGCACTATACAAACTATGACAATAAGAAATGCCAAGAAACGTCAAATTAATTATATGAAATGGATATTGATCCCGAACATCGAATCAAAATTTCTTGCAGGATATTCATTTAAAAAATTGTTTATATAGATGTTTCTTTGTGTTAAGGACTATATTTTGCTACAAACCGATGATCACCTAGATTCATTACCATATCCGAAAACTAAGAAAAATCTATATTCAAGCAACAGTTACCATTCTAAACCGGACGTAACTTTCAGTGCAATTTCCATCTATTGAAAGCCAGATTTACGTCGTTTCTCTAAAAACTATTTTGTAAATGCAACGATGCACAGCATAATGTTTCGGTCCTATGCTTCCCTTTTCTCTTTCAGTGTTTAATATAAACTTGGAAAATATTTGTACGTTGGAAGAATTGAGGTAACCGTGACGGTTATACGGTTCATATTTCTTTCTTTATTTGTTATTTTTACTCATTCATTTTTTTTTTATCCCAGCAACAACAGGCAATGAAGTGTTAAACGACAAGCTGTACAAATGCTCATCTACGTGATCTCAATTGCAAAGAGAGAGCTTTTTTTTTTTTTTACCTAGAGAGATCCAAATACAAATAAGACAATAAAAAAAGACATTTCGCGAAGTACACTATTTTGGGTGGATGAACACAACCATTAGGAACGTTAAGTCTCTCAATATCGATTCAAAAAAAGAAAAAGCACAAAGAATTACGTTTCGGAACAGAGATTTCATGATGATTAGATATTACCGATGTTCTTTTTTTCTTAAGTTGAAGAGCGTAACTTGACAGAAGGAGGGCAAGAAAAAACAATGAATGGCTTCTATGGCCTGTATTACAACAGTAATAGATCCGATGAAAATACTTTTTCTGTTGCTTGCGTTATAAGAATAAAACATTTTTAAAATGTGGCTGATCAAAGAGCTTTAATTTCTTAATTTTTCGTAAATAAAGAATTACAGAAAATCGCAAAGCATACTGTTCATACTATTGTATTTAAAACATGCTGATATTCATTTACTAGTTATTTTATGTACTTGTATATATGGAACAACTGTTATATACAAGTACAAGCAAGATTGATTTAACCCCTTAAATGTGATGTTTAAGAGAATAATCATTTCTAAATAATATGAAAACATTAAGTCATTTATAAATGTTATAATTCGTCATAAAAATGGTATGGAATCCATAAATATTATAAGTGTCCTATGAACTATTAGCTGAATAGATATACGTCTTTTCAAAAATAGAGGATATCGTCTAATTAGAAAATGGGGAAAAAACTCATAGTAAAGAGGTTAATCAATGTATCTTTAAAATGTTCCTGTAAACAAAATGTTGTGACAGAATATTTTAAAATAATTACACCTGCAGTGATTTTCTATAACGTTTTCAAGAAAAGGAACTTCAGATATGGTAAACAAAAGTCGGTTTGTCAGAATGCTAACTTTACAGTAAATTTAATAATTCTTAACTTTATGATCTATTCATCAGTTAAAACTTTAAAACTATAAACTGAAAACTATTTCATAGTACAGATATTTTAAAATATGTATAATAAATCGCTTTTTCCATAATTTAAAAAAAATTTAAAGAAAAAAAAATCTTAATAAGATTGAATTTATAAAAAAATTCGAAACTTAAAAATGTTTCATTAATTTCCTTTGTTAATTCCCGTTTTCTAAAATCAAAAAGTAGAAATGATACTAATTACTCACCCATACACGTTGAACTTACACTAATTGAAAATGACTAATCACGTATTGAGGCTGTTTTGTTAAATTAAGATTCAAACCCACGATCCTCAAACCAAAAGGCTGATATTCTGTCAACAGGTCATTGCAGGTTCAAATTTTTACTCAAAATTTAAGAAATGGGCCACACAAAAACTTGAGAAAAACAGAAATTTACTTTTTGCCATTTAAAGCTATTCAATATACTTTCAAACTACAAACAACCTTAACATTCATTCCTAAATTCCTGTTTATATATATAAATTTCTATAACACACAAATTTCACCAGATTATATAAAAATTCATCTAGCATACTGCAACGGACCGATACATTCTTTTATTCAAAATGCACTTCTGACAATTTCGAAAGGTAAATACAAGAGAAATGTTTTTATATTAAAAAAAATTATCCTTACAAATCTGAGAGTTACAAGTCAGTAACCAATTTCTAATTTCCCTCCCTATCTCTCCTATGATAACAGTACATTTCTTTAAATATAGATTCAACTAGTTTCTTCAAAACTTGATATATATCAGTAGTGTAGGAGCCAAACAAGTAACTTCATTGTCTAATGAAGACAAGCAAAGCTCCAACAACCTTGTAAGAGAAAACAGACTTAAGATCTTAGTTTAGAATTAGGAAATTCATTTCTGGTCTAAGAAAATGCTCTGGAATCTAGCTATTATTTTTTTTTCTCGCGTGCGTGTGTATGTAACGATGGTGAATGAATTCCTTCTTCCAAGAAAGAACAATGATGAGAACATCATTTAGCACGAATTTTGCTCAACTCATCACTACTACATAAATCTCTCAATACTGTTCGATGTAATACAAAATTCTATGTAAACAAAACCTGTACTCATATAAGTATTAAAAAACATTATATACTAGATAATCCTAATTAAGATTCCGGTGGTCAAATGGCTCTGGTATTAAAGGCATAAAGATGAATGCAATTTCCAGAATTATGAATCACAAGACTGAACGCAAAGAAAAAAAAAATTAAGTTTCTGGAAGGTTAATAACAAGATTCATGAAAAAATTACCATATGTGCATTTCGAAAATCATTGAGTTATTATAATAGAAAAATAATTTCAGGTTAATGAAAATAAAGTGTTCGAGATCTAACATTCAATGGACCATTTCATATATATATAATCTCAGTACAAATATTACTGTTCACCATTTAAGAGCTTTTGAATATTATCTGATGATTCAGATTTTTTTAAAAAAGTATTAAGTTATGTTCATTTTAGAATAGAAATAGGAGGAGGCAACTCTTTTTCTGTACTTTTAATTTTGAACTATACTTCTTAAGGATTTCCCTTTTAATATTTTTAAAATTCAACCTCAACTGATAAATTAGACGAGAGCAACCACTAAAATAAATTTGGTTGTGAATTTGAACAAGAGAATGACTCTTATCCAATGTTACGTCATAGAAAGCAATGTTTAATCCGTATAAAATGTTTAGATCTAATTAAAATATTTGATAATGCTGTAATAAGAAACGGATCAGCGACACCTAAGACAATCTTCACCGAAAAGAAAATTAATGATCAAATAAAAAAAAAATCTTGATCAAAATGAAAATTAAGATAATTTTAAGCAAAATAATTAAAGGTGATAGTTATTTAAATTCCGTCTCTCCAGTATTTGCATTTCGAAATTTATCTATTTAAAAGAGAGAGAGAAAGAAACAGATTTTAAAGCAAATTATACAATGGGAAGATATCGAAATATTTCAACTATAGAGTATTCCATTTGAATAAGAAATTACATTTGTCAGCAACGATAAGAATGATAAAAGCTGATTTAGGAAGTAAGATTCCCGAAATACTTCAATGATATAAAGTTAAAAGCGTTAACAGCTTGTAAGATATCCAACAAATCAAAATTTAATAACAGAAAATCCCCCACCGAATTCATTGATAAGCTCCTCAAAATATCGTTTTCGCTATTTGAAAAAAACCCACAACCAATCGGTATACAGGTACGAATTGATTTTTCTCGTCTCTTTATTAGATAACGTATAATCTTGTTACGGTCCCATGAGGTGTATCGGAAGCCAAATAAGTCGAAGGAATGGAAATATATATAAAAAAAACAGAACCTCACCAAAAATAGAATTTTCTAGCGTTGAAAACATTTCCAGGCAGGAAAATAGAATTTTTCCCGACATACAAAAGTATCTGAAAACGTCTTTACTAGGTTCATAGATGATTTAACATTTTTTATTCAACTGAATGCATATTAAACATTCATTCCGAAAAATATTCATTACTTGTCTTACGCATGAAAATAATTCTATTAAAAGGGTATGATAACCGACTCCCATGACATCAGTATCAAGATTAGTGCTGAGCTGATATTGAATATCGGTCCTATTTGACAAGATTTTTTTTAACTGTTATTCGATATTTTTATATTCAGTGAAAATTCTTAGAGTAAAATGTATTCTTTTGATATCAGCATAGGAAATAGGTCATTTATTTGCGAAATAAATAATTGAAAATAAAAAAAAATAATAATAATAAAATAAATATAAAATAAGAATTGAAAACCAAAATACCAAACATCGATCTTTTAAAAGCTGACAAGATAATATCATGATGCAAAAACTTCAATGCCCAATGTTCGCAATTTTTCAAACTCCATCAATTTATTTCTAAATCAATTTTAGCTGAAAAAAAAATACTTCGTGTTCACTAATTTGATTTAAAAAATTTATTCAGTTTTAATCACTTATTTAAATTGTGTTAATATTATAGAGTATCTTTTTTCATCTGCATTCTTATCATGTTTTTACAGTGATACGACTTTTAACTTACGTTCGGAGCAGCATAGTCAAAATTTTACGGCTCTTGCACTAAGAAAAACCAAACGAAATGAAAACTAACAGAGCAAATAAAATATTAAGACCGCGACGTAAGAGTATTTCCAATGTCTCTGGTCAAATCTAGTTAGTGCGTGCAGCATATTACTACCCATTAAGTATAGCTGTCGATTAAGCAATTGACACCTTACAGCTCTCTCTTTTTTAGAGTTACTAACGCTACAATCAGATAGAGAGTACTATAAAACTTATAGCACATTACATCCACTTCCTTCCGCATAGTATTATATTAAATCCATCCCCAAGTTTTAAATACATGCAATACATACAAATTTTTCAATCATGTTTTACAAGGACATTCCCATTCCTAACATGCGCCCTTATACCAAAACACGTTGTAAACTCACATTTGAGATAAATAGGGCATCATACATGAATTCAGAGATAATGCACTTTCATATAATACAATTTTTAACAGACTTTGAAGCAAATACACAAGAAAAAGTAAAAATATTCAGAAGGATGAGGCTTTCCTTCCAGGTACGAGAAGCCCTCACAAAATAGAGTAATAAAGGTAGCAATATTATATTTTATTGTATTTAAGCTGTTTTGTGAAGGATTTTTAATATCATTATCTTATATATTTAGTCTGTTATCTGATAAAATATAAACATTTAAATGTATTACGTCTCCCAAATTACAAACAAAAATTTAAGTTAAGTATTATAAACACAATATAAATAAAATATAAGCACAAAATCGGTTTTAAATTTTAACTGAAAATAATAAATTCATGTAATTCCTTCCTTCCCACAAGATTTTCTTCGGGAAAATTGAAGAGTCCTCTTTAACTTTCAAAACTTATTATGCTCTCTCTCTCTCTTATCTTCACCTATAGCTTATCTTAAAACAAAATGCTTCTTTTCTTTATGATTACGTTTATCTTAACTAGATAATTATCCTAGCAATACGCATTAAAGATTAGCTTTTAAAAAACAGGAAAAGAAGATGGTTTTCATATAAATGTTAAGCATCCAAAAAGGCATGGAAGGGAAAAAAATTGCCTAATGATAAACGAATAAATTAAAACGGAAATTTTATTTAGCGATTTAAAGGAAATAAACTTGTTTCGATAAAATTAAAAAATCATTAAAATAATTTTTTAACAATTGTCTAATTTCAGATATAGAGGATAATTAATGTTATTTTCTCAAATATATATTTATATAATGAATATATTTAATCATAAAATTTTCAAATATATTCATTTAAAACCGATAACTCTCCATTAAAATCCGTATAAACAATATTTAAGCATGCTCTACTGGAATTTATTTTTCACTTTTAGAGCTGAATAGTACTAGAAGTTTATTTTATCTCTTACCATAATGAACAAGAACTCCCTTTGTAAGAGTTTAAACTTGTATCAGAAACTTTTCTCCTATTTATCATAAATATATAACAAAATCATCTTCCTTTACAATCACATGATGCATTTCATTTCATTCACAGCAATTACTTGATTAAAAATTTTTATTTTCATATGTACATTTATTAAGGCATTTGTTGATTAATTCCCAGTTATTTGCTAGCAATCAAGCAAATAATTTTCTCAGCAAAAAGGAAAATCTGCTACAGCAATTGGGTAAAGATATACAATAGAACTTGTAGATACCCATCAACAATGAGATGGAAAATTTGTTCGATCTTCTCACCAGTGAAAAATTCCATAAAATAAAAACAATTTTATCTCAATAAAGCTACAAGTTTTTGTACTTATCTACCATAACATAATAAACCGATATATTTTTTTAAAAAAATAACAAAAATCTTATTCTTAAAACCAAACTTTATTCTCTTAAATACTAAAGAACGTGAATACATAGATTAAAGAAAAATGAAACCCCTCTCGTTTCTGAACTCCAGAAAAGTTTTCAACGCCATTCAGTTTAGAGGACAATAGCAGAATACTCAATACTAAGTGCAAATCAATTGTTTAAACAGAAAGAAAACTGTCTTTTAAGCAATTTGACATAATATGCTTTTATTCTCAAATCCGAATGACTCTGTTAAGATTCAAAGTAATAAAATAAAAAAAATAGTAAAGAGCACTTTTATAGAAAACCACTAGAAATAGTGATGACTAGAAAATTGTTTCAAGAATTCCACTACTAGTCTAGAGCGCCTTGATGGGCCACTGCTCTTCGAATCGAAATCGGATAACAAAGAGGATCAGCTGCCTCTAAAGAAATTGAACTGCCTCAGGGAAAACTCGCTCTTGAGAAATCGACTCGCTATCCATTCTAAAAATAGTTCAAGAACTGCCTCTTCGGATGTCCACGAGAGACATCTATTTTAACGCTGAAATAGAGCAAAAGCAAAATGGAAAGTGGGAAGAATTTAAAGGTTTAAGATGAGTTTCGGAATTTAAGCAAACTATTTATTTTATTTTATTTTTCTGTTTTAAGGAACATTATTGAGCTCATGGATCCTGATATAGTGATATTTAAATATCTGATAAATATGTAAAGAATGAAAATATTAATCGCCATGAAATGCGAGTTTATTGTAAGATCGCCTTTTTTTTAAACAAATGGGTGGATAATAACATAAGGTATAATCCAAAATATAATCTATATAATCTGCCAAAGTATATGATCAGTAGAAAATATAATCTAATATAATATACTTTTATATAATACAAAGAAGATGTCCAAAAATTGTACCTGACATTGAAAATGGGCATCTTACAAATGAGAGAAAATGATTCCTTAGATTTCCCTTATAAAAAAAAACATCTAAGGAAGGACTTTTTATAAGGATTTCCTTAATACAGTAAGAAGGATTAATACAGTATATAATCAATAAAAGTCTTGATAAGTTTTTACGAAAATTAATACATATTACTTAAACCACCTTTCACGTTAAGAAATCAAATAAAAAATTTAAGAAATATAGTCGGTTCTCCCCCCCCCCTCCCAAAATATTAATTTATAGAATCGGGTAAAAAAAATAATCACTTCAAAAATTAAACCATATACTCCGAAATACAAATCTTAAAAACAACCAAAAGCAATATAATACACCACAATAAACAATATTTTGAAAATTAAAATTCAGTTAACCCTCTGACATACTAGTTTTTCCTTATGTTTATATAATTAAATGCCATATTTTGTTTTCCGATATTTTTTTTTATTTTTGTGAATCAAATAAAAAAAAATATATCATTCCATTTCTACACATAACATTAGTACAACATAAATATTTAGCATTTTTATTTTCTAAACTAATTATTATAAATGAAAGATTTACAATGGTAGATCGATGTGCATCTCAGACAAGAAGCAAATTAAGGATTTATTCTCTTTTCCCTCACCCTCCTTAAATTTTTAACCCAATAAATTCCAATTCAGCGTAAGAGTTTACAAAAATATAATATGCATAGTCAATGTTTTCAAGGAAACTTCAAAATGTGTCTGTATGATAAAACGGAAGTGGTCATAAAACAAGTTCAAGTTCTAGGCACAAGAGAACTCACTATATGCAAATATGAATTAGAAGTGACACAGATAAATAGAATCAAACCAAGCTGGTTTTACAAGATATAACAGAGTGACGTGCAAAATAAAATGGCTAATCTGTAGTCAGGTCTTGTTTTCCTCAATTAAAATTTTCATCATGCCACTCGATACTTTCGATTTATAATTTTAAGATTTTTCAAAAAGAAAATAATAATAATATCATAAAATCAGAAATAAAGCCACTTATCTTCTTCCGCAACAATTAAAGGTGTGTCACGATAAATTCTTACCCAAAATTAAGAAGAGAAAATGCGAAACTCTTGATTTATAGTTCACAAACATCAATATTTAAAGGTCTTTTTTTTAACAATTTAATTATATTCATTACTTTACAATTACTTATCTATTCATTAAGAAAAAAAAACGTACACGAAGTGAAGAAAAAGAAAGCATTCTTATCAGCAACTGTCAAAAATGATTTCACGATTCTTATCTTTAGACGTTGATTCACCTTGAACAAGAAAAGAAGGCAGAATAGATTTGATCAAAACCTTCCTGTTCCGCGCCGGAACGCTAAAGGTGAGGGAACATAAGGGATTTTCACACAGTTTTCCCATTTCCGACCCCCTTTCGCTTGAAAAAAAAAAAAAAAAAACGACGACCCCTCAGAGCAGTTATGTGTCAGTGGTTATGAAAGTGGACCAAGACATATTTCGAAACGTTTAACGGTTTGTTCCTTTATATTCGATTCCTCAAATATAAAGATTGGATTTCAACAACTTTGTAAAAGAATTAACTTTAGTAAAATTACCGTCCCGTTTCGAAGTATTTGTATTGGGAGGGGGGGGGGGATTTGTAATTATGTTTAATACATTTAATCGGCAAATTTTAATGAAATGTTTTACAGAAATATGGCATTTTATATACATACTTTTATTTACTAATGGCAAACGTAATCAAAATTTATTTAAAAAAATGCAGTGTTGAAATTTTCATGACTCTTAGTTTAATCTCTGATTTGCCGTACTTTAGCTATATTTACTGTATACATTCGGAAGGGGCGGAAATATATTTGCTGGTACAGCAGTTATATAGCCTAGACTGTTCGACCCGTCTGTCAGCTGAGCGCAGGTTCAGCAAAAGTCAGACATGGGTGGGGTGGGGTGAGGGCAATGATTTATAGATCTAGTCTCTCACTATGGGTATTGTCAATCGATATCATGCTATCAACAGAAAAATGTTCGCTCAGTAAGTATAGTTGCAAAAGCTCTAGGTTTTAACAAGTCAGAAATTAATCTGGAAAAGAGAAATACATTTTCTTTTAAAATCACATTTGCTAGGGAATATTTTATAAGGAGTTTCTATTATGGTCGCATTTTACAGTAAAAACATGAAAATATTTCCTTTTTCTTGCTGCTCTTTTGTGCAAACTGAATCACATTGTAACATTATTAAGACTAAATTAAACTTTATTAGCTGTTATGAAAATGCACTGAATATATTAAATAATTTTGGACGAAATTTGATTTTTACCAAGTTCCCTTTATAAATGATTTTTAATGGATGACAGATTTGCAAATAATTTATAGGAGATGCTTTAACCGTTAGTTTTTTTTTTTTAACTTGCATAATTTCTGTGTATTTCTAGTTTTCTAAAGCACTAGTGTTCATGTGCAATCGCAAAATTTCCTTCTCATACAAAAAAAAAAAAAAAAAAAAAAAAAAAAATCAAAGATTCACGGGAATAAAAGAACAAAAATATTTCTAATAAAAATGAATGAGAAATTCATTTGCGTTTTTATTTTTAGATGTTTCATTCATCCTATGACTTTA
Source organism: Argiope aurantia (assembly GCA_026543865.1). NCBI lineage: Eukaryota > Metazoa > Arthropoda > Arachnida > Araneae > Araneidae > Argiope > Argiope aurantia. The sequence continues at coordinate 963,629 of JAPMOR010099167.1, forward strand.
AAGCAGAAGAAAGAAAGCATTGTGCGTTCCAATTCAGTTTGTGTATCCCCCGGTCTTGTCATGGAGTAAACAGTTAAAACTGAATGCGCTAACCTTTCAAGATGAGATGATTTCATGCAATGTTATCATCTTCGCTAGCTTTAACAAATTAAAAACATAGATAAATATTATGATGCAAGTTTAATTTGGTGATGAATTAATGTCCTGAAAGGCATAAAACGAACTTTGGCGGCATTCTCTAAAAATTATAAAAACGCAGCAGTGCAAACATTCATATTTTACTCTTAATGTCAACCATTTATGAGATAACGCACTCTTCAACTATGATATAAACTGAGAAACAAAAATGTAATGGCCACTTAAGTGTCATAATGGACATATTATTCCAGGTTATTCTAAGAATGTGAAGATAATCGGAAAATGTTTCATATATACTCTTCTAAAATATACTTAAAAATGAATTACCTTTAAATTATAAATGCTAATTCAAGCGTTATTTTCGTTGTCTTTTCAACTATTTTTATTAAAAGACAAAATTTGGAATGTAATCTTGCAATAATCTCATATATATTTAAGTCAGAGGTTAAGCACTTTCGCTTGAGATCATTCGGTTCTCAGAAACTGATTTCTCCCATGAGAAAAAATATATCGCAATTAATAATCAACATTCAAAGCTTCTCTCGATCTTTATAGATTGGAATCAAAAAATTTTCTCCAATTAAGGTGTAAAATATATCAAGATGTATCGAAACTGCCTAGAAATTATTGAGAAAGCAATCACTTTGCAAAATCTTTCATCGCTTTCTCACTAAATTAATGTCCTGAAAGGCATAAAACGATTACTACAACATAATTAAATTATCATGAATACGTTAAATTAATCACAAGCGAATAAAGTGATTTGAAAATAACCGAATAGCCTGAAATTAAACACTTTTTTGATACATAAAAGTAAAAAGAAAAATTATTGCTAGTTAAGTTACCTCTAAGAATTCTTCTCCCATATCTATATATCTTCAAAGGGGAGCGACAATATACAATCGAGGATTCCAGAAGGTTAAGATTAGATTAGCAATCTGATATCGCTAGGGAGTGTTTATAATAAGAAACTTCAGGATACATTATTAGAATCATAAAAAATTGAAGAATCAATAGAGAATACAATTAACCATAGCTTAATTCATAAACTAAAGGGAGACTTCCGTATACAGTACCCCATTATCTGGAGAAACTTTTGTGGCATATAATGTTCCCTATCATCAAATACACGAAAATCCCACATTTAGAGAATTCGAATACAGAGAGTAGAAAATCTATTATTTCTAAAATTTTATTCATTTAACAAACAGAGAATGACCAAGGTTATACATTGTTACAAAATTTCATATTCAAATATAAAATGGAATTAGGTACTCAGTTTACAGCTATCCATTTTGTTCATTAACAAATATTATTTTCTTAGAGATGGAAAGTAATCCACATTTAAAAAAATTTCTACTGATAAGTGATATGAAACAGAAAGAGATGATCAAGTAAAAACAGATACACATGCTCAGAGTAAAGCAATTTTTTACAACACTTGACTTTGGTGTGCTCGTTAATGACTGTTTTACACTGATACCTCATTCGAACTGACATTAGTATGTATCATTTAGCTGATCGGGTTTCGAGGTGGCTGATCCACTTGAACCATATCATCCCGATGTTCAAAAATTTAAAGTCTGCATTTTCCTAAGAAAACAAACTACTGGAAGTCTTGTGGAATGTATTTGAAAGTTCCGTCAGTCTTGAAAGTGCAAAATAGAACCTCATACTAAATAATAATAACTAAAAGGATAAATACAGAAATTGCATGAACTTTAAAATTATTAAAGCTGAATTAACAGAAATACTAGCCTTACAAATTCAGGAATATAACAATTATTACACCGTATTTCTTTTTCAAAGATAACTTCCACAACTAATTAAAAAATGATACTATATGAAAAGCTACACCAGTTCCTTGCTTTTTTTATATATAATTTGGTAAGTAGGTTGATTTTAATGAGAGAAAATCTGAACAAAAAAAAAACAAAAACAAAGAGACTAGTTTGTTTTGGAGCTCACACATTCAGTTGAATCGATTCCATTCTGACAATTTCAATTTTATTAATCAGAGAATTCTAGTGTACAAAAAAAAGTATTTAAGGCATACATAACATAACATTTTTTTCTTCTATGACCAAGCAGTCTTTATACAAAGATACCAAGCCTTTCTGTGCAACAATAAAAAATTGAAATTCGTTAATCCAGATATCTTCCTCTGCATTATTCAGGCACATACGCGATTAATTACGACTCCTGACATTTAAAACTTTAAAATAAAATTCAAGAAAAATTTCATGTTTGTTAGCTGATAAAAATTGCCTCAATGAATCGCCTATTCAGAAATTTATTTTTAAAAAATTGTCTGCACGTTTACGAATTTTAAAGGTCATAATCCAATATCATGAAAAATACTCTGAATTAATCAATAACTATCTTAAACTGCGGGAAATTACTTTTCTATAAACGAGATCGGAAGTTTACTTTCGAAAATTCATGTCTCCAGTGACATAAAATAAGCTATTGCATAAAATGAATCATTCATAATCAAAATAAGCTATTCATAAAATAAATCATATAAAAGATATTTTTAAGCTATGTTGAAACTTTAAAAAATAAGTAGTTTTTAAAAACAAATAATAATTTCTCAGAATTTTTCCACTTTTATTTCCACGATTTCCATAAAGGATACATTATTTAGACGGCACTGACCTTCAATAATTATAAACTACTTGTGTTCATTTATCACCATATAAGAATAAATCTCTTTAGTCAATTTCAATATACTGATGACCACTTTCAAAATTAATAAGTATTAACTGCTTTTGATTGTCTTGTATATCAATTAAATGACTAGATGAAAATATTTTTAAGGCAATTGTAGAAACAATCATATCTTTAAACAGAAACTATATTTCAAATGAAAGCCTTTAATCTAAGAAATGAGAATGATTCCTGGATAAACCATTAAAAAACTCATTATCAGCAATCATGCCATGAAAAACATATGCTAAAATCAAAAATGATAAAGGAGAAAGAATAATACATGATGCCTGTATCAGAGATATAAGACAACTGTGCATTAAAATTCAATAACTTTAGCCATAAAAATTCTTCATGAAGTTAAATAATTGGCTAGTGTTTAATACTTACTAAAAATATACAGAGCAACCAAGAATTTACTATTTTTCTTTTACAAAACAGATATTATATATATAGATAGATAGATAGATCAAATCTAATAATTCTACTCTCTATTTAATTAGCTAATTAATAATCCTTTTAAGAAAGTATTTCCAAACATTTAAAAGCTAAGCATTAGATTCTAAAATATATAACAGGAATGTTACAGTTTATATGAGAATCAATGAATTAAGCACACAAACAAAATTCATACTTAGGCAGCAGTATCAACTTTGCTACTCTCCAATATCAAAGTATTCAGAATGATAAACATATTTATGAATAAACAAGATTAAAAGTATATTAACTTTAATCTTGTTAATATACTTTTAATTGGTAATATACTTTAATCTCTTATCTAAACAATATAATTAATTATTAAAGTAACTTTATGAAGTCACTGAAATTCTTAGAATACTCATCACAGTATATAATGCACATTTATGTAAATATCCAGATACCTTATAATGGTTCAGATTTATGGAGCCAAATTTACTTTCAGGTTTATAAAAATAAACTTGAATCATTACATGAACTACACATACAAGACTAGCATATAAATGCACTAATAAGTTACATCTTTCTGGTAGCTCTATTGAACCAATCTTATACAGTGCTTTCTCTTAAAGATTAGCTTTATTCAGTAAAGCTAAGCTTTCATCAGCTGATTTAATAACTTTTTAGGCAATCAATAGAGTACTAATGTATGCATTCAATAATGTAATTGTTCTACAGCAGGAATAAGGAAAATGTCGACTAAGAAATATCATCAGATTATGAGTATGTCTATATAATGAATTACTTTATTCTGACAAATAAACAAAATAATAGAATTTCATACACAGATTTATGAAAATGAAATAAAGTAACTTAAAATTCTCCTTTAGAAAACTTGTGTTGTAAAACAAGAAAAATTAAATTACTGTTTAATTTTAATATTATCTGAAAGCAAATAATTTCATTGTCTTTTTTAAGAAAATAATACTTTTTAATAAAAAGAAAATTTTTCAATGGATTTTGAAACTTTAGCAAATTTTTCATAAAATAAGTCAGAGAAAAAAATACATCAATTACTTTTTTTTATTAATCAGAATATCTATTTTGATATATTGATTCCTTTTTTAAAAAGATTAGATGAATAGGACAAGGTCATTCTTGTTAGAATATATAGATGAGCAACCAAGTCGGTTCCAGTAGTGGAATTTTAAGATTTCAAATCAGCGCAGTACATCTAATTGCAGTAATGGTTTTGATTTAAAGCCTTTTAATATAATTCACCAACATTAATTTTAAAAGAGCACTTACCGATTTAATATTATTTTTCCTAACATTAAACACTGTTTTCCTAATTTTGTATTATTAAAATTTTCACAAGGAAAAATGAGTTGAAGGTGTAGATATGAAGACTTGATACAAGAGACATATTAAATACATGCATATTTCCTAGAGAATATGAGAAGCCGAGCTGTATACAGATTATCCTAGAGGTTTCAGATAATCAGATGCTTATCATTTAATAGCAAGGAATGGCATTTCATTTTTAAAAGTTTGGGAACAACTAAACCACGTTTATAGGTAAATGATGACAGAGCACAGCATAAAGAATTGCTTATTAAGTTTGCTAATTTCCATTGTGATAAAAAATAGAAATAAAAAATACATATAAATATTGATTATAAAACCAACTTTTATAGGAAAGCATAGATTAATTTTTCACTGAAACTTAATCTAAAAATGCTTGATTTTAATTTCTAATATAACATATAATGATATGCGCAAATAGAATTTTATACCGAGAAAAGTGACTTTTTTAAATTTTTACTGAATATGAAAAGAATCACAAGATGCAGTTCTTTTCATCTTCAGTAATAACAGAATTTAATGGTATAAAAATCATATCAATCCATGTGGCAATGCATATGACATTAAATGATATATTTGTGCTTCATATTAGATTTGCTGTTGCTAAAAGTTTTAATCAAGAACATTAGTAAAATTAATAGATAAAACACTCTCAAGCTTCACAAGTGGCCTTTAATTTATCCCTTGGAAAGAAATTAAACCTTTATATTAATGAAATAAATATAAATATTTCAATAAAGAAATCTGCAAGCCTCTTCAAAAGTCAAACAAGATAGTTTAAATGCATCGATGCGCAGAAAAAATAACAAAGTTACCATAACATTAAAAAAATTGTTGAAAAGTAAAAGAGACCACTTAAATATGGATGTATTAATTGCAACTAGTTTTAAATAATTCTTGGTATATCCATAATTTGATAGCATTGCATATATAAAAAACCTGTCGAGCCATTCTATTTCAATTAAAATCAAAAGGCTAAAGGAAAACGCTTTTCTATTAATTATAAAACAAATATTTTTTAAGTAATTAGTTTTCATATTTTTAGCTTTATTAAATATGGTTAAAAAAATTAGTAAACTACGAAACCGAACAAAATATTACTTTTAGCTTTTAAAAGAACTCCAAATAAAATAATTTCACTATCAAAATTAATACAATTTTTTATCAGTTAAATATGATAAAGCAATTTTTACACATTATTAAATTATATTAATATATACATCAATGAAAAGAATTCTACATCTAAATTATATAATTAGAAATAAATTCTAAACTTATTAAATAAAGGTAGGTAGAAAATTCATAAGAGAAACATTCATATAGAAAAAAAATTTTGATCTCTCTTAAAACAAATAATAAAGCATATTTAATGAAAACTTGAATTGATTGCCAAAAGTTTGGAAATTAACTTTAAAAAATTTAAATATATATATAAAAAAAGAACAAGAGGTAACCAATATTTCTTAAAGCTAGGCAACTTTTAAGTAAGCAACTGTTTTTTGAATTTAAATCCACATATAAGGGCTTAGGATGTGTGTCTAAGAATTTAATTCTAAAATATGCTGTAAAAAATCTATCATTTTTAACTACACCAAACATAATGCAATATTTTGAATACATAATATAATAAACTGTAACTATTCATTTTAATAAAAATTATAAGTGATTGAAATGATGCATACACATGATCTACCAAAAAACGTTTCAGCAAATTATCAAATGCTGAAAATTTGCAAAGAAAAAAAACATTAAGTCAAAGGCTCTTTTAACTTATTAAAAGCTATGCCAACCCATTAAAATCTTTAAGAATGCTGTTTATATACCTATGAATACATAACATAAACAATTATTTGGCAAACTTTCTTAAAAACCTTTTTGCAACTACAAAAACAAACATGTACTTGAAAGGAATATCAAAATCCTTTTGTTATTAGCATATAGATGTTGAAATGTTTCAGAATGACTTACAACATGAATATGTGAATTAATTATTTAAACCATTTGTAAAATACAGTAATATACTTTCTTTAACATTCAATAAACAGATATTAACCAACAACAAACATTTAAGTTGTCACAAAATTCCTAGTAATAAGTTTCATAATATCTTAATAATTTTATATTGAAAAGAAAATATCATTTCCAATTTGAAAAAAAAGGGAGAATAAATTATTCATCAATAATAATATTCATACTTGCTTGTATAACTTAATTATGAGTCTATAACTAACAGTCATATAACTTAAGAGTTTATATGACTGTTTATATCAGAAGAATGTAAATAGAAAATCTAAGCAAGATCTGCAGAACCTGTTTTCTAAAAATCTTAAAAGCACATTTGATGCTTTAAAAAACTCACGAAGAATAATTATAAAATTATTAGTTTTGATTCTTACTAATTTTTACAGCAAGTCATAAATTCAATTTTGGTACACAAGATTAAATGTAAAATTGCAATACTTGAGTGGTATATGATATTAAATTTAATAGATATCATAAAGTGACAATTTTTAAAAAATGTAGTTTTGTGGGTAATCTTTATGATCAAACTTCCCAATACATTTGCAAAGCAATGCATTTCATGAAGCGGTTTAAAAGAGGTTTTATGAAAAAAGTAAATAATGATCATTGTTACGATTAAATAAAGAAACATACCTTCTATGCAGACAACGTGTTCTCTTATTTGCTGAGCAAGTAAAGGATCAGGCATAAGTTCCAGATGATCGTAAATAGCATATATGCTAGGATGGACACTTTCGAATCTCTGGATTTCTTGACGAATGGCAAGGGAATTGCTGTAATAGGGTTGCTGTACATGTCCCCTATTATTCATGTTTATATCATTTTGTTGTCAGCTAAAAGAGCATATATCCATTCTAACAAATCGCTCACAAACATTTGACAGATCACACTCGAACTCTGATAATAACAAACTTTTCGATCATAACAGAGTAGTAATGGCCATTCAACTTTAACTACGCATGCGCTACATCATCGGATGCCTGTAGGCTGCTCAACTCCCTCATCTCGGAAGCGAGAATCGTCTGTAGGAACTCAGGAGGGAAAATTCTTTAGGGAAAAAGTTAGGCATACTTTTAATTAAGGAAACACTTCAACTTCAACTAAATTTAAAATTTTAAAGCATAAATATTGCAAAATTATAGATAATTATTAATATTAATGGTTGAATAATCAAGGACCGATTGCAGCTAAATAAAACTTTAGTTGCGATAACTAGGGCCAAGAGTACGACTTAGCTACTCACCCATCACTAATTCGCTTGCACAACCCCTTTTTACAGGAGGGCGCGTTCACACATCTCACAGATAGAACAACGGAAGAACAACCATGCCCAAACCGGGATTCGAACCCAGAACGCCCAGATCATGGAGAAGACGCACTACCCCTATGCCAGGACGCCGGCACAAGGACATCTAGCTTTAAGCAGAAGCATTATTCTGTGTAAATAATATTGCGGCAAGTGCTCTTTTAGGCCTTTTTTTTTTAATTTCTACTATTTGCATAATGGATGATCTAGTGTATATATTTTCAGCAAGAACCTAATAATTTGACTGTTCTTTTTACATGAGATTTCCTGTATTTGGCAACTGCTCTGCACCAGTAGGCCTTGCAATCTTCCTTTGGCTTTGCCATTTGTTGTTGTTGCTGTGGTCCCAAGTTTTTTTGAACCAAGGATGACCGGCTTCGGATTTCTGAGGTAATAGTAAATGATACGGGAAAGAGGTCATTTCGATATCTCCACGTCAACAGTTTTCATCGATATTTCTCAAATAACTTGATTTTAGAAGTATGAAGAGAATGATATAATTCCAATTTTATCTAGTTTGTTAACTTCTATGCTGCCTAATCAACATATGCACTGAACAGAAATATTCTTACATTTATTTTCGTATGTAAATATTCTTGTATTTTATATATAATTTTCTAATTTTAGATTTTTATAGTTTCAATATTGTGTTAGTTATCACTTTTGCGCCGAAAATTTGGTGATTTCTTGTTCATAAATTCGAACCTTTAGCACATCATGAAGAATTTTTATCCGCTTCATGATGTGCTAAAGGTTTGAAAATATGCTCATACTTAATGACAATACATTAATATTTTAGAAGTTTAACAACCAATTAATCTACTAATTTAATGACGAGTTAATTACTTTTCTAAACTAATGGGACATTGCGATAGTGATTTTGAGAAAAAATTTTATTCCAAGATTCAAAAATATTTTTAAATTATTAAACTAAAATGATAAATAAATTAAAAACTATTTCTACAATAAAGCACGCTAATAAAAATGCGTTTTAAAACGCGTTTATATTAAATTTATTTTTCACAATTCTTTCTTTATAAGAGGATATTGTCGGTTGTCTGCTGTTATTTTTGAAATATGAGATACATTTAACTCCATACACACTCATCTTGAACACTGATTTGCTTGTAAATAACGCACAATATTTATAGATTAACAAAGAATAATATGCCATCCTCTATCAGCATTAAATGCCCAACAGCATTTTTACGATATCTACATGATATTGGAAGGCATTCAGAATGTCGGACAGCATCGTACAATATCTGTTAATAAGGTCATTATCGGCTTGCATACTGCTGTTTTAACTTTTCACAACATATAGTTAACACAACTTTTGCTAAATATCATACACAATGAGCATCAATTTGCGCCCCTCTCAAGTTTTAGATATCATGCCTAAACTATAATCAGCTTTTCTGAAGTCTTCAAGCTGCAAATATATTCTGACTAGAAAGCATTTTGATGGAATCGAGGCTTAAAAAGTAGCGACGTGGTTAGGGCAAGACGAGCATAGCTGTCCCATGTGCCAGTCTTTCAAAATATAATAAAGGCAAATCGATGTTGAAATCGGTTTGCCTTTATTATCGTCATTTCCCTGTCTTCACCATTGGTTTTGTGCATCTTTCTTACGAAGTAGGCCGTTATCTGAAGTTTGATTTGTAATCTCATGTAATGCAAAACCATAAAGTGGGCAATTAATGCAATGGTGAAGCATCAAAATAGGCAACAAAAGAGCACAATTAAATTATTCAGAATGTTAAGTGCTCTATTCGAGTAAGTAATTAACTACAGTTCTTAGTGTTTAAAAAATGATACTTCAATAGTCTCTTTCGAAACATTAAAGGGCCGGATATATTCAGTAACCTCAATAGTGACGGCTCCTATTTAAATTATTCTAGTGCTGTAACTTAAAGTAGTATTATACTGCGCAATGAGGATTTCTAAATTTAATTATACCCATTTTAATTAATTTCGTATATTTAAAGCATTGGTTAGCAAAAATTATTAGGTTCTTCATTTGAAAAGGGTTATTTTGAATGAAGAAATTTTAATTAACCAATTGCTAACTTTTAATTAATTTGAATATAAATTTTCTCGATTATTTTTCTACTTTTCTTACTCTTTTAAGGATGTAGATGATCAAGATTGAACATCAAAAGAGCTCTAAGTAAGTTAAAATAAATATATATGTAAGGATTAATATAAAATTTATTATTAAGCAGAGAAATATCTAAAAGTTTCTTGAATATGAAAATAGTCATTTCCTATACATTTTGGACCACTAAACACAAAAATGATACCAAAAATAGTCTTGTTTAAGAGATTTAAAGATAGGAGGTTATATAAGTTTCCTTTAAATATTAGTAAAAAATAAAGTATGAGAATATGTAAGTTTATATAGCTTAAATACATAATAAATTATGATAGCTTCTATGCAAAGAAATGTAAGAAGATGGATGTCACAAATATTGAATGTGCATGAACATGTAAATATAAACTACATTACATGAATTCTGACACAATTACGATTTAAAAATTTAGTTCTCAAGGCTAATTTTTTAAAAGCTTTATAGGCTATTTTAGAGGGGAAAAAATCTTTGCCAATTAGTCTGCAGGAGATGGTTCCAAATTGGCTGTAGGCGTTGTTTTTCTAAAAATAAAAATGTGATGATTGTTTATAAGTGGTGGTTTGTATGAGAAAGAAATGACTGTAGTGAGTTTGCATCTTAATACATTATATTTCTTAGAACTGGGATGTTTGATAAATGCGTTAATTCACTGATAACTTTCACCATGTATATGTAAAAGTTAGATTTGGATCCCAGAACTATAATATCTTTTTAGTTAAAGAGGCATTATCTTTATTTTGAAAGCAAAATTGGAGACCAGGGTAAACTGTGTACTCTGTATATGTTATAATTTTGGTTCAAGAAAATTTATAGAGTAGCAAAGGGGTCAAAAGAAAATGTTGATGTAGTTTGACATTTCTATGATTTTTAGGGGGGAAAGTAATCTCGTGAATGACTGCTACTTCTGGATGGTCGATCCTCTTCGCGGAGAAATTACACAAAAAATAAAGATCAGTGCATGCTAGAATATACCACCTGTTATATGACTTCCCATGGTAAAGTATTTTTAATTCTAAAAAACTCCATATGAATTTGTCATTGATCCAGAGGAAGATCAGAAATCAATTTCATGTGATGCCCGACACTCTTCTAAATCTAGTAATGAATATAATTATGATGCCATGTCCGAATAACATCATTTCGCAGTCGCCATCAGCAATTTTTACCCTATTTTATACAAATTAATTTTTGTTCTGACGTCAACTGCTTAATGAAAATTTAAGGATATCAATTTTGATAATATTATCTTACATAAGGGATAAAGAAGTTATTAATAAAATGTTATTAAAAAAACTACTTTAAATGAAATCGAATGTTTTGGTTTTATTTCGAGTGAGAAAAGATTAACAACTTTTCCTTTAAAATTTGTGTGACTGTCATAACAAACGAAGATACACAAGATCGGACAAACTGAATTCTCTTTGATTGGATTCGTATCAAATTTGAGATGAAATCTAAGTTTGGTGCTAAGTCTTAGTACCAAATTCCATTCATCTGTCCTGCTCAGTTTTTGAAATCGTGTTCATATACACACAGAGAGAAAGATATAATTATTAAAATTTCTTATGGAGGTGGAGAAGAAATCTTAACATGCGCGATTCTTCAAAATCTCGAAATTGAATGTTTTAGCAATACTTCAAATTGAGAGAAAAAAATTATTTATTTAAGGTATTGTATCTTTTTATCTATACTATTTTATATTCCTTAAAAAGTTTTGCTCCTTGAAGCTATCCAAGTATTTTTCAAAGTTCGTCCTTCACGACTTTAAATATGGTTGTGCAAAATAATATCGGGGTTTTAGATATTTTGAAAGCACAATCGTTCAGAATTTTTAACATTTATCGATGAAAACGGTCGAAAAATTAATTCTGAATGCAAAAAAACTATTTCGTATTTATCTACAATTGATTCTTACATTATTTATTTATCATAATTTCTTCATTTTCCTTTATCATTTTTTAAAATTTCAAATGGCGAAAATTTCTGCAGTTTAAAAATATTAAAACACAGTTTTTGACATCGTTGTATTCTGCCTCGTTGGCAGAACGTTTCTTAATTCAAAGTCCTATTGAGAAAAAGACTGTAAATACTCATGGTCAACTGAAAAAAACTGAAAGAGAAATCACTGTAATATCATGGAGATGAAATTTCTGAGAAGAAATTAGGGAAAGAAAGAAATAGGGGAAACCTGAGAAGAAATAGGGGAAAATTCCTTCAAATAATCATTTTTTATCTTTGTTTTTTGGATGAAGATGAAAACATCGCAAGATTAGATTATTAATGGATTTAAATATTAAATGCAAAATCTAACAAGTGTTTTTATTTCTAACGTGAAAAAAAAGGGGGGGGGGGGGGAGAGTACTGCAGTTTCGCATTTGCTATACGCGAAAATCACTTTGACCACTACCCTTTTTCATATGACTACCAGTATGATAGTCTTTCATTTCCGAGAGATCTTTTGTTTCACTTGAATTAATCAGACTTTTCCTCATTACAACTTTTTTTTAAAATTTGAATAATAAGATACATAATGAAAATGTTTTAATCTAATAAGTTATCAGGGACGGATTTACTTTATTTTATATTTTGTTATTAGGAAACTTAAACGACAGTCATCAAAAGAATAAAATGTCTTGCAGAATGCTGTTTTGTGACGTAGTTTCGTAATAGAGATTATTTGATATCCATCAGTAAAAAGTATTCATGGTGAAATTACTCTAAAAAATTTACAACTTAAATTACATTTACTTGAAAATGTATATAAACCTTCCATTTTAAAACTGAACAACAACTTACAACCTTATATCCTGTGTGTTTTCAGAATGTAAGGAATTACTGAAAATCAAGTTAGCCTGATAAATTTTAATTTAGCCCATCCGTTTTTGGCACTTGATCAGCATTACAATGTATTATAATATTCCAATTTGTTATTCATTTGGAAAATATTTGCGGCTTCAATCTACTCGATCGAAAATCTTAAAGCGCACTTTTATTCGTATCCTATTCTATAGTAAATAAGTTGTAATATCAGAAAAAAATAGTTGAATTAGAAGTATAGTTGTAGAAAAGAGTAGTTTTCCATCCTAAAGAATTCGAACGGAATTCTAAAAGAGGTGGTTTATTTATATTTTACTTATTCAACCCATTCCGCTTTTTTACCGAAACCTCCGTATTTTACTCACATTAATTTTAAATTAATAAGGTAAAAAACGTGTCTCAATAGAAGACACAACCACACGTGAACAAAACTGTAATCCTATTAATCTCATCATTAAATTCCAGAAAAGTAGCACAAGCAAAAAAAAATTTAATGCAACAAAAAAAACCTAACAAAGCGAACATTTCAAATTTAAATAATATATATCACCATCTGGCTTTTAACATTTTAAGTGTTGTGCTCCTCACTTTTGATTTGTGTTAGAATAGAAGTATTTTTTAGGATTTACTGCCTCTGTAACCCAATGATTTCCCAATGATAGCGGCTCAAAGTAATAAGATTCACCCACAATAAACTTTGATACAGCTCTAAACCATAATATTAATCTTCGGAAAAGTGCTATAATTAATGTTATGATTCTATTGTTCAATTTTTTTGTTTATTCAATTGCATGCTTGGGAAGATTAACGCCTGCAACCGCATCAAAAAATCTCTAGTACTATTTTTTCAAGTTCATTGATTTAGAGTGAGATCTTTTTTTTAACCCGTTATGTGCATACGTGCATCGTATTTTAGCCTTTTAAACTTATCAACTAAAATAAACATTCATCGACGACGTAATGCGATACAAAAATTTCCAATTAATCCGCAAAGATCAAGTATTTTGTGGATTTGTAGAGGAATTAATAGGAGAGCAGATTTCCAAAATGGAAGAAAATATCATCTAACTAGACCAGTGACCATAGTCCGTAAATTATTTCTAATATATCTGTAGTGAAACTGTGGATACTTTTTTCTTCGAACTTCCAAATAAATTCCGTACCTTGGTGATCTGATTTAACCATCGACCAACCATCAAATTCCAATAAAATGCTAAAGATTCAAATCAATTTTAATTCATCATTTCATTTTAACTTGACTTATTTCATCTTTGTAAGTATGAAATTTTGTAAAGGATTTTCACTCACTTCCTGATGCGCTAGTATTTCGAAATTTTGTACGCTTGTCTTCTAGGTAGAAGAATATTATTTGATATTTTCAGAACTAATTATCATTTAATCTTCGGTTTATGAATTTGTGACAAAAACAACTTTAAATTTGTACGTTTACAATAATGGATTAAAAATTTGCAAATAAAAAAACTAATTTTTTTATTTTTAGGACACTGATAAAGTGTTTTAAAAAAATGTTAAGTTTTTTATAGTAAGTTGCTTTAAATTTGCTTTAAGTTAATTTTTATAGTTAAGTTGGTGGCTGGTCAACATTTAAATAGGCAGTATAATAAAATATATTCAAAATATTGCCTTTTAACTTCTATCAATTCACAATTTTTGTATTCAACACCAGATTTTAACCCTTTGCACTCGGAAAGATAATTCGATGAGTAATTATTCACTTCATACATGAACCTGTTTATTGCACCGAAAATAAATACATGCGACTGTTTTAAGTTGTAGGTTCCTTTTTCAGGGAAACTCATCTTTTGAACATTCTATTTTTAACAATTAAAATTTAAAAAATAAATAAAATATCAACATGATGCGCCGTCTTGAATGGTGACTGAGAGAAGGCATTCGAGTGCAAAGGATTCAAATATTTTTGTTTATTCTGCTCTTTTCCTTGTAATGCTGGAGAACTATTTGTAAAAGATAATATAAAATGTTTCTTTCTCTTGAGTGAACAATAATATTTAAATATTTAATTTAAAACAAGAAAATAATCTCACGACTGTTAAAGCGAAAAGTTTAAATTATAAACCCACAGCAAATAAAAGAGAAGTCACGGAAGAAAGATACTGAACGATTGCCCATTTCGGAGTTTATTCATATAATAAAGGAAAAGACTTCTTTGCAGTACCAGTGACATTGTATTTTTCTTATTTATTCTTTATACGTCATTTCAATACCTCAAGTCAATCTGTAACTAAAACACAGTTTTAAATGGTGTCTGAGTTGAGATTTTGTGAAACGACAGTAGACTTAGAAACGACATATTTTACAATTCAATAGCAATCATAGGATGTAATTAAAAATGTTTTGCAATATTTTGATTCCATGAGAATACCAAAACTCTCGGTAAGTAAACTCTAGCAGTTGTTACCCATGAAAAGAACACGTAAAATTTTGAAATAATGAACAAGACATGTTGTAGCTTCTCAAACCTAATGGATGAGTTGTACCTATATTAATACTGCAAAAGATGTTGTGTTATTTAACCCTTTAAAGGGCCATTTTTTTCTAGTCGTATTATGTTAAAATATATTTAGGCTCGAAATTAGAATAAGGAAAGGGATTCATTTAATTTATTAGATAAATTTAATTTGATTAATTAATTAGGTTAATTAATAATTAAGTAACAAATCAAGACACATCATTTTATCTGAGATAAAGAACTGAAGCATCTAATTTTCTGACTTACTAAAACAGTTTATCAGAACTTGTGCCAACCTACATAATTTCATACAAAGATTGATAAATTTGGGAAGCATACTTCCCACGGCCCTAGAAAGGGTTAAAGGGAAGCCGTTCTTAATTTTCAGTTTTATTAGACATCAATCTATTTCATCAGTGAAGCTCCATAAATTTGACTGCATTTTCCGTTTCTTAAAGGTATCCATATGCTTTTAATTAAATAGTGTATATTATTTAACATAACGATACATTTTTAAAGTTTGTGCAAATAATGGTGATAAAGTAGTAAATTTTATTGTTATTGGTGATGCTTAATTTATTGCAATTCAAATTATTCATATGATTTACAAATACGAAGAGTTTTGTAGCATAATTCTAACCATTATACAAATGTAACTAGTTTTTGGAATTTTGTTGTGGAAACCCTTAATGATTTAGCTTCTCTTAAATGGCAATTGAAATTCAGCTTCCTGTAATGCTGATATCGCTCTCAATTTTAACAGTAATTGACAGTAGTTTTTACATATATAGTGTCCTATATATCTGGGTTTGAAATTATGAAAGATAAAAAAAAAAATCTATGTTTCACTCATGTGCAGTTAAAAATTTACTACAAACACTTACATTCCTTCGAATATTGAAAGTACGTATTTACTTTGAATTTTAATATAATGCTTCAATGGTATGTAGTCATATTTTCTGTAAAGCTTAATTTAATTTGATTAAAAATTCTGCATTTATGAGCAAAAATAGATGCTTAAAAAAGACATGGATTTTTTTAGACTTTTTATACCCGAATATACATGCTAATTTTATGGAAATGTAGGTAAGTATTACGCAAATCAAAATCATTATTGGATGTTGTAAATCAACTTTTTGTAAAACGGCTTGAATCCTTCATTTTCTTCTTAATTAATTTCTCTTCGGTCCCTAAACGTTCTCGTGACCGAATTTCTACTTAAAATGTAAATTCGAAATATATCTTAAATGAAAAAGCCCAAGGGCAGTTGGTCTAGACTTTCTATCTATATATATTTTTTAAATGTATAAATCCGAAAATGTCAGAATACTTTTGACCTTATGGATATGTGGATGAGATTTGTCGTTTATTCCTTACGTCAAAGTTGTAGATAATTATCAAATTTTCCATAAAATCTTTTAGTGGCAAGAGTTAATTTTTCAGGACTCAACTGTTCAAGTCCTGAATGCGATGAAGATAAATAAGGTATCACCAATGAAAATATATAACGTGTGCGATGATGAAAATAGTCTGTTTCATTACATTTCAATTTATGGTATGGAAATAAAATATCACCATATTTAAGATTATTTTAACATTCCCATTGCCTTTTACGTAAAATCAAAATATTATACATATTTTGAATTATTTCATCTATTTATCTGCGCTGTGTTAACTATACCAAATGAAAAATATTACATACATTTTTGTACATATTACCGTGTTATAGTACAAAATGAGGTGTTAAAAATATTCCGAAAAAATTGTTGACTGATGATATTAGAAAAACTATTTTGAGAATTTTAAGATAAAGTAAAAAATGTTTTCGTTAATTAAAAGTTTCCGAAGTAATTACTGGAATATATGAATATTAAAAATTGGTTAAAAATAGGTGATAATTCATTATTTTAAAACGCTAACTTTGGACTGGAATGTTTTTAATATCGATATGAATTATTTGTTTTACATCATTTAGATATAATTAATTTTGAGTATAGTTTATAAATAACATCTTTTAGTAGAAATTAATGAGAAAATCTTGAAGACAGCACTCACGAACACATCTATTTTAGTTATTACACTTCATCAGAGGAAAACTTATGTAAAACCGTAATCATTTCATATATCCGTTCACCCACAGAATTTTGTTATTCTGATTGGTAAATGGATTGTCTTCAAAGTTAATATATGGGATACCAGTGGTGAATTTCAGAATGACAGCTATCTAGGTCCGTTCAAGTGAAGGGACCGCAGGGATAACAATTAAAAAGATTTTGGAAAATAAATCTGGCAAATAAATAAATTAGTAAAAAATACAACTTCTATGACTTATAAAATATTGGAGTAATATTAATACTTTGACAAGTATAATTAATTAGGTTCCTCTCGTTTCAGTACGTTTACGTAGTTACTAGAGTTTTCAAAATAACGATGTATGCTTAATTATTATATCTATAAATGTGGCTGCCGCGCAGTCAGGTGTCATACTGAATAAATATATGAATTTTCACACAGTTACTAAAATAAATAATTAATTTAAAATAACATGATGCTATGTTAAAAGTGTACTCAATTGTCCTGCGAATTAAATTAAAACATGAGCCTTCTAATGCGCGCAAAAGCCTAAACCTGCTTTGTAATTTACTAAAACAGAGCTAAACATAATGAAGAAAAATAAATAATCTGGTAGAAAACACATTATGCCCTGATATACAATGCGAAGTGCATTTAATACATAAAGTAGTAATCTTTTAAAAAATATTGAGAATTACATTTTAAGCTTACTAGAACGATATCATTATAAAGTTTTTTTTTTTTTTTTTCATTGGCTGTTAAATACAAAATATCACTAAAAAGTAATCACAGAAAGAAATAGCATGACATACGAAGTATAAAAAGAAATTTACAATCAGATTGCGAAGTAATTTAACAAACAGTCGGGACTTTTCCCCCCTCCTTAACTTAAATGAGATAATTCTGGATTTTCTTTGTACCATTCAAATAAAAATAAGTTATCTTTCTACTAATCGGATCTTCCACGGACAGAAAACGTTTCTGAGAATGCCATATCAGTGCAATTACTGGAGCTTGTCGAATCGAATAGGACCGATCTTGTGGAAAAACTCATTATTTTATCTATATTCCCCTCAGTTAAAAAGCTGAGAACTAATTAACTCTGTTACCAATCTGGTGGATTAAACTTATCAAAATTATTTGTTTTGGCCTAAGATAGCTACGATGAGCTACACGCGTGAAATTTCTTGAAATTTTTCTTCAGAAAATTTATTTTTAAAACAACAGTCCCCATAGTTAAGGCACGTGCAACGTAATTCCATTAAATTTCCCTATAGTTTATCCCATGAATAATATTTTATTATTGTAATCAATTAATTCTATCATAAATAATAATAATACAAATTAAATACCAAATTTCATGACGTTAGAGCTTTATTGCGCTCGTCCAAACTAGTTCAATTAAATTTAACTTTTCCCTAAACTAACAAATTAAAGTAAATATTCCAAATTATGATGTGGAGGTGCTCGTGACCACTTTGTCACATCGCGGAACTCCGAAACATCACGACGTTGCCGTTGCCGTATCTATATTATGTAGAAAGAAAGATATAATTAATAAAAACTGTTGAGGTAATGCATCTTCATGACAGCTTTCTACAATGCTAAATCCTAAATTCCTCTTCATTATAGAAATGGAATATTTTCGGAATATTTTGAATGCACCGATTTTTATCAGTAAATAACATCTCGTTTTTGATTTTTTTTTATGGTGAAAATAATTTGTTTTGCGATTTTTGTTAACAATTTATATCTTTAGAGTTAATAGGAACCGCTTTCCATGCCTGCTACATAGGTTCTCAAATTTGGTCTGAAATAGAGATTTCGCGAAAATGTCATATTGCTTTCAAATTAAGAATACGCCGTACACTCAAATCCTTGCCGAACTAAAAACCCATTATACAATTACCACAGAAATTTAAAGCATTTTAATGAGGTGTATCTAACCCGTAGAATTTTGAGATAAAAACCGGTGATATGATTGTGTCCAAGTTGCTTGATAGAAAAATTATATCTTCATTTCATTTATACACCTTTATTTAACTTCTTTCATGTTTGTAAGGATGATAATTTGTAATAAATTTTCAGTCACTTCCAGATGCGCTAAAGTTTTGAAATTATATACACTTGAGTATTTAAATAATAATCTGTTTCAATATTTTCAAAACTTGTTTATCAGTTATTCAAATTAAATTAACTTTTTATTTCATATAATTGGTGCCGGTTGATTGTAGGTTAAGGCAAATTGATTTCAAGGTGGCATAATATTTAATATGATAAATAATAAATTAAAGAGTAAAATGAAAATAAAAATTACTTTTTTTGTGCACTAAAGTGAGGGTTTTGTGTATTTTTCAATCGAGAAAAATTCATTTTCATCGTTTGTGCTAAGTTTACCAAATATGTCATGGCAACTCTACATAAATAGAAGACGTTTGATTTTCTTGTAATAATATAGCGTTCACAGGAAAAAATCAGTATTATATAGTTTTATAATCAGTCAACAGATGATCTTTCTTCACCATTTTCGATGCTTTTTCCCCAATTTTATGTTAATAAAGATGTGTTTTTAAAAACTATTAGTATTAAATTTGTTATGGTTTATTTTCCATAAGATATACAAACTTATCTCATTCCAACATAGTACATAGCTGGCATTTATTATAATATTATTTCACAGGAAAAAAATCTCTGACTACGCCCAAAGTAGTATGCCTAAATGCACAAAACATAAATGTAATAAAAATTCTATTGCATTTTCCTGCTAAGAGGAAAACAAAGCAAGAGTTGTTTCTTTTTTTTTTCCTCGTAATCTGCGTTCGGCAAATTCATCTCAAAGTCAGACATACATTTCCGTTTCTATACAACATTTACATATCGAATCATAGGCATTTGATATTCAGTTTAAAATATGGTTAAAAGAACAAAATGCAATAACAAAACACATAAATTGTAAGAAATAAATAATCTTTAGCACATGGTAAAGAATATTTTTATATATGCTCCGTTCTATTGCCGATGTTGGAACGGTTTTTGTTGATAGGTAGAATTGACAAGTATTTCCCAACAGCATCACTTAAATTCCTAATCAAAACATTCCTACTACTTTCTTTCTGAAACTTCCTTTATTTTTCTCTTTTTTTTTCCGATTACAATATTCTCTAATAACGGATGAAAAGAAGACACATTTTAAAAATCTTTTCATAGATGACATGGACTTTCATTAACATATTTTCTTAAAATTCAAAATATTTTCAATATAGGGACAACGTTTAGGCAAATAATATATGGAATGCGGAAAGTATCTTTTAAAAAAATCTGAAATCCTGAATGCACTCTTAAAAACTATAATCTTACATTTTTATGCATCCATTATTTATTGACAGCTGAATTCTTTCATTTCTATTCATTTTTCTCTGTTACTTTAAAGCAAGTTCCTACACATTTCTATCTTCTTTACGTCTCCGCGTTATTAATTTGCACTAATATAATTTGCGTTATTAATTTCTACTAAATTTATTAAATAATAGTATACAGGATTCTGAGATTTCGGAGGCGAAAAGCATTCTACATATTAAAAGTTCTTACTAGTTTGACTGATGTTAAGTTCCAAAGTGTGGGAAACCAAGTTATGGACAACCAAATGCTTAGCTGAAAATTAGATTAGGCAACGTAAAACAGATTATTGAATTTTCTAAATTAATGACGTCGTTAAATATAAAGTTTATGTTGTCGGAGTGTAAATGTTACATTGGAAATACATGTCCTTATTTGCTACAAGAGAGAAACTTAAATGGCAGTGTAACGAAATACATTTTATCCTAAAGTCCTTGCCTATTAAAATTACTAGTTAATAATTTTGTGTACAACTGCATGGCATATGAAAAAACGAGAAGTACCTGCACTTATTATAAGATTAAAGGTATATTGATTTATTACATGAGATTTTGAAAAATTAAATCAATAAAATTCGAATGAATATTCTTATAAAATTAAAAATATAAATAAATAAATTTAAAAAGTAATTAAATTGATAACATAATGGCATTATATTTTGATAGCGTATTACCTTTAAAACAGAAATTTTAACATGATTAAATACTCTTAATTCATGTTCTCTTTTTCTAAAAAATATTAAGAAATTAAATGTAAATTTTATATAAAAAATATTACATCGACTGGTTGAAACTTTATCAGGAAGATTATACGATATCTATTTTATTGATAGAGAAAGTCTTCAAAACACATATTAAACCTTTTATATAGTTATAGAAACAATTTTGCTGATGTTCTTTTTAATATTTTACTAATTATTTGTATCCTGCAGGATATCCGGTCATTTTTATAATTTAAACAGATATGATGATCCTGTGGTTTTGTTTAGTTATATTAATATCCAGTTTGACAGCAATACTAGGACTATTTTTGAAAAGATCTCATGATTTTGAGCCCCAGTCAGACGATAAGGATGGCACCTCAGCTGACGCCCCCTCCCCCTTTCTCTAAACTTCTGCATCACGCTAACGGGAGGACATCTGACCCTCGACGAGAGATGCAGTATGCATCAGGACCGCATAAATGATGGACCTTTATTAGAATCGGATTTCAAATCTGGAGCCCTTCGTCCGAGAACTTAACCTGTAGACCACATTTTTGATAATTCAGTACCGGCAAAAAGTTAAGTGGAATAAGAGTAAAGTGGAATACCGTAAAAAACGAGATGAGAACGCAATCTTAATAAACGTCTTAAAACGAAACACCTCGAAAATGAAACGATAATATTTATAAAATATTTTATCAAACAGCTGATTGATGGACTGTCCTTCCTAAAAGAAAAAATATCCAAAAGGACTAAAATAATCTGGTTATAATAAAATTATATATAAACTTGTTTGGGAATAGTCAAGCCGATAGGAAGAAGACAAGTAGACACGTTTAGAAACGGATTTTTTTTTTTTTTTTTTTTTCGTTTGAGAGCATGGTTTGCACGCAAGATGACGGATGAAACACATCCGTGTGCTTCAGGACCCAAGAAAAAAATTGTTACAAACTTTTCTCTTCGTGCTTTTCAGTGAGAGAGAGAGAGATCTTTTTGGCACGTGTCGATGCAGGAAAGGGAAACTCGGCAGGAATGCC
This sequence comes from Argiope aurantia, assembly GCA_026543865.1. Classification (NCBI taxonomy): domain Eukaryota; kingdom Metazoa; phylum Arthropoda; class Arachnida; order Araneae; family Araneidae; genus Argiope; species Argiope aurantia. The sequence goes on from JAPMOR010099167.1 coordinate 986,235, forward strand.
TTGGGAGTTAGGGATGTTTTATCCATGTTCTTAAATCTTGAGAGCTATATTAATTATCCACTTTTGAAAACGCATGTTGGAAATAATTAGATAAAAAATGATCAAG
>JAPMOR010099171.1:0-40864 GCA_026543865.1 Argiope aurantia
AAAATTTTCTAATGCAATTCAGATAAAATTGCAAGTTATAAAGAATAGCATCTGATTTTCTTTCATTTCAAAATGAAATAAGAAAATTAAGTAAACAATTTAATTAGAAAAAAAAACTGTAAAGAATTGAGAAAAAACAAACTGTTTTAAATTTTTTTATGAAAAAAAATATTTTATTCCACAGTTTTTATATAAAAATACACAAATTTCACAATGAACTTTATTCACAAAACCAGGACTTAACACATAACATAAATATGATTTTCTTCTTAAAACTTACAGATTGCAGAGTGAACACAAATTTAGTAAAGCAAAGTACATACACTCCTCACTGAATTTAGAAAGATGGAAATACAAAAAGTTTTAAAAATCCACGTATAATTTATGATGAAGAGTTTGGAATTTGATCATGATTCAAGATAAAATGCAGGTTTTAAATAATGCAAAAATATAAAATTTATAAAAAAAAATGCAGTAAAGCAATAAATTAGTTTTTATTGTAAATCAGCATCATCAAACTGTCCATCTTCGATTAGATGCCAAATTTCAGGACGACCAACCGTTTTAACATGCAAATCAGAAGGCAAAAACAACATGTTTATTTTTGATGACTCGTCATTTGTTGGGTGCTTGTATGTCTTTCTAAAACCTAAGAAAAAGTTAAAATTTGTTAATAATCATTTTTACAAAATCAATTCAAAACATTAATTTCATATGCTGAAATTCTACTCAGTTAATGTTTTCTTAAAATCTTAGTGTTTATGAAAATATAAATATATGAGTTGATAACAGGATTGTTTCAAACTACCAGTCTTTCCACAGAATTCTTTGTTAGAATAGAGATGGATAAATGGTAATTCTTTTCATTTTGTAAACAAACAAATACCTTTTAATTAGTTGGAAAAAAAATCTGAAATCACAATTATTCTCTCAATGCTAAAGAATTTTTTATAATAAAGATAATGCTTCAAAACAACAATACATATAAACATGAAAATTGTACATTTTATCTAATAAATTGAAATCATAGTTTCAAAAATTTCAGAAGTTTCAAGAATGTATTATGACAGCTAATCTATTTTGATTCTAAATTAATTGAAGCATAATCATTTTCTCTATTTAATTTAAATATTTTCTAACTGAGTGTGGTACCATATATTTATTTTCTTTATTAATTCTGCTCTTTTGTTCAGGTTTATTTGATTGAAAGTGCCTTTGAACCTCTTATGAAGAACGATAGTATTACATTATTTTTTAGAAATATTTCATGATTTTATTAGTAAAGATGTTATTTTCAAAAAGTTTTTTTTTTATTTATTTATATAGTTTCTATAATTTTCTTCAAAATATATTAATGTATCGTACAGGTATACATGACCCAATACTGTATTTTTTAACTGCACTTAAAATCATACAATGCATCCATATTATTATGTTATAATATTATTAATTCACCTACAAAAGATAAAAATAAATTCTTGCAATAATTCTTGCATAAATTTGCTTCAATAATAAATCAATTTGCTGAAAAGGATGTTGCACTGAAAAATTTTCTCCAATTTGGGAAATTAGAGGAAATGATTGGAAATTGGGCTAAAACTATTTTATCTAAATAAACATATTACAATAGATTAATAATTAGTTCTTTTCATAATCAACAATATATGTCAAATAAATGATCTAAATATAGAATTAAAAAATGCCTTTATGTTGTCAATAAAAAAATGTCTTTTGTCAATAAAACAATGATAATAAATGAGTTACTGTACAGGAAATATATATTTACATATATCAAAATCTATATAAAATATATAAGCTTCATATCTAACATATAAATTATAATATATAAACATAACTATATCTTATGCTATGTGATATATAGAAAGATAGCACTCTAGCGGTGATATATGTTCAATCGTTAGTCATCAAAAATGTAGTACTGTTAGGATTTGTCTAAATTATTTTATATGTTGTTGTTGCATCTAAGTGCTTGTAACTGTAGCTTATTAGATCTTAAACATAATTTTACTTGAGTTAGTTGGTGTTTGTTGTCCTTAACTCACTCAGATACAGACATTTATTACTTTCATTTTCAGTAATTTAAAGTCCATGATATTAAAACAATGTAGATAATATGTTTATCTCTAACCATATTATTTTTCAGAAAACATGGATTACATAAGATCATAGAATTAATATTAAATGCTTAGGTCACAATGCATTAAATGCTACATTTGTGTAGTAAATGCAAATTAAAAATAGTGTTTAAAAAAACTGATAAAAAATTCTTATACAGATATAACATCATAGAAAATATCACAAGTATGATTTTCATTTTATAATGCTTCACTTTAATTATTATAAGACAGAAATTAAAATTTTAAAGTAATGTAATTTACTGAGTGAATGATTTTGGCAAAAACAATTTATCTCCTAAATAAACAGTGCAATACAATTTTAAAAATTGTGAAATTTTAATTCAGTGTAGGATTTTTGTTAAGTTTCTTTCTTTCCCCCCTTCTTCTCCTTTCTTTTTATCTATACACTATCCAAAAATATCATGATTCTAAACAAAAATTTCTAACTTTTTCATGAATGATAGTCAGTACAATATTTTAAAAATGAGTGTGCAAGCTTATTATGAATTAGTTTGCACAACTTGAGGTAACATTTTCTTTAAACTGATATGAAAGAATTAATTAGAACAATATTTCAGTTAAAATAATTCTATTAGTAAAACAGAAAATAATTCTATTATAAACAGAAATTAAAGAAAAAAAATCATACTGTTAGGAGCTTCAAAATACGAATCTATCTCCAAATCACTGTCACTGAGTACATCTGCATGAAAATTTATGCTTTTAGAAGAGCTTAGGGAAGAAGTTTCTAGAGGAAAATAAAAAAAAAAAATATTTTTAAGCAATTGTGAGAATAGTATAACAGTAATTATACTATTCTATAAAACCAATTAAATTGGAATTTAGTTCCTATAAAATACATAATGTTTTGGGCATATAATTATTATAAGGCTTTTAACCATTTAAAAAGCAATTCTTTTCTAGTTATAAAGAAATATTTTTAGAATTGATATAGAGTTAAGAAAAGTGATTCAATTACTTTATTAGATAAATTTAATTTTATTTATTAATCAATTTAGTTGGTAAATAATTAAGTAACAAACCAAGGCACACCATTTTGTGTGAGATATGGAACTGAAGCATCTAACTTTCTGTTTTATTTAAAAATAAGTCTGCATTTATGATAACTTACACAATTTCATACAAAGATTGATGAATCTGGAGGGAAGCCTATTTCTCATGGCCCTAAGTTATATATAAGTTAAGGCGCGATTGTAGTTTAACCCCCTGTAGTTTAACACTTTTCAAAAATCGCCAACCAAGAGCTTGCGCCGTGTTTTTCGGAGGAGTCCTAGACTAGAGAAAATGGGGATTGCCAGATTTAGCACGTTATCACCAATGGCGAAGAAGGGAGTTAAACTACGATTCACGCAAAAGGATTAAAATATATTAAAATTCCACTTCAGAATTAAAAGAAGAAAATTTCAGAGATTTCTAGATATTTGTTTCTTTATTCATGTTGGTTAGAAAACTTTATGTATAAAAGTTACAACTTATTTATATAGTTTTAAACTTCTTACAAAACATATTATAAAATTCTTACTTAATACTAAGTTAAATCAATCTTAAATGAAAGCTTCCATTGTGATTTAATAAAATGTAATGCAGAAAGAGCAAAAAAAGTAACAATTAATATTAATTTGGAAAAAGAAAACTCTAAAAACTCTAAAATAATAAAATTTAATTAAGTAGCCACTCTGCCTTATATAGAAATATAAACATCAATTTAAATGTGGGGTGAGGGAAGGGCAGATATTTCTAGAATATAGACTGGATAGTTTGTTAAGAATCGTCTCTAAGTAAGGTTAAAAATAGGAACTTTTCTGGGAGGGATCAAAATTATATACAAAAATTGATCTCTCATGACCCAAAAATCCTGTGAAGTTGAAGATCTCACATTAATATGCAAAGAAACAAAAATCAATATATATATATATATATTACAAAAAATCAAATCCATAAAAAGATATATGCAGAAATAAAGGAAAACCTCCAGGTCAGATTCTTAATATTTCTAGATTTTTTTTCCAATTTTAAAATTAATGTTTAAATTAATAAAATATCTCTTTAAATTAATTTTAGTTTATCTAACTCCACAATACATGGAATTAGAAATCAAGTTAATTTTTTTAGTTAGACCACAGAAGAATGATTTATACAACTGACTCATTACTCTAATTATTATTTTAAAGTTTTGTATTTACCTGATGATATAGATTTTATGTCATCATCCCAGTATTCTTCATCCTGAGCTACAGCAGTAATCATATTTTCTGTTTCTGTATTTATTGAAAAAAATAAATAATTCAGAATTAGATCCAAGAAAAAATATTTAATAATGCCTAGATCTTGCATATACTTACAAACACACATACATACACACACACTAGTAGAATTGCTATAGGATGTGTATACATATATAAAATGTTAGTTACAGAATTTTATACTATTTCGAAGATAAAAAGCAAGAAAAAGCTACTACTTTTGTTAAAAAAATTATAAAAATTTAAAAATTAAGTTTCTAATATAATTAGATTTTACTACAATTTTAATTTCTCTGCACTTCCTATTTATATAGAAAAAATTGATAGTTTAAAAAATTTAATAACAATATAAATAACTATAAATTTAAAAAAAAATTTCATCCAAGATCACTGCATCCCATTTGTGAAAATTTGAAAGCAATTGATAAAATAACATTTAATGGAAATTAATATGTGCTTAAAAGTAAGGAAAATGTTAACCATTGAGAGTAAGTTAAAATTTCATAAATATTGAATTGAATACCATTTTCTGCTACTCCATTTGTGATTGACATGGAAGAGTTCAGTGTTTTGCTTCTCACATCCGTTTGTCCATGTTGCCTCCATAAAGCAGAAGCTGAAATCATAGTACTGTAAAGGAAATCATCTTCTAAATTTCCTGTATTCTGAGTATCATTCTTTTTCTCTACCTACAAAGAAATTATGACTAGAAAATTATATTTTAATATTAAAAAACCCCTCAGAAAAATTTAATTTTATTAAATTTATTGCTTTTTACAACTGGAAAAATAAAATGTATAATTTTTAATATTAATTCTTAACTACTTACATGCAATTCATCCCCCACTAAGTGGCACCACAGATATATTGTTAAGAAGCAAACAGAAAATGAAGCAGGTTCTCATTTCCTTGGAGCATAGCAATTTTGTGGAGTTGATTTTTGCCTTACTCTAATGACAGATATTTTTCTTACGAGAGGGTATTGATTATGGTTGTGAATACAGCTGTTTTCGTCAAAGTACATGGCATCCAATCTCAGTTTAATGCTTCCTACTGCTTTGAGCTTGGCCATCCAATTAAATAATTCAGTCTTAAGCAAATTGGAGATAAATCTAATGTGGTTATATACAGTGCACATACAAAGAGCTGTAAACACTTTTACAGAAATTAGAAATCACAGAAATATTAGAAAAGTGACTTGAATCATCCAAAATTTTCAATTCTACATCAGAAAACATTTAGAGAAAAACGTTGGACAATCTCAATTTCTGTTTAAAACAACTTATATTTATTTAACAAAATCCCTAAGTCTGTATCATTGAATTTATGTTTAGTTAAATTCAATTTAAGTAGAATAGATAACATTGAATTTTGAAAACAAATGTTATAAAAAGATTATATCATGAAGGACCTCATACTTTTGAATTGTAAAAAGATAACAGTTAAGGTACTTGAGTTTGCCCACCCTCTCTGAAATTCCATATCAAACCTGTAGGAAGACATTTGATGTGGTCTGAGGTAATATGCAAAAAGTGGTGTATGACAAATGTTCAAGTGGAGGACCTATTTTCTTTTGGTGCAGAAGCTGAGACTGTCACTAAGCGCACCACAATCCAATTTTAACATAAAGGAAAACATCCAAATAATAATAAACGAATTTCAGAAATTGTTAAATGAATTCGAATAGTTCAGTATCAATTATTAAAAATAATAATAAAAAAAGTCACTTTTCTGTTTCCGAGAGTTCGTTGGCGACAGTTAAATTATTTTCGCCAAATCGCCCCCCCTCAAAAAAAAAAAAAAAAAAAAAAAAAAGTTAATAACAGTTTTGCGATTTTTTTTACGGCCATCGGAAACGGAAAAGAACTATTATATTTCGTGAGCCGTTGGCGACAATTAAATTATTTCAGCAAAATCGCCAAAAAAAAAAAAAAAAAAAACCGCCAGTAAATTTGGCAATTTTTTACGATCTTCGGAAACGGAAAAATACCTAAAAAAGAATAAAAAGGAGAAAAAAAAATAATTATTAAACGTTCCAACTCGAAAAATGATAGTAAACATGAATATTTGGATTTTCTACAGGGTTGTGTTCAAATATAACATTGATAACAATTTTAAAAAAAATGCAATTTAGCATTATTAAATACTTTACCCATGAAGTTGGCTGGATATCAGGCCGTTTCCTTCCACGCCAGTCGTTCTGCAAATCAGGATCACGAACTGGGTAAGTTGGTTTATATGAAATATTAAGTATGTCTTCGAACGTTCTTCCAAAATCATTCTAAAAATATATGATATCAATTTTTATGGCAGAATATTTTGACCATTTTATTATGAACAATTACAAATTGAATACTTTAATAAAATTTAATCAAACAAATCTTACGAAACCGAGATTAAAACCAACTAAATTTTTGGTAAGAATGAATTATTTTCAGTAAAACTTCCTTTCTAAAAAATAATTTCTCTTTCCTACCTTTTGAATCTGTGAGAGGTCCAATAAACCTATTTCTTTTATAGTGGTATTTTTAATAGTCTTTCATCGACTTTAAAATACTATTTCAGACAAGAAAAAGTACTTGTTTGAATTGAAAGTACAAGATGAAGTTACGGAAAATCCATTAATTACGGCAAAAATTTCATCAGACTCAATAACGGATAAAGGGGTTTTATTCTATGAAAACACGAATACAGAATAACAAAACACAGACAAACAGTACACAAGAACAGTACTTGCAGCAAACAGTAGTATACAAGCAGCAATTTAGGAAGTTAAATATTTACGAAAGGACAAAACGCTTAGAGAAATTCGTTGGAATGCAACACTCCAAAGAGAGACTTTATTGAATTATTATTTGAATTCCCCTTTCTTGATACCACTTATATGTGCGTCTCTGATTTTATAACCTCTATGACAGAGCACCGAATATTATACAATAAACGGAAGTCGAGTTCTAATGAAGATACTGCCAGGATTTGCGAATATTCGGGAATCTTCATTTTGGCACCAAGACCGGGTGTCATTAACCTGCCCTCCATCCATTCAGCAGTAATTTACCTTACTTTTAAACTAAAAGTGCAGGGAAGCAATAGTGTAAATTCATATTAAAATACTTCGTTGTGCAAAAAATTAAAAAGTTTTTGAATTCTTAGACATAAAAACTGCTGTGTTTCATACAGAGCCGGCCTTCTCTATGAAGGGGTCAGGGTGCAAGAAACCATTTCGGGCCCTAAATGTTGTGCAAAGTTAAAAAAAAAAAAAAAAAAAAAAAAAAAATACAGATACGAACACATTACTATTGCATGTTTATTTGATGCGTGATTTTGTTTTGCTAATTACGTCAGGAAAGTTGCAATATTTTGCAGTTTCTTTTTCGATATATGTATAGTAAACGCATTTAAGCGTTATGCACACATGCATGATGGAAGACAATACTTTATTAATTTTAATTTGCTGAAAGAGCGCTCAGCATTTATTATAATAACTATGCAAACAGCATTTATTATAATAGCTAATGTGAAGAAAAGTTTTAACATAGTTAATACATTTAGTAATAAATCATTATAGTTATTATTTAATATATATATAACAATATGTGTTGAGCGTTATTTACGTCCCTTTCATTCAAAATCAAATCCCGTAGCACAGTGCTTCCCACACTTTTGACATATGTGTACCCCTTCTATAATTTTCGTAACGATAAATATCTCGTCAAAAAAAAAAAAAAAAGATGTATTTTAATAACAATCAAAAATATATTAATTTTTTCTCTTTTTTTTGTGACATACACAAATTAATAAGAACAGAAAAATAAAATTATTCTTTATAAAATATAAATAACAGTTATATTGTAAGTAACATTTATTTGGATCAATGAGAAGGATGGAATTGTTTGTGCTGAGATGACAGATCGTCATAATTTGGTTCCCTGTTAGTTAATTTTAATCTCAGATGCGGTTCCGCGTCCAATAGCCTGTTCCTTTCTTTCGTCTTAATCTATACAAATGCTGAAAAAGCAACTTCAAATAAATATGAAGTTGGAATAGGCAAGTATTTCAGAACTTTTTCTGATAAGACCGGATACACACGTTGCATTTGCAACCAGAATGATGTTAAGGTACTCTCCCTATGTTTAATTTGCAAAAATCCGTCTGAAGCCAATTCCAATTGCGTCAAATTATATAGCATGGATGTTGTGTCAATGTTAAACGGATCTCTTATCCATTCAATATTTTTTGTTTAAATCAGAGAAATAGTTTTTCAAGCCCACTTGCAAACTTTTCAAATGCTGTATTATGCATTTCAGAGTATCAGCATCAATTTAAGTAATCGAACTCATTATAAACCCATGAAGAGAGGGAAACGAGTCTACTTCTCCACTTCCAACTCTCTTCAATCCAAGGTTTCTGTCACGTGGGGAGGTCAGTGGACCACAGATGATTGGGCCTTCTTTCATTTTGGACAGAGTCACGTGATTTTCCGGGGGTTGACTTTCGCCTCTGTTGTACCCCCATCAAACTCTTATTGTACCCCTGGGAGTACGCGTACCACACTTAGGGAAACACTACCATAGGAAAACAATTATTTGGATTAGATTTTCATCTATATCATTATTATAAAATGATACAAAGTTTTTGGAATATTTTTCTAATTTATGTTTTTCTAAAGTTTTTATGTCAGTGATGAATTTGAAATAATTTAAATGTATCTTCTATCTGTACAATAACATTATCAATTACAGAGTTAAAAAATAACATTTAAATTCCTCAACAGTGTTTTCTATAATTTCATCTTCTGCTGTTTCGAAAAATATTTTTTTCTTTTTTTCGAATTCGTTTTTCAGGAAAATGTTCTAAAAGACTAAATTACGCGCTATTGCTTCTGCTTCATCTAAAAATGAGTTAAATTTTGTTCTCAAATTTTGGATTTCAATTTTAATTTTATTGATTAAATTAAAAGTCAAATCGAGAACAATTGTTTTTACTAGAAATAATTTATTGATAGTTCTAATTTTGGACAATATTGTAAACCATAGTATTAAACATAAAATAAATGTCACTTCTTGTATTGAATAGACTTTTAGCTTCGGATAGAGCTTATTATTTTTATTTGCATCAATAAATTCTTCTAGGGTAATACAAACTAGGGTATTAAAACCTACTTTCTAGGTTCAAACTGCATATATACGGCTTTAACCGAATCTGTTTTGGTTTCCCAACGAGTGTGTCGCATAATGGTTTAAGAATAATGTTTAAATGCTTTTGTAGAATTTCCCATATTTTTGAAGATGCAGAAAAGAAGTAATATAAACGAATAAATATCACAAAATTATTATATATACTGCTGGAAACGGCATCACAAATTAATAAATTAAAAGAATATGACAGGCAAGGCACATAAATTGCATGATGGTTTTGAGCAATTATTCTAGATTTATACCTTTATATTTTCCTTACATATCGCTACCATTGTAGTATGCTTGTCCACTACAATTCATAATATCTAAATCAAGCTCACTCAATATTTCCAATAGAGTTTTGCTAGTCCTTCTTCAGTCACATCAGTTATTTCAATAAATCCTATAAATGACTCATTTATACTTAATCTTTTCTCTTCAAAATTTACATACCTAATAAAGACTGAAATTTATTTTATATGGGCAATATCAGAAGTAGATTCCATTTTATTTCTAAACACAGGAATAATTTATTCTTGTGATGTGTCTGCTAAATGATGCACAATTCTATTTTTGGATTTTTTAAATTCTGTTTATATGATCCATAAGCACAGAGTCGTATTTACTTAATAATTCTATTAAACTTAAAAAAATTCCATTATTAGGCGTTTTTGTTATTTTATGGTTTCCTCGAAGTACATTCTTACTACATTCTAAAAATAGAATCACATCTACAATTCTTCGAAATAGTAATTTAAGTTGTTTCATTTCCTTATTTATGTTAACTGAATTTGTTTTATCAATAGTCGAACATAAATTTAGTCGTTTCAGCAATTCTTTCCAAGCAATAAATGAATTAAGTGACAAATAGAACGCTCATGATCTTGAACTACAGTTGATAAATTTCTTCTGTTATTATAGACACCTCTAAATCGTGTAGATTTTTTTCATTTCCTCTGGAAAATAATGTATACAAAAACAAAATACCGAGTTTTGCTTTTTTGAATAAATCAACCAGCTGCGAATCTACATTTCACCCTTTGGCATTTCTTTCAAAGCAGTAAATAATGAAAAATGATCGCCCTTCAGCATTCTTAGCTTCTTTGTGTTGTACAGGTCAGTTTTTAACATAAGACATTTTAAATTTATCAGTTATAATGCTTGGTCATAAACCTGAATCACTTGTATGCTTGATCACATTTGTTATTGTCATTTTCGTTGTAATTTTCTGATTCAATCATATTTGTATAAACATATGGTTCTTCAAAGCTTTTCACAATTTCTACACTTTCATTGCAAGATTGTGTAGTTTGTGCGGAATTTTCTTCGTTGTTGAAGCTTGAATTGTAACTTCTGAAGTCGAAACAATTTCATTGCCAGAATTACTTCGTACACAAGAAAACAGATAAACTCATGACTTTTTGAAATTTAGCTTTTTTTTTCTTTTCATTCTTGCGATTTTTTTTTTAAATTTCAAATCGAGTCTTTTACACCTAGATGAATACTTCCTTCGCATGGACATGATTAGATCTAAAATATTCAACATTTTATAGTATGCATTTTCAAAGTAATATATGCAATTTAACATTATAGGTGAGGCAAATGACCGTACTTTATGTTTAAAATATGTTGCACATTTACAATAAACAGTAATATGTAACCTTCGTATATTTCAAAACCCATAAATTGTTTCAGTTTAATTTCTTTTCTTTCCATCCTGATAATACCGTTCAAAACATTGTTTTATTTCTTGACCATGTTGGAGGCCCCTCCATCGAGGGGCTCCGGTGCATAGCACCCACAGCACCCCCCCCACATGGCCGGTTCTGGTTTCATACATAAAAATAGATTTAAAATTATTAACAAGATTGCCAAATTAATGCGTAATCTTTAATTTCCCATGTACATCCCATGAAAAAAAAATCTATCTTTAAAATAAAATATAAATTTGTAGCGGTTACAATTACTGCCTTCTCCTTTCTTCATAGGTGGCGCTACTAGAACCACCTATCAAGAGACATGTTTGCCCATGATTCCTCATTCTTGTCTCTTGTGTTGTTCTTGCTTGCCGTGTGTTTTGTTCTATGCCTTGTTCTTCAATATGCTTGTGTAAAATGTTTGTGCCGTGGAACTTAACCCGCTAATAAAAAGTAGTTCCTGAAACTGAACTCATTCTTTCATCCATGGCATAACACATAATAAAGAGTCTCGTCCCTCTACAAATTTTGATTAATTTAAAATTACAAGATTAAAATTGTGTTTTAATATTATTATAAAATTCAAATGCTATAAGAGTATTAACTAGAGATTTTATTTTGAAAATGGGATAATTATTCGAAAAGAAAAATACCATTACATTTTGCGTAAGAACTTCCAGGGACCCTCATAAATTTAAAGTATTTAAAACTATTATTGATTACAGTTATTGAAATAAATCGAATTTATTGACATTTCCTTTTAGATACTTGCTGCTTCTATAATAATGCTAAAAGAAAAATAACTAAATTTGAAAATAAGTTCAAAATCGACTTAATTTCGGGTATTAAATTTGACGTGCCATCTTTTCCTGCATTCCTTTCACATATTTTTTAGAAATTACCCACAGTCTTATATGTTTTCATCTTTCGGCATAACTAATAAGTACCTGTTTTTCCAAAATTACTTAGGTCAAGGTTGCCATGCCACCGGGAGAACAGGAAAAACACAGGAAATTTAAAAATCGTCTAAAAAAACCGGAAAAATGCAGGGAAATTTGAAAATTTTCATAAAGACAGAGAAAATGCAAAGATATTTTAAATTTCTTAATTATTTTTTTATTGATGTCTAAAGACTGCAAGACTTAAAAATTGTAATTATAGCTTCCCAAAACGAAACAATACCATTTGAGATTGTGTAATGCGAGAACTCATCCTTTCTGTCTCACCATTTTTTTTTTCTGTATAGATTATACTAGTTTCGATTTGGGAGACAGTTGTTCTTTTTCCATGAGATTCCCGAATAGCAGCAAATGAGCAAGCACGAGACTTCTGAAACTGCGTGAAAGAATACAATACAGTTGTTAGGCGGACCAGCAGCATTCAATCTGTGGAAGCAGCGCGGTGGTATTTAGTGTACTATATTTGAGGTTATTGATTGGTTTGTTTATTATTTTAGAAATTATGAGCTTATTCAAAGTAGATTAGAGAATATTTTTAAATTAATGAACTGCTCAAAGTCCCCATGTAATACGAATTGGACGAATAAAAAAAAAAAAAATCAACCCTGATTTTGCTGAATAGGTTCGAGAAGTTCCGCAAAATCCATTTGTTATGTCCTGCTCACTTTGTAAGAAGATAATAAGCCTAAGTAATATTGGAAAATAGGCACTTACTAATCATGCCAAAAGGGGAAAATATGCAAGACAGCATGTTAGGTCAAAAGAGTCATCATTGATACTGGACTTAGTATCTAAAAGGAATGACACGACAAATCCGGAAATGCCAAATTTAACATCCGAAAATAAACCGATTTCAAACTTTTTAGTTCAAGAACAATCATTTAAAGCTAAACTTTTATGGGCATTAAAACCTGTTACGTCTCATTCGTTTTTTAATTCATTCTATGTTATATCGGAAATATTTTTACATATGTTCACTGAAAATGAAATAGCTGAAAAAATGCATGTTTGGACATATAGAAATGTTGTACCTAATTTGTTACAGATTACTTAAATCGGCCAAAATAAATAAATAAATAAATAAATAAAAATATTTCTTTGCAATGTCTTTTATTAAGTAATCATTACATGATTTATATCATGATAACATTTTTTTTATTAAGACTATATTAATTTTGTGCGACTTACAATGATGAGTATGAGAGATAATATATCCCCGCCCCCTTAATATATAAATTTTGTCTTGCTAAATTCTAGATAATACATAAAGAGTTTTTTTTTTTTTTTTTTTTTTTGTGTGTGTGTGTGTGTGTGTAAATATAAGCCTTCTTTGAATATGCTATTATTTGGAATAAGGTTAAATTATTGCTTCCTTTATTTTTTTTTCTCCATTCCTTAACATCACATTAATTATAATTAGCTCATGACAGCTATTCGCGCATTTCTTCATATCTTGAATATACATTCAAGGAAAAAAAAAAAAAAAAAAAAAAGGTAATTTTTTTTCCAGATTTGAATTACAACCCTGTTAGGTTTATTATCTTCTTACAAAGTGAGTAGTACGCAGTAAAAGGATTTTGTGGAACTTCTCAAATCCATTCAGCAAATTCAGGATTGATTTTTTTATCCATCCAATTTTTATTAAACTAGCTATTAACCGCGACTTCGTTCGCGTGGAAATTTTGATGTATATGTATAAGAACTGACCTAGGCATCTGGCGCTTCAATCAATATCTAATGATTAGGTCATTGTGAGTGCCATCCAGCCTATGCACGATATCTTCTAATAAAGCGTCCTTGTATTTATCCCACATCTGGAGGGGTTTGAAGTCCGCAAATTCATTGTGTGTGAGCAAAACAACAACGCCGGCCATCACCGCCTGGTTGCCGTGGATTTCCTGCAGGCCTATGATTTAACGCCTCTAATGCATGCTTGTGCGACATTGTGCACTCGTCCCATAATATTAACTTGCACTACTGCAAAAGGACTCCCCGGCCGCTGTTTTCGGTGATGTTGCAAGTTGGGGTATCTTTGCTTGCAAGATTAAGCGGCAATTTGAAAACGGCAAGTGCCGTCGGACTACCGTTAACCAAAGTTGCAGCAATGCCCGAGGAAATTACAGCCAGAGCTATATTGCGGTCTTTGCGGAGTTGGGCTAGCAGAAGATTCAAATAAAGTCCGTACTTTTTTTATAATCAATTCTATTTTATTTATCGATCGAGATTGAGATAGCTATAACAGTACAATACACATAATTTTTAAACTTTCAGTTAAAATGAAAATATAGTTGTCAACAATAAGAACAAACTGCGCATGCGTGAATTTTCTATGCCAGTTGGAGTAACGCAGATCAGATTAGAAATTTTTAATTTCCTTTATTCTATTCTATTTTAATTTAAAAGTACTTCAGAATGAACCCTAAAGATCGATTAATTAACAATGTTTATATTTAAATGCATCAAACAATAAGAAAATAAACAAAATCATTTGAAATAATCGATCGAAAACATGTTAAGCCGAATCTCGTTAGCGCGGGGGGGGGGGGGGGGGAAAGACTGAAGCCTTACTCATTTAGCGGTGGGGAAATGAAAAGATTTTTGGCGGGAAAATTAGTTTTTAATTAATAAAAAAATAACCACTAAATTAACGGGAATAACCAGTAGCCGATGTCCTATTCCAGACTATAATCTATCTCTGTGCTAAATTTCATCCAATTCCGTTCAGCCGTTCTGGCGTGATTGACTGACAAACAGAGGTAAACAAAGAATGTATCGCCTATGCATACCACAGCTTTTGCCATTTGCGCATGCGCAATTTGAAGTTTTCGCAAATGCGCGGATAAATGTTTTACGCATGCGCGAATCGTAGTGGGAAATAATGAAAATCGCAATTATAAAACTTCTTTTTTAATTTTGATATGATTTCAATACATTAAAACCTTCTCCAACAAATGTCGCACAAAATGGTACAAATATCTCCAATATTAGTTAAATATTTCTCGAGTTCAAACATACAGACACTCTCAGGAGACTTCATTTTATGCTATGTGTAGATACGGATTTTGAGCACTGTTTCCAAAACTTCTCTAATCTACTTTGGATAAATGAACAGTTTCTCATTTAATAAACAAACCATTCAACAAACTCAAGTATGATTGGCTAAACACCACCGCGCTGCTTCTGAAGGTTGAATCTTACTAATCCTGCCAGAGAAATGTATTCTATTCTTTCACGCAGTTACAGAAGTTCCGCGCATGCTCATTAGCTGCAATTCGGGAATCTCGTGGAAAAAGAACAAGTGACTGGCAAACTGAAACTGGAATGACCTATACATTGACAAAAGGAGAGAAAAAAAGTGTGTGTTTCCGCATTACGCAATCACGAATGGTATTGTTTCGTTTCCGGAAGCGTTGACTACGATCTTTTATTATTGCAATCTTTAGAGATCGGTATTTTTTGGATGAGGGGACCCCCCCCCCCCTATAAGCTTAAAATTTTTATATATTCCCCAGCTTTTATGAAATTTTTGAAATTGCCCTACATTTTCACGGTTTCTTTAGACGATTTTAAAATTCCCTATGCTTTCCCGGTTTTCCTTGTTCTCCCAGTAGCGTGGCAACGCTGTTTCATTAATGCGACTTTTCATTGTAATTTTTATCACAATCCACTCATTAATGTCAACAACATGTTATTAAGTGGAGAAATGAAGATCTTAAAAGAATATGAACCCAAATTATATTACATCCTTTTAAGGATAAACAATAGAATAATTTGGGAAAATAACATATGTTTATGAACAGGAGTGGGGAGGGGGGTACTCACAAAAATATTTAGTAGGAAAGACTTTATTCATAAAAAAAAATCTATCTCAAGAAAAGTTTGTCCAACAAGATATTGCCCATTATTTAAAAAAAATGAAAGAAAGGGAGAAATTTCAGAGCTAAACAGCAGTATTGCTTACACATCTATTAAAAATATGTCCTTACTTCTCTAAGATCTAGATGCTTCAAGCACTTTAATTTTCTTACAGCAGTTGGAGGCACTTTCAGACTATTGTTGTATAAATCAAGCGTTTTCAATGTTGTCAAATTTTCAAAAGATTCAGGTAACAATTCAATCTAAAAAACAAAACAGGACAATTCAATCTAAAACACACACATTTATATATATATATATATATATATATATATATATATATATATATGACCAATTTTATTTCCAGGGTAAAAAAAAACAAAAACACCCCTAGCTATTAAGAATTATTACTATGCCTTTGTTTTCAGACTTCTGATAATATCTAAAACATAATGATAATTAGTACAATTAACACAAATAAAATACCATAATTGTTTTAGCATTATATTTAACTATTTAACGTTTGTTGTGTCATTGAAATTTAACACCCAGTGAATTATATATCCAAAATAATAATGACAGTTGATTGATATGAATATAGTGATAATACCAATACCTTTTTATTTATTATATTTGATATGAGAATGCAATACTCATTAATTCTTTGATTGTTATAAACAATAATTAATGTAAAAATGCTGTTAAATTTAGTAACCCTTGTAAAAGCTGTATTCGAAGTAACATCTATCTTCAAAAGTTCTTCTTAACATCATTTCAGATATTAAACATGCTAATACCTGAAATGTATTAGCATGTTTAATATCTGAAATCCATAGAAAATTATGTATAGTATAATTTTCTATATCTTAATAGGAATGATATAGAAAATTATACTATATAAGTTTTGACCAAAATTTATTGAGCAAATAGTTTGCTAGAACATGTTTCACTTCAAGTTCCTTGTATATTTCAAATAAATTAGGTTTAGAAAGCTGAAGCAAAGTTAAGCTTCTCTTGATTTAAATTTTAAACAATGTGTTTTATCATAAATTAAATCCACTAATCCTTACTCAAATTCTATCCACTGATATTTTATTCAACTAGATTTAAGATTAAAGTCCAGTTGGCAAAGCTGAATTATTTCTCACCAAATATAATCCTGTCAATATTTTACTGCAACCTTAAAGAGTCATTTGTTACTATTTCTTCCAGCCATCCAGTATAGTGGACCCTTGATGCAATTTTCTTGTGCTTGGAGAGAAACCAGGCACCGATTTTAACTCTTATTATCCTATTTATAGCTGTAGCTTTATATTAATTGAAAAATAGAGAAGGAAGGATACTGACGCTAGAAATAATACGTAGAATTGTTTGTTTTTGAGATGAATATGAAATGCACAAAAAGTCAATTGTGTCCTTACAGGGTTAAGATACTTACAGATTAATGTGTTATTGTATTTTTATAAGTATGAACATGTTTTAAAATTTAATGATTGTAAAAAAAAAGTAGAGGAAAATTAGTACCAATATTAAAATTAACCCTATGAGCCTAGACTTCCCCCCGAATGTCCATTCGACAGAGGCATGGTTCAAATGTCGGAGTGAAGAGAATTCATGATCATCCATGATTATGTTTTCTATGGGGTGTTGATGCCCCTGATAGTGACTGATGAGTAGTTTTTTATGTCATTCTCAGTCAAGAGCAGAGGGCATGGAAGACAATAATTATAGACATAAATCATTTAGCCATTAAAAAAAATCTAAATTCTCACAACAATTGTAAATTTCTTATACATTTTATTATGAT
Organism: Argiope aurantia; assembly: GCA_026543865.1. Classification (NCBI taxonomy): domain Eukaryota; kingdom Metazoa; phylum Arthropoda; class Arachnida; order Araneae; family Araneidae; genus Argiope; species Argiope aurantia. Next base: position 17,898 of record JAPMOR010099171.1, read on the forward strand.
TGGTATAAGTGGGTTCTTTTTTATGCTTTAAGATATAAATAAATTTTAACTTCGAGAAAAAAGTTTTTAAAAAGATTTTCCATTTCTCTTTTCTTCTTTATTTTTATTGACAGTGATTATTTAGCTCCCCCCCCCCAAACACACACAAACATACATATGTACACACACGTTAGAAATTATAAGATTATCATTTTTTGCCAAACACTGCTTTTTTTTTATTCTCAGTTTTTCAGAATTTGTATAGTTTATTACATTTTATTGCCACTATATATTAAAGATATATGATGACTGTTAAATACAGTAAGATCGATTGTGAATGTTATTTTGAAATAAAAATGAAATTTGAAGTACTAAATTTTACTTTTAAAAAATTATGTATAATTAAAAAAATAATACTGCTCTCTATTTTTTTGACTTTATTAATATGCAGTCTCTTTAAATAAAAATACTTTCTTCTAAATTAAATGTAATATCTCATTTAATTTGAAGAACATTTGTATAACCTTCGGAAAGTATTCCAAAGACTTCAGAAAGCCAACCTTAAGTTAAGCCCTAAGAAATGCCGATTCTGCCAAAAGCAGGTAGTTTATCCCGGACATGTTATTTCAGCAAAAGGAGTTAAAACCGATCCAGAGAAAATTAAGGCAGTAGTCGATTGGCCACCTCCAGAGACAGTGCATGACCTTCGAAGTTTCCTTGGGTTGTGTACTTATTATCGACGTTTTGTAAAAAAAAAAAAAAAAAAAAAAAAAAAAAAATACAATAGCAAGACTTTTACACAAATTAACTGAAGCTAAATCTAAATTTAATTGGACAGAAGAATGCGATAAATCTTCCAACAGTTTAAAGCAGGTTTTGACAACTTACCCTGTCTTGATCTATCCTCGACTGACAAAGATGTTATATTGTATACGGATGCTAGTAGAAGGAATAGGGGCCGTGGTATCCCAGAAGATTGGAAATGAAGAACGTTTCATCGCTTACTTCAGCAAGAGCTAGGGTAAAAGCCAGAAAGAAATTGTAGCCATTGTAAAGTCTATTGAGCATTTCCATCACTATCTCTATGGACGGAAATTTCTTGTCCGGACTGACCATGCTTCCTTGAGATAGCTTTTAAATTTTAAAGAACCTGAAGGTCACATAGCTCGCTGGATTCAAAGACTTCAGGAGTATGAATTCGAGATCCAGCATCGCAAAGGGATCTCGCACGGAAACGCAGATGCCCTCTCTCGAAGACCCTGTAGGGAAAACTGCAGACATTGCACGAATGCAGAAAAAAAGTTCGGAATGGAAACGGATATTTCCGTGAAAGTTTTAACAATAACAACGGTGGATCTCTGGTCTTCAAGTGAGATGCAAAAAGCACAGTCGGAAGATCCCGCTATTAAGCCAGTTTTGAAGAAACTAAATTCGGTGGATTGAATATCTTGGCAAGAAATCGCTCTGGAAAGTCCGGCAACGAAACGATACTGGGCTCTTTGGGATTCCTTACATCTGAAAGATGGTGTTTTATACTGCAAGTGGGAGAGTGATGATAGAACCACCTGCCGATGGCAATTAATTCTCCCAAAGAGTAGAATTCCAGAAGTTCTGCGAGAGACTCATGACAGCCCAAGTGGAGGGTATTTTGGAGTCATGAAAACCTTAAGTAAAACAAGGGAATAATTTTATTATGATCGATTTCGCGCTGACGATGAAAAATGGTGCAGAGAATGCCATGCTTGCGAGGCCCGAAAAGGAACTAAAACAAGAACGAAGGGTCGTTTGCAACGCTATAATGTGGGAGCACCATTTGAAAGAATTGCTTTGGATATCCTAGGACATTTTCCTGTGACGACAAAGGGCAATAAGTATGTTCTAGTGTTAATGGACAATTTTACCAAGTGGCCCGAAGCAAGTCCAGTTCCAGATCAGGAGGCCTCGACAATAGTGCGAAGCTGAATCTTATGTTATGGCGTGCCTATGATTTTGCATTCTTATCAAGGAACAAATTTTAATTCGGCACTCTTTACTGAACTTTGTAAACTTTTGGGGATTGAAAAGACTCAAACGACTGCGTTGCATCCCGAGTCTGATGAAATGGTCGAAAAATTTAATCGAACAATTTTAAATAATCTGTTTTTATTTGTTTTGAAAAATCAGACTGATTGGAATAAACATCTGCCGCTCTTTCTCTTGACCTATAGGAGTGCAGAACATGAGGCGACCAGACTGACCCCAGCAGAAATGCTTTTTGGTCAAACGATGCGAAACCTGTGATATTCTCTTTGGACGACCGAGTGAAACACCTTCCTCGCCGAATGAGTACATGAAAAATTTAGAAGCGCGTTTTGAAAGCATACATGCTTTTGCCAGAGAGCGAATTAAACTGGCCAGCGAACGAATGAAAACTCGTTACGACTCCAGAGCGACCGACCACCAATTTAAGGATGGTGATCTAGTCTGGTTGTATAACCCGAAGCGACGGAGAGATCTGAGTCCAAAGTTACAACAGAACTGAGAAGGACCTTATACTATTGTCAAGAGATGAAACATTGTCGTCTACAGAGTACGGAGGTCATCGAATGCCAAGCCAAAAGTCATTCACGTTAATCGGCTGGCTTGATCATAGTTCTATGTAATGAGACTACCCGGGTTGCGCAGTCTTTGAAGGGGGGGGGCAGTATTACGAAGTAGCAAAACGTATCCCTAACATGCCAATCTTGGCGAAAAATTTGGCAACAAAAGGAATCTTTTAGAATTCAGATGGTCTGAATATCGTATCAAGCGAGACCAGTTTTTACTTGAAGCTTGGAGAACTTTCCCAAGATTACATCACTTTCTGTGGAGAGACTATAAAAAAAAGAAGCAGGCACTCAAGACCGGGGGAATTGGAGTATTCGATAGCAAGTAAGCTGCAGAACTAGCGATTAAATGGGCTGTGTTATTGAGTTTGATTGGCGTTATTTGTTGATATTGATATTTCTGTTGCTTAGTGCTATTTTAGAGTTTTCCTGTTATACTTCCGTGAAAATAAAGAGCTTTATTTTTATAAGATCCTGCTTATTAGATTGTCTCCAAAAACACCCACAAGGAAAATTTTGTAGCAATATATATAAATATATATTGATTTGTATTTTATGACACCACTTATGTTTTGTGCCATAAATTTAAACATATTTATATTTCAATAAATAAATAAATATCAAGGCCCATAAGTAATAAATAAGCAATACATTTTTTTGAGGGAAAAGTTTAAAGGAGATTAGAACCTCTAATTTGAAACTCTATAAATAATCATGTTTGATTCAACTATTCTGATTTTATTTTTTAAAATTTGCATCTAATTACATAGCAGCATTAAGGTGTATACACACAAAATAAATAAAAAAAATGTGCTAAAAATCTTTGAAATTTGAATGAATATAAATTTAGTAACTAAACACAGGATGACCTGTTAGAATGGAAAATTGGACGGACATTTCAATTATAACTTAACAAGTGTCCCCCTCTTTTTATTAATCTGAAAGACGAGAAGATTTCATTCTGTTTCTGCAGACAAAAAATTGCCCTCGGTTTTGACAAACTAGAATTTTTAGATTAGTCAGGCATATAGAGTTAAAAAAAGTAATGTATAATATTGTTTGTATACATTAATGTTCTAGAACAGGTTGTTTGAAATAGCATACACAGTATTGTTAGATCATGTTGTGTTTTGAAATAAGAAAAACATCAATTTTTACCAACTTCTTTCATATTAGCAAGCTAAATCAATATTAAAAATTACCTAGATTTAAATAATTCACTAAGATTTTATAAATAGACATTTTTTATTAATTTGCTTTTCAGTTTAAATATAATGAGTATTTCTCTCTCCATGTTGAATGAATGTTTTGAGTTTCAAAAAAATGTTTGATTTACAGATGAAAAACATTTTGTTATTCAAAGTGTAGTTTTTAATGGTAAAAAAATAAAAGGCCTCTTCTAAAATTGCATGCATGAAAACATTTCTAATATTTAAATAATACAGCATATAAAAATATTGAAAATCTTACATACCATATTGTTATCCAACTTCAACTCTTCTATAGATTTTAGCATACCAATACTTGCAGGCAAATGAGTAATAAAATTCATAGACAACAAGCACACTTTCAGTTGTTGTAACTGACCAAAACTTTCAGGCAAAAATTTAAGCATATTTTGACTTAAATCTAAATAAATTAAGTTTTCCAGAAGTCCAAACTCTTCTGGAAGCTGAAGAAGTTGATTTTCATCAAGTTCAAGTTTAGTTAAATTTTTAAGATCACAAAAAGTAATAGGCAAGTGTTCAATATCATTCCCATTAGAAATCATTCGATTTCTTTCTAATTCTTCGAATGAGCTACCCAAATCTAGAAAAGTTAAAGCTTTTAATTTTCCAAAATTTTCAGGCAGTCCTTTGACATTATTTCCACTCAAATCTAATAGTTCTAAACTACTGCATCTGTCACCAAAATCATCTGGAAAAGGCATTTCATTTAGATAATTATCACTTAAATGTATTTCTTTAATGTTTATCATTTCTGAAAACCAAGCAGGTATTGATGAAATATCATTCTGAGACATGAGAAGCTTTTGTAAGGTCCTTGAAGATCGAAATTCATGAGGTAGAGAATATATTTTGTTATCTGTCATATCAAACACTTCCAAAGAAGGTAAATACTGAAAGCTCTCAGGTAAGATTTTTAAACTATTATGAGAAAGGTCCAATTCCTTGAGGTTATGTAAATTACCAAAATTATCAGGTAGGCATTTAATAGAATTATAACCAATACTCAAATGAGAAAGGCATTTTAGTTCACCAAAGGTATTAGGCAGGCTTTCTATATTATTCTCATCAGCAATTAATTCAGTCAGATTGATCAGTAAATGCAGGTCTTTAGGAAAGGCTTTCAACTTATTACCAGTGACATGAAGTTTTTGTAAATGTTTTAATTGAACAAAGCTTTCAGGTAACTCTATGAGATCATTTTCTTTTAAATATAGTTCTGTCAATTCAGTTAGTAAACCTATATTTAGAGGAAGTGTTTCTAACATGTTTCCATTAATAGACAAAAACACCAGATGAAGTAAACTTTCACATAATTCTGAAGGAATAGAGGAAATATCATTGAAGTCTAGATTTAATTTTAGACAATTTGATTTCAAAATTGAATCAGGTATTTCAACAAGGTTTGCTGATTTTAAGCAAATTTCTTCCATTTCTTGGAGAATCTGTAAAAGAAAATATATTTAAATACACTTCAGAAAAATAACTGAAATAAATTATCTATTTATGTGCAGAAAATATACAGAGCAAATCAGAAAATGTTCAATACATGTAAAAAAATTATAAGAAGAGATACATTTTTATTTGTGTGTACTTTATTTTATAAAAACAAGGGATATACTAACTATAAACTCTAAGCTTAACTGAAAGTCATTTGTGAATATAATCAATGGACTAACATGACATCTTTGAGGATTAGTCACTGGTTATAACAAATATAAATGCTTGGTGAATAATAATTAATACACTAGTACTAAAAATGATTTAAAATAAATTTTCATTGGGGAAAAAATTATATTTTTTTATAAAATGCATTTTTATAATGTTTGAAAATAAAAAAGAGCATTCTCCTTTAAATATTTTAATATAATGATCTTTGATAAATATAATGTAATGCTTTCATACCTAATTTCCCAATGCTCTTTCTTTCAGTTTCAGAGTTATACCAATAGTAATTTATACACATACAAACAATATCAATTGAAAAACAATTTATTCAATTGCTGAGATATCTAAATAATAAAGATTTATTTGTATCCTTTAATTATGAGAATGTAAAAGAGTATAAAGAATAATGGTGTATTTTTCTCCTGTCATTTAAGAAACATAATTTTTTAATGAAAAATACTGTAAAGGCAAGAAAGACGAATACTTCCAATTTATGGAAAAAAAAGAGCATTAAAACATGCCAAATTAAATAACATCAGAACAACAAAAGATTTTGTTCTTTTTTTTTTTTAATGGCATGGGCGATTTCTTCTTATTTCTAAGAAAAGGCATCATAATAGAACATTCTTCATCAAGCAACTGCATATTTCATATTATTTTTTTAAAATTTATATATCAGTAATATTTGCCATCATTTATGAATAGTAATATTTTACATTATTTTGTAAAAATAGATTCAGTACAATTACAGGAAAAATATTTTTTTGTCCATATCTGTGATAGAATTCCAGACACATCTAGGGCCTGTATTTTATGAATTTAGCATATTATTTTACAAACAAAATATCTTTTTCACATTGTGTCATAAGTGCAAAACAGAAATCTTTTCAAAATCTTATATAATACCATCATGTCATAAGTAATTTTACACCAAACATGCAAAGCAACATGCTAACTTAATATAATACTATATATTGTCATAACTCAATTCACAATAGTACAACTTTCTAGCCTCTAAAAATAATAGATTTCCCCTTTTCTGGATGACAGAATTACAAAGAAAAATGAATAATGGTTTACAGATTGATGAAATCAAAGCTATTCTCCCCCCCCCCTTAATAAATGAATTCCATTCAACATGATAAAGAAAAATCAAAAATTGTATTAGTAAAATTAAAAAACAAAAACTGACACTTTTTGAAACAGCTAGGTGACCAATTGGCAACAAACAAGTCACTAAGTTCAAGGAAGTGAGCAATGACTCAAGAAATGTAACTGTTGCTATGAAACAAAACACCTAAAAAAATGTGGATTTTTGCTAAGTCTCAGCAAAATTTTTGTCTTTATTTTATATTTAATAGAAGTAGATATTAAGTGATACAATTTGAAAAATTCTACAAAAAATCAATTTTAATATGGTTAAAACAATGATAACATCTAGCTGATACAAAATTCCAATTACTTTTATTTTGTGACATCCTGATGTTAAGCAATCAATTCACCATTACCATCTTACGTTATTGAGAATTAAAAGAAAAAAAAGGAATGCTTAAATGCCCAAATTTTTAATAGCATATAACTGAACTTAAAAATAATACTAAAACTTACTTTTCAAAATATATTTAAGTTTTCAATCAGATAAATAATACTAAAACTTACTTTTCAAAATATATTTAAGTTTTCAATGAGATAAATTAAAAAAAATCATTTGCCTACAGACTAGGTTATTTGAGGAACATACTCATAATTGGAAATTTCATTTTCTATTTCATAAATTAAAAAAAAAAAATGAAATACTGCAAGGGAATAATAATTTGTTTGAATTAAGCTTCAATGTTACTCGTTATCTAGTTTTTCTTTCTAATATTTAATTAGAAATTTTTAAAATATAATTGGATAATCCAAAAATGTTACAAGAAACGATTGCATTAAAAAATTTCATACAATTCATGTTTGATAGCATTAAAAAATTTCATACAATTCATGTTTGATTGCATTAAAAAATTTCATACAGTTCATGTTTGATTGTATTATAACAACATTTTTAGAAAATAATGAAAAAACTAACAGGCTATTTTTTTTAAAATTCTAATAATGAAATTTAAATTTCCTGAAACGTTTTTTGTTTTAAATTCTCAAACATTTTTTTTTTTAGTTATCCCAAGAAAATAAATTAGGTTATAATTGAGTAATGTGTCAAACAAGTTAAAGAACAAACCTTGGTTTAAGAAATCACTAAAGAGACAAAGAAAAATATTTTTTTAAAAACATGTATTTTTGTTTCCTAACGATGAAAATCCTTCAATGCATTTATTTTATAGAAATAAATATAACAATTTTTAAAAAGATGCACATGTGCACGGGAACGAACATGCTAATTAAAAGAAAGTGAACAATTTCCAAATGTAAACTATAAATTGAATCCAAACAAATTAAAGTTGTTGCCATATTCAATTATGCAGGGAAATTTTTTTTAAAGATTTCAGATTATACTAGAAATTTTGCTTAGTCGCAATTTAAACTTCATAAAATAATATCTGAGATTATTTTTTAAATGTGAAAATAGATTTCTAATAGAGATATTTTATTGAAAGCTTTCAGTTCTGCAATTATTAGTAACTTCTACTTTCGAATCGGAACCATCAAATTGTAAATAAACAAAGTTGAGAGAGAGAGAGATCGAGAGTCTTAACGGATTTTGATAAGCGTGAGGATGGTGAAAATAGGCCTCCAAATTAAGGCTGTACTAGAAAATATTACTGATTTGGAACCTAATGGTGAAGATTTTCGTTGGTATTTAAAATTGAAATGTATGAATTGCGGTGAAGAACCCGAAAAATGGCAATACATATCTCTTCAAGAAAAGCTACCTTTGAAGGGTGGAAGAGGCGAAGCTAACTTTGTGAGTAAATGTAAACTCTGTGCTCGTGAAAATTCGGTAGAGATTTTGACAGATTCCTTTAAAAAATACACAGCGGAAGATTCTGAAACCTTCAAAACTATTATTGCATTCGATTGTCGTGGAGTTGATCCGACCGATTTTTCACCAAGAGCTGGATGGAAAGCTGTCGGAGAATCCTCGGGCACTAAATTCGACGAAATCAATTTGGAAGAGAAAGAATGGGTTGATTACGATGAAAGAGCTAATATGTCTGTATCTGTGTGTGAAATTGAACATAAATTTATCAAAGTTTAATGTATATCGTTGTTCGATTTGATTTGTAAATAAAATAAATCCGAAATGATTTGCAGTTTCTTATAATAAATGTCAAATTACCATAAATGGTGCAAGATAAAATTTTAAAAATTGCTCCAAAATTTCGACTTTTATAATTAGTAAGAAGAATTTGTGAAGACAATAATTTCATAAAAATTAATTTGATACTAAATTTTTAAAATTTTATGGTCTTATAAAAATTGTTACTTCATATAGTGTGTAATTTTTTATTCCATTTATAATTGATCTTAAAGGTTATATAATTCAAAAAAGATTTAATTGTAATAAAAATGTTTTTTTAAATTATAAAACAAATCTATCAAAAGCTGATAAACTATAATTACTAGTTACCAGAACTTTGCATCTTTTATTAAAGCGCAATGATTTTTTATAACAAGTATTTTATTTCTAAATAGTTTAAGGTCAAATAAAAAAAATATTCTTTATTATTAGTAGATTTCCTTTTAGTGTTTTTTTAAATAGAAAATTAAAATTTTCTAAGAACTTTTAGATATTGTAGGCATAATTTATGAAAAACTTATATTGTAGAGAAGTTTAAGAATTTCCAATGCATCTTTTTATTATAATTTAAGATAAATATTTCTAAATAAGTGAATGCCTGTTTTTAACATGATATATTAATTCATGTTTTTAAAATGAATATTTTATGTTAAAAGCTTTGAATGAAAATTAAAGACAGATATTTACTTCACGACAGTTTTTAACTTATCTTCTAATGAACTGTAAGGACAATTTTTTGAAAATAGAAATGCTTATTATTATATGAACTAATTGCTAATCTTATTTGTTAGAGGGAATAAATTTAATTTATAAAAACTTATTAACTGAAATATATTTTAACTTATTTTTGAACATTTTCATTCATTAAAGATTAAATAAAAACAGATAACTAAGATTTAACTGTAAAATTATGAAAGTAGGACTTTTGATTAGCAGTTCTATTTTATTATGATGGTCATCATTTTCCATGCTTTAGAAACCAACATCATATCCAGTTTTATTCATTAGTGTGTAAGAAATAATATTTTCTTTATTGTAAAAAAAGTTATAATTAGCAAGTAGTCATGTGTAAAACTTTCAACTTTTTCAATCTAATACAATTAGTAGAGTGTAAAAGCATTTTTTGTAAATTTATTTTTGTTGGAGCAATGTATCGAGAACTAGCTGATATACTCAGTGCTGCTGAAGATTAAAATTATTTGATATATAATATTTTTTAAAGTCAAAACTACTTAATACATGAAATTTTTTATCATTTCTTTTTATTCATTTAGAATATCAATTTAACTAGCTGATTTTTAGAAAGCACTGATAGTTAATTTCCACCATAAGTTGTTATTTAGTATTGCAAATTTTGTTAAAAAGTGCTGAAGTTCAAGAAAGGCTACCTTTGTTTGAACAATTGACTTATGCTAAATTTTAAGTATATTTAAATCGATTCTTTAAAAACAATAATAGCATAGAGTAAATTGATAAAAGAGAAATAAAAAAAATAATTGTTGAATAGTTCCTAGTAAAAAGGATAAAGCATTTTTTAATTTCTAATTTGTTGAATATTTAATTAATGTTTGAGATATTGGCAGTGTTATTTTTCATGTCTTATGTAATAAGTGAGCAAAATTGGGCTCAGCTCCCGTATACGGCCTCCGCCAAATTGGCGAGAAATTTGGCGATAAACGGTAATTTCTGGTTGCCGTCATCGGCTTATGTATTCTTTATGGTAACCTGAAACCTTAGAACATATTCAGTATTTTTATGTGTTTTTATAAGGAGCAGCTCACATATACAGCTATCAACTTTCATAAACTATTTTTTTAAAATAAAAAAAATATCAACGTTTTCATGAGAACATATTCATCATAAAATTAAGAAATCATTTTTAAAAATCGGAGCAAAAAATAATTTCATCATCATCATTTAATATTAATTATGAGCATTTCATTACACTTAAAAGCAAGTGAGCATTTCATCATGCTTCATTATACTTATAATTAAACAAGTCGTTTCATTTGGTTCTTTATCATAAATATTTCAATACCCTCCCCCCCCCCCGACTTACGCTCGTGTATTTTGTCAGTCCTAGGATTAAGCCTAAACATGGCTTCAAAAATTAGTCAATAATCACAACATTTATCTGAATTATTTTAAGTAAAAAGGAGGGCATCGCCACCCCCTGACTTATAGTCTAGTGCATTTTGTCAGTCCTAGAAATAAGCCTAACGTGGCTTCAAAACTTCCGGTTAAGAATCGCAACATCCTAAACACGTATTATTGGCGTCTTCTTGGCGAAACAATTGGCGCCACTGGGGGTATACGGGAGCTGCTCCCAAAGTGTGTTGAAAATTTAGTCCACTTGCTTAGGAGAGGATGTGGTATATGCATGTCAGATATGACATATTTCCATAGAAATACAGATTTAACCATTACTGTAATGGAATTTTATCCTTATTGAGATAGATTAATTTTCTTTTCATGTTATATTTCTCTATTATTTTTAATGTGTGTTAAGCACTTTTCTATAAATGTATTCCTTTTATTATTGACTTAATCAATCATAGTTATTTTACTTCTCAGTATATATATTTTGGCACAATTCATTATTGTATGCAGTTCAGCTTTCTCTTATTCCAAATCTATGTTGTATCTGATATATAAATACTTTGCCACAATGACATTTATTTAATTAAAATTGTGTGTTTTAATTGAAATTAATATACAGAACTTTTAATTGTAATAAAAATATTTTATGTGCTATTTTTGGTGTGCATGAGTGATTTCAGAACTGAATATAATTAAATGCCTTTTATATACAGATATTTTTCTGTTTGTTTTTAAATAAATAAAACTAAGATTACAAGAAGGTCATTGTCATTCGAGAAGTTAATACTGCAAAAAATTATCATCAGATTGCAATTAAAAAATAAGTTATGCATAAGATATCTGAATTTTTTAACTTGATCAGGTATGAATTTTGTTGCATTTTAAATATATTAAACAGCATCTTTGATGTTACATTCAATTTTGCTAATGGAATATTATGTGAATGTTGAACTGATGATGTTTTTAAGCAGATAAAAATATCAAAGCCTTTTTCTATACTTTCTCTACATATTTACTTTCATTTTCACCAATTCAATAAAGGCCATCCAAAAATGAATATCAAATAATACAACAAATGATAATATACAATAAATGATCTGCAACATTCATAGTTTTGTTACATATAATAATTGATCCCTCATAATATTTTTCTTCTTAATAAAATTTAAGGTACTTATGTACCTTAAAAAAAAGAAGAGAGAGAAAGAGATTTCTAAGAAAAGAAAGTAATATACATCAATAAATTAAACGTGTTTTTCTTTATGCATTAATAATTGAACACTCATAAACAATTTATGAGAGAGAAAGAGGAAATATAAAAAGTTAAGAGAGAACAAATATAAACTTGGAATGAGGGGAAAGGAAAAGATAAATAATCTAAAAAATACAATAATAATAATGAAGTTCTAAGCTGGGTTTGGTCTTTCTGCAGCTCTAAATTCAAAGAAAGGAAAGGTTACCTTTTTTGTCTTCAGATAAAATTACTTGATTGTGGATGATTTGGTGTACATTTTTATTTCTTTAATTATTATTGTTGATTATTGAACTCAAAAAAATAAAAAATAAGCAAAGATCATGAAACTACCACAATAAAAAAAAGCAGTAAACTTTAAAAAAAAAGTACTAAAAATTAACTAAAAAAATAAATAAATAACAAATAAAATTAAAAGAAAACATAGAAAATGTCACTTTTAAAAATAACTAGAGGGGATGCATTACAGTCCTAATCAATGAACTCTTTCTTACCATTAAAAAAATCATGCTTGTAATCTTAATAGGTATTTACTCCATATATATCACTGGAAATATTCTGTCATAGATGAATATAATTGAGAATTTTTCTATTTATAAACAGTCCTAAGTAATTTATAACATCTTTTTATGTTCAGGTTTTTATTTATTATGTTCAAAAATATTAGCAAATAGCTCATAAATATTTAATCTGAGGCTAATTTTTATGAGTCATATTATTTAGTACTGGCAGAAAATAAAATTCAAGCTAAAAAAAACTTATTAAAAACAATATTTAGGCAAAATGCCAAGCAATAACGAAGTTCAAATCTTTTTAACTGCATTACATTAAACTGATATTTATGAAGAATCAATTATAGATTTTATTATATAATACCATGCTTTTATGACATAAACAAGTTTTTACAGTTTTGTTTTTGCTAGTTACTTACAGGAAAAGAGCTTGCTATGTGGAAAAGAGTTAATAATGAAATTTACAAAATTATCTATTTTTAGTTGCATGCAAAATACTGTTTTATATAAAAGGAAAATCAACATGATTGGCTGGTGAAAAAATTAGAAAGATAAAATCCAGCATTTTAAAAAGAAAAATGAAAAAGTATATAATGATCACAATATGATTGATTTATTGATTAAAATTCATACAATTATACACATTCAGAGTTTAAACAAATTAAAAATGAAGATTTGGTAGAAAAATATAATTATTTATTTTTTTATTAAAATAAATACAAAGAGAACTATTATGAATACACTAAACAGAAAATTATTCATATGCATAGAACAATTTATAATTATAATAGTGAACATTTGTCTTCACGTTTCATATATGAGAAAAATATAATAATTCTGCTATTTATGAATCTTTACAAATGTGACCTAGTCAGCCATGGATGTTCCTGTAAATATAAGAATGATATTCATTTATTATGGAAGTCATATGAAAGATATGGTAGTATATAATGAACACAAAAAACATTTATAATAAAACATCATGTTTCCTAATATACAAGAAGATAATGAATTTTAATGAATCTCATTTCTTGTATTTAAGGAAAAGATGAAGCATTTTCCCTTTTTAAAAATATTTTTTTACAAAAAACAAGCAACACTTACATTTAGAAGAATGAATGGACTTTACTTTAAAACATAAAAACAAAATCAGAAAAAAAAAAACCCTATACATATTAATGAATAATTTTCATTATTACAATATGATATATATAAGACAAAGTTGGAGTATGCACCTAATCATTACATAAAATAGAAATTTAAAATGAATAACATATGAATTTAATAAAAAGAAAAGGAAATTTTTGTACCTGAGCTTTCTTTTGAGCAAAAGGTGCAATCGTTATATTTATAATACATGGTTCCTTAACTTTTAAACATTCAGTCATAGCAGTCCTTAGTTCCTCAACAGTTTTCACATTGAATCCTCTTCCACCAAACATTTCACATATTTTATCATATTTGGCAGCAAGTGAAAGGGAATTAGGTGGAATGCTAAAAGACCAAATAAAGAATATATGTGTCATATGTGATGGAAAAAAAGAAAATGAATAAAAGTTATTATATAATCAAGATATATAAAATAAAATTTTTATTCTAATCATTTTAATTCACAGTAATAAAGAAGCATAGGCATATTTCTTAATAAAAATGAACATAATAACATGTATATTCATTTAAAACTTTCAGATATAGAAAGAATATTAGTACATATAACAAAAATGCAAGGCAGGACTGTAAAAAATAATTTTAAAATTAATTTATCTATATCAATAAGAATGATTAATTAGGTATTGAAAAAGAAATTTAATTGGTTTAATTCTAGGGATAGATGAAACGATTTAGAGGTTTTTAAAATTATACATTAGATATACAAATTTTATACAGATATAGTATATAAAACATGAACTTTACCTGAGGGCAGGATGTGCATCACCTTCCTGAAGTGACTTGAAACTATCTTCTTCAAGTCCAAAATAAATTCCACCATTATTAAAAATTATCACAATAATTGGAAGGCGATATCTAAAAAAATCAAGATAATGCAATTCATTTTATATACTTTTAAACTTATTTAATCACAAATTCATACTTTTAACTAACTGAAATCTCAATAAAATGTTTAAAAGTGATTAGCAAACATAGTATATGTTTTATATACTTGATTGCTTAACATCAAATCCTCCAAGCTAAATGTTCAAGAGAAAGATAGCAAGATATTTGCTCTTATATTTGGACAACTTTTAGGGTATAATAATCTAAATCCAATGATGCCAAAGCTTATAATAATCCAATTCAGATGCAAGTGATGTAAAATTGCTTATTGTGAGAAAAAAATGTTTGCCCCCCCCCCCCCCCCAAAGATAATTTATTATCTTGAGATAATGTATTTCTATCAAAAATAATAATTTTAGAAATTGAAATTATTGATTTTATTTTTAAATAAAAGGACTTGACCCTTTAATGTTTTAATGGGAAAAAGAAAGGAAAACAAGATGCAATTTTACTAGGGAGGATCGTTTATGTCAAGATGCAACTAAGAATCAAATTTGGCTGAAAATTACATGAGACTAAACATTTCATATCTCAAGATTGTTAATTTGGAAATATGCCTCCTGAAAAGTTTGTAAAAATAAAACATAATACGCACTTCACAATTTAGTTAACTTGCACAAATTTTGGATTTTAAATTGATTCACCTGGTAATAGTTCCCATTTCCATACCAGAAAAACCAAAAGCACTGTCTCCTTGAATGCATATAACTCTTTTTCCTGGAGCATGATCTTCACACCACAAAGCTGCAGCTATAGCTGAACCTAAGCCAACTCCCATAGTTCCAAATGTGCCAGCATCTAATCTAAGAAAAGTGAACAGATACAAATTCTAATTTTTTCAAAAAATAAAGCAACTTGTTCAGCATACTTGCTTTGAACAAATATTTTACTTTTCTTTAAGTATATAATGAATATATTTTCAAGTCAAATTTTTTGCACATATTTTTATAATACAAACTTCACAATTGATAATTTTAATAATTGATATTTTTTCTGTATGAATATAATTTTAAATCATAAACTGCATAAATTACTTTTCAAAAATTATTAAAAAATCGATTGGGTGAGAATCTTTAATTTTTTCATTATATCCATAAAAAAATTGGAAAATCAATGAGCAAAGAAAATAATTATTTCAAAGCAATTTATGAAACTGAAATCTATCTAAAAGAAATTTTCAGCAAGTTAACACAAAGAAAAGTACTAAGCTATATTACTGAATGAAATGCGACCATCAAAATTTATTTAAATAATAATTAAACAAATCAGAATATTAGTCTAGAGCAGTTTATATGGCTGATATCCAAAAGAAATAATTTAGTAATACAATACAATACTTTTAAGTTATTACTTCCTGTTTAACTTTGCTTTAATATGAATATCTAAAAGAATCAGCAATTTAAAAAATAAATTAAAATAATTTGTTGAAGTTTTTAAATATACAGCAGTATATAAGAATTTTAATGATCACAAGATAAAAGAATAATCAAATGTTGATTCCATCTGTCTTTCTTTCTTTCTTTTTTAAAGTAGAAAGTTAAAATACAAATATATATATATTTTGAATTATAAAGAAGCATTTTGTAGTAAATATATATAAGCAAAGTTAACAGTTTGTATGAATATATACATAAAAACAAGAAATAATCTGATTTTAATTAATTTTTATTTTATTGCAACTGCAGACACATTTTATTAAAAATACTAATTAAAACAATTTATATTTAAAATATTTTTATTTGAAAGTAAATTTACATATTATTTCACAGGCTATTGTAGACTTCATTTCTATTGTAATTGTATAAAATTGCAACATGTGGAACTTTGATTGAGCAAAAGTAAGAAAGATGAATAGGAGAAGGATCACATTTTCAGACAAAATTCCTTTTTTTCTCATGAAAATATTTATTCAAGGAAAAAAAAAAGCCAAAAGTTTAGTTTATTCTAGCTTCAAATGAAATTGTAATTAAATTTAAATTAATTTTAGTTAATACTTCCTTTTATTTCATAGTTGTAGATTTGTAGGAAAGAATTTAAAACTTATTCATTCATTATTTCAATAGACTGTAATACAAAAAGATATATATATGTAACATTATTTTGGTTGAAACAGAATGCAGGTTCGAAGAAGTTGAAGAGACATGTTATATTTTAAAATTAATTTTAATACCCATTTAATGAAAGCATAATTATTTACAAGCAGAGACGCAGACAAGGTATGTCTGCCACAGTGCAGCAGAAAAGCAGAAGAGTGCAAAACAAATGATCAGCAGTCTTATATAACATAGGATTTCCTGCCAAGTGCCGATGGAATACATGTGTTGACCTTTGACAAGGGTAACGGAAGTATCACTTTCATTTGATATGTAGTACTGATGGTGCATTATTTTTACAAAGGAATTAATTAAACCAAAAGAGAATTAGATCTGAAAATAAGAGAATATTTTTAGAATGAAGTTACTATGGGCCAAATTAAGATAAAATCTTAGAAATTAATTAAATTGAAATTAGAATTAAAATATCATTACAAATATATATATATATTATAAATATTTAATAGTTGTCACATATTTTCTTTCTTTCAGAAAGACGAATTAATATTTACAATAGATGCAAACAGAATAGATTGACATATAATATATGCAAGCAGAATTGCATACCTATGACGTGGAAGATCATTTAATAGCATGGTTCGACCAATATCCATTGTATTTGCACCTTCATTCACAATTATGGCATCAGAAGGAATCAAAGACTGAATCTAAAACAATTTAAAGTATGTCTTGTTTTATAATTATAACGATAGGAAGAGGATATGACAGATTAATTTATATACAGTATTTTCTTAAGGTGACATTCATAACATAGATGGCATTAAGATAATATTTTTAAAGCTATGAATATTTAAGTTGTTTTCACATGTAATGTTTAGAAATTTTAATTATAATAGGATAGTTTAATGCATACATATTATATATATTAGATTTGCACAACTTACTTCATGATAAGCTGCATAATAGTTTAAAGGAGTTGATTTATCCTCAATCATTTTCTGCAAATGAAAATTATTAGTTAAATTAGCCAAAATTAATAGCAAAAAGAAAAAAAAAACAATAAAAACAACTCTACATGCTAAAGTTTATACAAATGTGATGCATATGCCGTTAAAAGTAAAACATACCTCAATAAATACACTATCAATCTTTTTATGTGAATGAAATGAACCTAAAACCTATTTGAATTGTCAGAATACAAATTCTATAATTAAAACTTATTATAAAGTAAATATTTCATTTGTCATATGCACTCAAATTAAAAAAAAAATCATTATTGATTTGATATCTTCATAAGCTTCTTTCATTTATATTCAACTATGCTAAAATATTAAAAACCAATGATAAATATAAAATAAAAACTTAAGAGAATATATTGTATTATATGGAAATGGGAATGTGGATACATAAATAAATCTTGCAAATGACTTAATTCCGCTCACCACAATGATGTTTGTGAGATGTTCAAATTATATTCTATCATCATATAAATACTGATGATTAAGACTTTTTAACTATAAAAATAATCATTATGATATGGTATAATATTCGTGCATCAGTTCATTTTAGGGAAAAAAGGAAACTGACCCAACTTTGCAAGAACATAATGGGATTAATAAAGATTCTGAGACATGAATCCCTTTTATTATTATTCCTTGAAATGTTGTTATTTTACAACAACATAAATATTAATTACAAAAATTATATATTCAGGGTTAATATTGATCTAAACACTAAAAGTAAATACTGTATTAAAATATTCTAACTCTACTTTAGTATGACAATGTACAATTTATGATGCACATGCACTCTCTGTACAGTAAGAGATAACAGATTATTACTGTCTATGAATCTTTATCTGCTATCTGTCTATCTTCATTTATCTATATCCATAAAAAAAAAACACTTGAAAATGTTACATATCACAATATGATAATCACGCAATTGTTTATCATATAATCTCAGAAAAACTGATAATGATTAAACTAAAGAAATCCAAACATTTTTCTCAACTTCCTACTGGGATTGCAATATTTTTACAGCATATTCTTAAGTCATGATTTTTAAAATTGGATTACACAGAACCCAACTAAATACATTTTTCAGAATTTCTCGAACAGATATAATGTTATTTTTGTTTCTATGGATGCATTCAGTTTTCTTAAAAAGAAAATAAAAAAAACATATTAGCTATAAGATACAGTTCCAAAATGTTAGATATTGTTTTAAACAGTTGTATTCATTAATACACATTGATTCTTTTTAAAAAATAATTTAACTTTTCACCTTGCAACTAATGTCATTTAATTAGGTTTAAAATAAAATTCATTTTTTAAAGTTTTAATTGAAATAATTCTTTTATTAAGTGATTATTTGACACTAACATACAAAGTGATTATAATTAAAGCTGCATGTTCAAAAGGCAGTAAAAAATGAATCACTTATCAGAATAACCTGTTATTTCAGCCCAGCATACATAAATAATGGAAATTTGTTTTGCGACAGAAAAAAATAATTCAAAAGTTGACCGATAAATGTCACTATACTATGTAAACAAAATGCTATAAAAAGAATGCTTTAGAAGGTATGTTAATTTTAAGAGTCTCATTAAAAAAAGACATGCGCAGCACACATCACACTTGTGATAATTAGGAAAGGAATATGTAGTTATTCTGCACTTGAGAAAATAGTTCATGACTTTATTGAAGGATTCAGTTCATTTTGTGAAGCTTTTTTACAAGAGCATGAACTGTGTGGCAATTGCATTGGAGGAATTCCAGACATTAAAGGGTTTAAGAGGCAGCTCTGGTCTGATGATTGCATTTGATCCGAAGAATATGATTGATAAAATTGAAGAGACGGATTCATTTGATGTGATATGTGGCAAAAGGAGGAAAGCAACTGCATTGACATCAGTGGAAGGTGTGGAGCATAAAGTAGTGCTTTAGGACTGTAAAATATACAGGGAAATTTCCTAAATTTTAGACATGTTTGACATGGTTTGTAAAATTTTACAAAACACCCTACAATGCTATCCATTCAAAATTACATACTCAGGAGTGCTCCTATTGACCTGCTAAAATGAAAAGCTTTCATCCTGTAATTTCTTGTTCAAATGGAAGTGGACAATGCATGGTCATGGAAAATTTTAAAGGACAGATGAAGCCCACTGCTATCTTTCATGGTTCTGCTAATATTCAAACTGCAGAATATGAGCAAGAGAGAATCTGTTCCAATTGCAATCACAGTATCTTCATTCTCAAAAGGTCATTGTGTCATGTGGGTTTACAGTAGCATTTATCATTTGACCTTTTATCCCTGTATACTTTCTTCTTTACATTGAATTAAGTTTAATCATTGTTATTAAATTGTGATATATCATGGATATAAAAAATATTTTTGTCATTAAGAAGTGGTTGAAAAAAAAACTGCTAAAAGATACATTATATATGAAGCACATTTATCACATTTCAACCTTTAATATATTTTAAAAACTATATGTTCATGTCACTAGATACTTAATCTCCCTATACTTTAAATAAATTGAATTTTCTGATTTCTATTGTTTTTTAGATATTAAACTGCCAATTAATTTAAGCATGCATACAACTTTCAACAAGTGACTAGAATTTAATGGCAATAAATACAGTAATGAACCAAAATAACTTGTTAATTGATGCAAATACGAAAAAAAAAATTTACTTGGATTGCAGAAGTATTTGCAGACTTTTTTTCATTTAATTCTGTCCACCATATTGATTCTTGGGGAAACTTCCACTGGCGTTTATTAAGGTCTTCATTTATCTATATCATTAAAAAAAAACTTGAAATAAAATATTTTATGGTGAAAATATCTTCATAAAAAATGAGATAAAATAAATTTTCTACAAGAAAATAAAAATAATTTTAAGATGGAAATGTTACAAAAAGTAGCTTTAAGTATGATAAGACTAAAATAATCAAGTTTTTCAAAATTAAAGGATCATATTTTGGAAAATAATTTTTATCATGTTTATTAAAATTGCTCCATTAATAAAAGAGAATGTGTATTTCTATGTTGGCCATCTTCAGGCAAATCTGTATTATATTTAGTCTGTAGCCACCAAATTTGGCACAAATATTTTTGTAAAATTAATATTAGTACTTAATGTTAAAATGACATACTTGCTGTACAACAGCTCCCACATCACCAGCTATTGCTACAGAAGCTTGCTTGCTGTTATGGAGTTCCTCCATGGCAATATCTACCTAATAAATACACATACAATAGTATATTTATAATGAATAAACCCATTAATACAGAAAAATGCCAGGTAAGATAACCAAATTGAATAATTTATCTATTATGTTTCCAAAGAGGAACACAATGAAAAAGCATTTTTTACTTGTAATATCTTGACATCCTGATGAAATCTAGGGGGCCTGCCAAAATGAAGTATCCAGTTTAGTCTAGCTCCTAACAGTAATATCACATCAGCCCTGGCAAGTGCTCTAGAATTGAAATAAACATAATCTTCAAATGTAAATAATATATTACTCTTTTACATTGTCAATGTATGGAGTGGTCTGGAGTACTGAATAGCCAAGAGTATGCAGTCTAGCAATGACAGTACAAAAACGAAAAGGCACAAATCCTTTCTTGACTTTACTCACATCAACAGCAATAAGAAATATTGACAAATCTTTTTTGATGCTTGAGGTTTGTTTCAATATATTTAAGAATAAATTATATCATAAATATCATATACATCCCAAATACTTCAATATTTGGTATCTTACTTTTTGACACTCATATAAAAATTCATCCTGGTCATTTTCAGTAGTATTGTCTCAACCATACAGGAAGGTCAATAATCTTTTAATGATACCACAACTGCTTTTTTATATATCTAGAAATGACAATACAGCCTCCACCATTTTTTTGAGAAGTCATACTTTTCGGGTGTTTTGTTAATTATTTACTGCAAATTTGTTCATATGAAAGCAGCATTATGTTCTTTATCACCTTTATCTAAAGACAGCTTTCCCTTTCAATACAAATTGATTACTAGAACTGAATTCAAATCATTGTTACTAATAATAACTTTATGAAGATGGAAGACTCTGCTTCAGAATAAAGAAAGGTTAAAAAAATTAAAATAAGAACAATGATAACTTACTTAGATCTGGCAGAGGAAACACACAATGGACTACGATCAGAAACAACACCTTTTCCCATGGGTGTGGGAAGGAAAGGAATTTGATGCTGTTCAATAAATTGTCTGACAGGATTTTCAGCATGACTATAAGCTGAACCTTCAGAAAGGAAAAAAGTATTTACTTGAAGCATAATATTACACTGGAGCTCTTATAATAATAATGAAGCATCCATTTCAGAACCAAAATATTACAAATAATTTTATAAATTTATTTATTGTAAAAATGAATTGTCTTAAAATAATAATTAAAAAAAAGACTACCAGCTTAACGACTACCACTTATTACTGCAGCTTAATATACTACGACAGAGGAGGTTCTGGATCAGTCAGGCGTATCTCTATTCCTATTGGTAAAATTGCTAAAAATTATTATATATAAATTTAAAAATTGCTAAAAATTAAATTATTATATATAAATTTAAAAATTGCTAAAAATTAAATTATTGGCCTGAATTGCTAAAATTCCCGAAGTTTGAAAGTAATATCTATTTTGTCGCCAATGTCACAAAATTCGTCGCCAAATGGCTACCAAACTCTGAGATCACTGACGCGGCACCCGATCAACACCCAACAGAGCTGATCGTAAAACGGCCGTTAAACGATCGTATATAATTACATTTAATTTATATATAAATAGCAAATTTACCTTTTCCAATAACTACTAATGGCCTTTCAGCAGTACTTAAAACATCATTTAAAGATTTAATAAGGCTTGATGGAGCTAATGAAATAGGTGGTTCTGGACACTTGGGTGGATATTCTATTGAAGATTCAGGTTTTTCCTGAGCTATTACATCTGCTGCAAGATCAATATATGAGGCACCTGGGCGTCCAAAAGTACTTAATCTTATAGCCTGAAAAAAATAAATAAATTACCCAAATGAAATATTTAGATTACAAACATCTTCAACCAATTTAGAAAACTGCAAAATATATGCCTACCTACAAGCATAAAAGATTTAAAATGTTTAGGGAAATAAAACAATTGATTTGCTAGAAAATAATGTCTAATAAATAATGAAAAATAGTAATAAAATTTTTTACAGAGTTTCTTCAATAATTGGTCTAATTTATATGTTTAATACAATTATGATATATAT
>JAPMOR010099171.1:50606-69928 GCA_026543865.1 Argiope aurantia
TTTCAATTTTCTTTTTTAAAAAGTTATTTGTTTACTTTTAAGTTTGTGACAAAATCTTTTTAATAAAAGCAAGTCAGTGAAAATATTTTCATCTGCAAACTAACTTCAAAAAGAAATTATTTTCAAAGTTCTGATACAAAAAAATATAATCTTTTGGAGATATATAGTAAATAACCATAAAATCCGTATTAAAGGTTCTTAAATACATCAATTTTAAGAATGAAAAAAATTAATGACATTTTTTCAAAAATTCTGTTTAAAATAATAATTTTAGAGATGTTCATAACAGAAACAAAATAGAAAAATATAATAATAGAAAGCGCTAATTGACTCACAGACTGCTCATTTCGCATTCCAATGAATTTTATTCCAACTTCCTGAAGGGCAGAAGCAACTTCAGCTATAGGAATCCCAACAACTCCAAATGCATACTTGATACCCTTGAAGCAAACAAATTAAAATTGATAAGAATTTTATTCAAAGGAAAAGAAATTGAGAAAAAAAAATTGACTCTAATGCAAATTTAAAATGAAATTATCGACTGTATTTTAACACTTTCAGAAAAATATATTCAAGAAAGGGAGATATTTAGTTATTTAAATATTATGCTCTAACTTTTATTATGAGACTAAATATTGTGCATCATATTTATTAATAATTAAAATGTTCCTTTTAATTTTTGTTAAAAGATAATCTCTTGGAGTTTAGACAGTTTTCTTTTCTTTTTTTTTTTTTTTTAATTTATGCATGTTGCTTAAATTAGATATTGATGGCTGTCTCATTCAATGGACTTATTGAGTTGTAGCTTATGTTGATTAAATAAGCCTAGAAATTTCTTGTAGTGATTGTATTTTAATTTTGAGTTAAAAAGTATTTAAATAGAGTTTTAAACACATAGAAATTAAAAATGGAGTTACAGTCTAAAAATTTCATACTATATAAGTAAGCATATCATTAAAAAAATATTCATGTAGAAACATACATTGAGAAAACCTAAATTACGAATGTAAGGAAAGTTACATATGTTATAAAAACATCTTGAAAAATTCTTTTTTGAAAAGGCATTAATTTACTACATTATCTGTGTTAATCAGAAAACAGGTAACATTGTTATTTCATAATTATTTTATTAGATATATATTGTCATTAGACTATAGCTCTCAAATTACAGTTCTAATAGAATACCAAATTACTCAAAATCCAAAGAGCTCAATTTTGTAAAGACGACCCTATTAACAACCTATTTGAATCGATGTATAGACTACTTTGCACAAACATAACAGTTTGAAGCCAATCAGTTGACAAATATCATATTTTGGCTATATCTGTTTTATAAATCACCCCATCCAGTCTCACATGTAAGAATCTTTTTGCATGTAAAGAATAAAACCCTATGAAAATTTCAGATAATAATCTTTGAAATTAGAAATAAAAACAAGGTGATAATTTTATGATAATGTTAGTAATTTGACTTAATAAGAAAGTCTGGAGAAAATCTCTTGAATCCATTGCCTTTAGATAAACAGAAGAGTTGAGCATTTGTGTATGTGAGCAGGCAGCTCACACCAATACTTTGATGCCTGCCTCTTGTGGGATTTTAACTATTTTATTAATAGAAGATGCCTTATTTTTGACTTTCTATATAATAATTGACCAAAGTAAGAAAGTATTAAAAATATAATTTACAAGTAGAAAATATCAGTTGAAATGGTCATTGCAATGATAAAATTTAGTATATTTTACATTTTTTTAATAATTAACATATATTGAAAGACAATCAGTTTTTATGTCCACTTCCACAGTGCTACTCAACTGCACAGTTACATATTTTTAAAAGTTAACATTCTATACTTTCTCTTAAAAATTAAAATCATTTTCTTTTGATTAACAGTCTCCAAAAATATACATTAGTTTTCATCAATTTTTGGATTTTCAAATTATATAGAAAGACAAATAATAAAAAAAAGTCTGATTCATTCATGAAATAAACTTATACATATATTTCAGAAAAGTAAATAACTTTGGAAATTTGTATAGTTACAGACAGTAGTATTTACTTTTAATTTAGTTTAAATAGTTTATAAGTTATTATACATGCTATTTATTAAGTTAGTTTAAAGAAAACTAATCAAAGTATAACATTCATTTTATTATCTCAGTTTAATACAATATAAAATAAGAACTAACTTGTGTTTTAAGAGCTTTAGCAACAACTGACACAGTAGAGGCCATAGCTGTTTTATAATATCAATTTTCCTAAACACACTGAAGGAGGAAAACTGATAGTAAAATAAGATAACTTTATTTTATCAGGTGATAAGAGGAAAGTATGTACTTTGAATTCAAAAGTATCTGGAAAAAAAAAAAAATTCTAATCAAGAAGGCTGGCTTTAAGTAACAAGTTAAAATAATAATAGATAATAAAATTCAATTTTTATATCATTTTCAGGGAAAAAGTTTATAAATAAAGTTATTGTAGTTGATATAAATGTGGCAAGTCTTTGAAGTAAAGTCCCGGTTCCTCGCCAAGCACGACAAAATCGTGCCAACATTAAAAACTCGCCAAAAATTCATCGTAGATCTTGAGAGAAATGATACCCAGAGTAGTGGTATCAACAAACGACTGACTGCAATAGAAATAGTCAAGATAACCACCAAGAAATTGTCAGAAAATTATAACTTTAGTAACTGTGTATTATCCTCACCTAGTTATTACCTTTCCACTATTTTTGAACTATAAATTACAAAAATATTACCATTATATTTTCAGCTTACCCAATAATAAATTCAATTTTAATCGCACTAGAGTTGGTAAAAACGCAAAATCCTCTCTTCTTGAATGCCTAGAAATAAAAAAGAAATTGTTATCCGAATAGAGATGATCATTCGTCAGTAATTGAAATACAAATAAAAGTATATACAAAGGCAATAAAAAATATCCTTCACTTCATTAATCTACAATACAGGATTTACTTCGAAATCAAAGCACACATGGGGGTCCTCAACCGCAAAGTCGGCACAAGTACGGAAAGTATACAGGAAAAATAATATACATCAAAAATTCGAGCTCACGATTTTAACGAATTTCTAAATTTTATGTCTCCCCAGGTTCGAAAAATACATATTTATGTCTGAGAAAAATATAACTTAAAAACGCTTTGAGCTAGAGTGAAGAAATTTGGATTATGGCATTTACTTAAAATTTGTAGATTTTTATCAAATTTTCGACGAAATCTATTCCGAGGAAGTCTGATAATGCTGCAATCCGAATATAAATTAACGTATGTGCCATGAAGATAAAGAAATGGATAAGTGTAGATGTCTATTAGATTTGGAGCCAAATCTGTAAAGGGCTTGATTTTTTTTCGGTTTGTACTTTCAGAAGCTTGTAAACATTAAAAGTAAATAATGCAATAATTTAAATATATAAAATTTTGGTAAGTGACTTTGTGACTGCAAGGGGTGAATTCACGTTCACGCATGCGAAGTTTTTGCAGAATTCCGGAATATCTGTCCTTAACGATGGCTGTGTTAAATTTTGCTTTCATTCACTTATAAAGCACAAATTCGATTTTCGGATACTTATTATTAAGTGTCAGGGATTTTTCGACAATAAATAAATAAATAAATACTGAATCACGATGGATTCAGTAAAAATGTAAATAGATTCAGTAATTAATGTTGAAATCAATATTTCGTAATTCTTGTCTGCTAATGCAATAAAAGGTATACACAACCTTAATCAAAAATTCAAAATTTTATTTAGGGAGAGAGAAATAACACCTTTAATAAAGAATGGGCGATCACTACTGCTCTTTTTAGGGAGCGTCTATTTTGAAGTTTTATATTGAATAATTGTTATATTTAAAGTGCTTATAGACTTTAAATTTATTATTTAAAAAATATCATTTTTAATAATTATTATACATTTGTTAAAATTATTTCTAGTTTATTGATTATGTATGATTCAATTCATTAAAATTATTAAATATTAGCCGCCTTTTGCGACCAGATGGTTCGCCGGAAATATTGGCTATATTTAATTTCAATTAAATTGCTTAGACGTGATGGATATGAAATTATAATTTGATGTCCATTTCGTCAAATTGTCTGACATTAAAGTTGTGTTATTTTAAGTGACTTATATGTGATCTGCTTATTGAGTACACGAACATTTCATGAAATATGTCATGGAATTCTACAGTTCCATGGCATCATAACATTACTAAAAACGTAAAGGACACATTCGTCCATTTTCTAAATTTAGCTGTATTGTAATTTGACACATTTTTATTCATTTCTGTAAATTACGCAGATATTAAGCAAAATCCTCCTTTAACTTTCACTACTGGAAGAAAATCCAGCAATCAAATTTTTGAGTCCGGAACAATGAAAATAATTTTAGTTTCATTCAGAAAAATGAAAATATTTTGTGAAATATACTTAAAAATATACTTCAAAGTTAATTAAATCTGGATTAAATAATTTGTACAGCAAATTAATGGGCAACATCCACAAGATTTTATTGACTTTAAAACGATGTGAAAATCCTTTTTGGGTGGGAATATTTTTAGAATCTATTACAACTACCCCCTCCTTCCTATCTTACTTTCCCAAGTACAAGGTAATCAAGAAATAACAGGAGGTGTTCGGAGTCCTGTAGCGTGTTATGTACTGGACGAAATATTGCAAAATTTGGCCACCATGCGCATTAAAATATGCGGTTTTGATTTATTAAGGAAAAAAAAATTAATACCAAAAAATGCCGATAGGAAAAATCCTGGCGCTGCAAGCGCATAATGTGTGAAAAAAATAATACATAACTGCCAATGGAAACAGTAAATAGCAACACACCAAATACCAATGAAAAACTTTTATTATAGCAACTTACAAATTTGGATCAAGGTGACCACCGACTTGAGGTTCCAATAATTGCATGCGGCATACGATGTTTCCGACGGTGGCTCGCAGCATATCGACATTTATCCTTCTGACATGTAACGTTATTTGACCTTTTAAAGTAGGAATGCCAGGAACATGTCCTTGACACACAACATCTTTCAAGTGAACCAGAACCGCCCCACAACTAGAAATTGCCAAGATTCAGATCAGTGTCATCAGTTAATGGGTTTTATTTTATACGGATAAAATTTCGGGATCTTAAGCAATATCTTCTGCATCGTCGAGAACAGGGTATCTGTTTGTCGTGATATTGAACGTGCACTGCTGATAACTTGCTTATTAGCTATCGCCTGATCCATAACAGCGGTTGCATCTTCTTCAACTTGTTCCTACTTGATAACTTTACGTCCTCGGCTTGGTTGCATACCAAGAATTACGGTTGTTTCAAATCTTTCAACCATTCTTCGTAAGTTAGTTATGGTAATCGGTCTTCTACGCAACTGTTTTAACCGCCGGTATTCACGAAAAGCAGCACTGGTATTTTCATCCCGCTGATAAAATAGTTTGACTAATAAGGCGCGTTCACGTAGTGACAATGTAATCGACGGACGAATTCTTGCAGAATGACATAAATTCCCATAAGCCGTCTTTTTTATCTTCAACGTCATGTCACAAAGCACCCGCATAAGCAAATTACATAATAAAGTTTTCGATCGCAGCTCTAAGATTTCCCCTTTAGGCGTTTTTTGGTACTAATTTTTTTTGATAAATCGAAACAGCATACTTTAATGTATATTGAGGCCAAATTTTGTTATATTTCGTCCAGTACATACTACATAACACGGTACAGAGCTACGAACACCTCCTGTTATTTCTTGATCATCCTGTATATTCCTGTCAAATTTGGTACTTTAAGACAAACAGTCTGAACTGTACAGTGCCAATACACACACACACACACACACACACACACACACACACACACACACGTTCCCATTTACAATTTAAAAATTGTCATTTCCTCTTGTCGAATTCATTTTAGATAAACTTTTCTTAATCAGAATATTTAGTTGTATCGAAGTTTCATGAATAATTCTTCAACTTAGGTAAAATTTTGTACTCATTTTTACCATCTAGAGTGAATCTGTTTCAAATTTTATATAAAATCGGTCAGCAGATTGGGCATATATTGGCCTGCATATTCGTATGTATCTAAATGCGATATCTAAAAAACAGAATGACTTAGATTAAAGGTTGTTAGTTTTCGCATTTCTAAAGTAGTAGTTCTCTGTCAAATTTTGGTTTCAATTGGCTGATAAAAAATCTTCCTAAGTATATTCGGGTTTTTATTCCTCTATACTATAAAGCACAAATCTCTGATGTGAAGGATTCTGAAAATAAAAATTTGAGCGCTTGTGGCATTCAGAGTTTGTGCTAGCCTCATGGCTTTTGCGCGGGAAAGAATACTTTTATTAAAGAGCATGCGAAGAAGTTTCAAAGAGACTTCTTCTGCTAGTTCTTGTTTTCATTACTCACTGCTGCTTTTTCTTTAAAACTGCAATGTTTTTTCTAAAGATGTTGTTTGTTGGAATGCTAATATTTCTATAAACCATTCTTGGAAATATTCTTTGATCTATTAAAATTTTTTTTTTGCTACAATTATTTTAATTTTGGAATTATAGATTGATAAGTCCTATAGATTAATAAGTCCTTTGACAGATTGATAAGGAAGTATAGATTAATAGTGTGTTTATAAAATGAGAGAATAAAGTGATGTTCCTCCACTCATTCGCTGAATGATAAATTTTTATTGAAAAATTTAATCTGCTTTCTCTTTTCAAAGACTTCTTCACTTTATGATATTTTTATGCATTCTCTTTTCTTAAGACTGTTTTATTTATCTGTTTGCTACAACAGATATTGATTTGTTTTGTATATAAGCGTTTCAGATCTTTTACTAATATAATCATCCGATAGTGAATAGAGTTTCTATTTATAAGTAACAGATAATATCATATAATATAAAATAATAAGAAACAAAATGTTCTCGTACAATTACCCACTTTATTTAATAAGTATAGTTTAGTTTGGTTTAGTTTAGTTATATTAATGTCCCGCTTTTAAGCAACACTAGGGCTATTTTGGGATGGACCTCGTAATTTTGAACCTCGGTCAGATGACGAGGACCCCCCCCCCCCACGCTTCACTTACCTTTTTACATCATTAGTTCATTCATAATACGAACACGTTCTTCCTCTGACAAATCGCATTTTCTTGCCATAATAAACCGAAACCAAGGCTTTCCATAGTAAAAAGAGAAGTATGCAAAATGTATCTTAAAGCCACGCTATTTTAAGGATTTTAATAATTCTCGAAATTGATTAATAA
Organism: Argiope aurantia; assembly: GCA_026543865.1. Lineage (NCBI taxonomy): Eukaryota > Metazoa > Arthropoda > Arachnida > Araneae > Araneidae > Argiope > Argiope aurantia. The sequence continues at coordinate 57,897 of JAPMOR010099171.1, forward strand.
ATCTAAAATTCAATTATATAATAATCTTGAAAAAATAATTATTAAGGTATCAAGGAATTTTATTTCACTAACCGTAATAAATCAAAATAATAATAATAATAATATATTTGTGTACATTGTGTTATAAACAGAGTGATTCAAATTGTATGGGGCAAAAATAAAATATACCTATGAACGCTGTAATTAATTAATTTTGATAAATGCAATTTACCTTAAAACTACAATTATTTAAATTTCCATAGCTGTTCTTTGTATGCTCCTTCGGTGACATGGAAAGTTTTTATGTGGTATTACAGTTCTTACCATTCACGTGGCAGAATATCCTTTATTAAAAAGTCGAACACTTCAATTATCCTCTGTTTCAGAGAAGGTTAAATCCTAGGGAAAGGAAGCTTCAAACACTTTTTCTTTCAGAAAGCTTTATAGAAAAAATTAAAAAATCGCAAGGGCTTAGACAATGGCGTATTTTTGATCCATCAATACCAACCCAGCGATGGGGTAGACGATCTTTATTATCCCAATGATTTTTCGGGATTTCATAAAAACTTTCATAAATTTTTTTAACCATTTCAATTTTGGTCCCGAGTTAGAAGCAAGCCGTATTCTGAAACTGCTTCATCAACCATTTGATGCTGTGACGATGAGGTGGGTCGTTAGAAAATGCCTTTGAATGAAGATAAACGGAGATGTTTAATATATTCTATACCAAAGAAAGCCTTGCAAGTGGCGCCATTTTAATAATGACTATGGCGAACGCTTTCTAGAGGGTATTTCGCTTCCAGGAGAGTTCCTACTGTTATACCTGATAAAACTGGTATAACAAGGGGTAAATCAGTTACAGAATTCGTACCATGCTATTCTTTTTGCCCCATTCAACATGAAACACCCTGTATCTTGCGCATTATTCATTTTGCTCCATCTCATGTAGCAATGAAATAGTAGAATTGTAGCAATGAAATAATTGAAATCTGATTGGTTAAAGCAGATTATTCCAGTGATTCAATTTGTCATCAGGGATTTGGAAGAAATAAGATATTAAAATTTAGGTTGGGGGAAAAGAAATCCATTATTTTTTAGATAGATGGCTGTAGTGATCGGTATCTCGTAAAGTACCGATCAAACAATTTCAGACTTATGCTCGTTGGAAAGGTGATATTTCGCACTAAAAATTTTTTTTTGCTGTTTTTTGTTTGTTCCATTAAGCTGTGAGTTACAGGGGGTTAAGAATGGAAGTCAATAAAGAGAAAATTTGGTACATTTTACAGTTGATAAAGGGAGAAATGAAAGCAGGGAACTGAAATTGTGAATGGTATTTAAGGTCCCGATACTGTAACAGCCAATTACGTGCAAATTTGGTTTCGTCTATTCCTTTCAGGCATTTTTGATGTTAAAGATGACGATGAACATGATGGATCGAATTTCCCTCTGTGAAGCCGTACCCAAACGGAATGAAATCGACCCATTTCTTAAACGGATGGTGACTTTGGATGAGAAATGGGTCACATACGACAACATTGTGAGAAAACGATCATGATCAAAGTACGGTGAAGCATCTCAAACGGTGGTCAAACCAGGTCTAACGGTCAGGAAGATTCTGCTGTGCATTTGGTGGTACTGGAAAGGAATAATTTATTATGAGTTGCATCCATATGTCCAAACACTAAAATTCGGATAACTGCTGTCAACAACTGGACCGCTTGAAGCTAACGATTGACCAGAAACGTCCAGAATCGGCCAAAGGAGAGGTGTTGTGCTCTATCAGGACAATGCCGCACGGATACCTACGTCTGTAGTAACTCGCCAGAAACTCAGCGAGCTTGCTTGGTAAGTGTTGAGGCATCCACCATATAGACCAGACCTAACACCAAGTTCTCTGTTTTTATTGCATTGTACCAAATTCTCTGTTTTTATTGCATTATTATCACTCTGTTTTTATTGCATTGCAAAACTTCCATATTGATAAGGAATTGGCATCAAAACAAGATTGTGAAAATCGATTACTAGATTTTTGACCAATAGGGACCAAGACTTCTAAGAGAGAGGCATTATGAAACTGTCTTTAAAATGGTAACACATTATGGAATAAAACGGTGCATATTTGACCAAAATTGGTAATTCGAAACATGTTAAACAAATTTTTGAAGTTCACATAAGAATAATGGATTTCTTTTTTCTCAACCTTATATAATATAGTACTCTTTATTTATTTACAGAAAGTGCTGTTTTTGCAGCAGTTCAAAATTGTAAACATGCAAGAGAATTATAGGCATAAATCATGACAGATTATTTAAACCACCATTGGAATTGAATACGGAAGAAAATCACGAAATATGCAAACAACGACTAATCCATATTTTATCGATTCGATGAAATCAGTGATTGCATAGTTAGATTAAAACATACAGACAAAAATATTTTTACATGACTTTATTTTTATGTCTCATAACATTTACAGAGAAGTGTATAATAGCAGGAAAAAAAGTGAATTTTATTTATAATCATTCAGTATCTTTAAAATATTTTATAGCAAGCATGTCAAACTTTTGATCAGGCGATGGCGTATGGAAGAAAATATGGATGCTTTAAGGGCTAGACTTGCCAGACATTACGATGACAGAATATTATCCCGTTTATTAAAAATTTTAAAGCTAAATATGACAAATAGGAGTAAAAAAAAAAAAAATCGCTCTTTGCCTCAGGAAGTTTTTTTTATCTGTTACGCCATTGCAGAGGGTCGCATACGGACTACGCAAAATATCTCAGCAGTTCAAATAATAAAACAAAAATTTTTAATTCAAAATTTACCGTTTTATCTTATTTTTCGTGATTGGTACTTTTTTAATAATAATACAGTCACTGAACATACAAAATTTTCCATTTCGTAAAAATTGTAGTAACTGCGTTTGTCGTTGTATTTGTTATTTTTATTTTTTACCATACAGCACATATCAAGATAATGTATTGCAATCGTCCTAAAATGGGATAGTAAGATTTTGAAAATTTTACACATTTTAGATCCCTTCCCTCCAAAAAAAATTAATTTTGAAATTATGTCTGCTTGTCTGTGATGTTTAAAAAGACGTATAGTAGACGTATGAAATTTGGTATGGTTTTTTTCAAACAAAAGTTGTAAATTTGTGACAAATTTTGAACAAAGTCGTCAGTGTGCTGATCAGTTATAATAAATACTAATTTCAACCAATTAAAATAAAAATTTGACCCAGAACTACAATTGCATTCACAAACTAAATTTCGTATATTTAAGTTATGGTGTGTTTGAACAATCATATTTATGTGCTGGTGAAAACACCAACAGAAAATCAACACCATCACAGATTTAGTTTCAAATTTAATAAACATTCACATATTAAATGTTAAATCTTTGTACATATTTCATTCATTTAGCCGGTAGATATTATATTAATTACGTGTTTGGAACAGCTGGGCAGAGAGACTTTCTCAGAATGGATTTCGCTCAAATTTGATAGAAATCTACAAATTTGGCATGGAAACAACGTACCCAATTTTATCCATCCAGCTGAAGTTTTTCTTTCTTTTTTTTGATTTTTTATTTATTTATTTATCGTATTCATAAACATACAAATATAACTCCGAAAACGCTTTCAGGGATGTCTGAGACGTGGAAATTCATTAAAATATTGAGTTCGGATTTTTAGCGATTACAGTTCTGTCTCTATGATCAAGTTTCTATTTTATTTATTTTGTATAGAAAGAACCTCTGTTCTGAAGATTCCGGCAATCTAATTCTAATATCCGGCAATCCTCCGATTGAAGCAAACACTCCTTGTATACTTAGCATATAAGAAAGTAAAAAAATAAATTTTACTGTATGATTTTTGCGTTAAAATTTTAGATATATATCGAATCTCATGATTCAACAGGTAAATGAAAAATAATCTTAAATAAATAATTGACTTTTCTCTTTTTCCAACAAAAATATACCCAAAACGTGTCGTATTGTTTAAATATATAAGAAAGTGGATAGGTGAACATTCCTGTTAGTTCTTAATGATTTTTTGTAATAATCTCCTTTTCTGATAAATTTAAATATTTCTATCATCTATATGAGCATAAAATGTGTTTTTTTTTTGCCCATATAAGTTTGACTTGCTGTTCTTACAGATATTATATACACAAGGGCATTCAGATTTATATATACAAGAGCATCTATTTGAAGGTCAGTTCTTTCTGGTTTTTCCAAATAATAATTCGGGTGGAATAATCTGAAAAACAATGAAAATATTTGCATTAAATAAAGTTTTTTCCGTTATAAAAAATTGAAAAGCATAAGAATTTAAAAAAAAATTCTAAATAAGATAAAAAACTATATTTAAACTGCAATGAATTTGACCAGTGAAGTTTGGGCCAAAATGTAAGAATTGTTTATATTAGACCAAATGTAAGAATATCAATATTAGACCATTCGGTTCATTTTAAATATTATGTTAAAGAAACATTTAGAGTTTTTGATACCAACATAGAAGGCAAATATTATTTTAAGGTATTGAACCCAAGTGAATGAATTGAATTCCATCTTCTTTATACTGTTTTAACTTTTAATTTAAAAATAAATTTTATCTACATACAAAATGAGATCTGAAATTGAAACAACAGAGATGATGAAAATCAATGTTTGAAAATTCAGATTATTTTTTCATTAAATAAATTTCTTTTAAAAGCAGACTTTTAATAAAAAAATTTAAACTGCATTTACACTGATTTAGCTTCAGAAATAAAGCCTCATTTAATAAAAATCAAATCAAGTTTTTTGTGCATTGTATTAAAATTTAAAACTGAATTTACTTAATATTTACATTATATTCAAGAAATTTAATGAATTATATGGAATTTAATTAATTTAGTATAAAGATTCATTCCTTCCATTCCTAAAAGAAATTTCGTTTTTTTAAAAAAAGCAAATGGATACCATAGTTATGAAACAAAGGAAATTACACGAACTTACCTTTCAAAATATTCATTTCTCCTACAGCATATGAATAATCTTTGGTAATGGGCACGCTTCCGTTATTTTAATTAAATTTGGGTCATTTTCAGTATTTTCTTCTGCAGTCTGAAATTCCTGTATGTCTGAATTTGTAGACGAGTGCTAAAATGTATAAATGTTTTTGTAGCATAATTTTATATGAATTACTAATTATTACTAACTATTAATTACTAGAAACGACTTTTAACTACAAGAAAGAAGAGTGTGGAAAGAGTAATTTATAAAATTATAAATAAAAGTTATGTATTTAATCTCGAAATGCTTTCTAAACTTCAATATCTGTGAAATAATACTGACATCACAAAAATGAATATAGTTATGTAATTGGAAACCAAAGATATATTTTCAAGCCCATTATTGAAAATTAAGTTTAAATGCGTCTAGCTTGCTGTGGAAAGTTGAACAGACAATAATTAATTGCAAAATAATTTATCCGATATATTATTATAAAGTTGTCTATTTTTAATAGACTACATTAATAGTACTACTTGCCTCTAAATAAAATAGAGAAGTTGCATTTGTAAAACTTGACAACAGTCTTTGAAAGCTAGTCTGTGACTTCTGATAAATATTTAATTTACAGACTATCTGAAAAAACGTCACACAGGCGTTTATTTCTTTAACTATTGCAATTACATATATATAATCCCAAATGTAATTTTTTTTATCAAATAAGGCACACAGATATATGAAAATACTTCGGTTTCTTTGAGAAAAACAATAGAAAATCATAAAAATTAAATTTTTACGTAGCCCCATCTCATAGCGAAAAAGTATCAGTGAGTAAAATGATTTTCTTTCACTGATTTATAAGGAAAAAAAGTTCATGCTTCTATCTGTAAAACTTCTTGAGGCCTTTAAAGGCAAATTTATTGACTTAGACCCTTTTATCATACTACTGACTGATGTTTGAGAGAAGTTTTAGCTGTAATTTTCAGCGATAACACACATTATTAGAAAGGCAGAAGCGTATTTAATTTAATAAGCATTCATTAATTTAAAAAAATTAAACAATATATTAATTGAAGTGCTTAAAAAATTGTACAAAATAAGCTCTTCTGACAACCAAGCAAAGTTTCAATCTTTTAACAGAGCTTGCGTATTTCTGATCATGTTCTACTTAAAGAGAGGCGTTTTGAATTCATCGGCAGAGATCGAGAGCGTGTACTGCTGAAGCCCATTTATCCCAAAGTTCAGACATACTGCCAATCAAAACTAACTGCATATATCGGTCCTCATTCAGCATATTGGTGTACAAAATGGAGCCACCCAAAGAGTTTCTAAAAATACTGCACGATACATTTATAAAAAATTGCCACTAATGATGAATTCCTTGTATGAAGAATGGACTTTTACCATTCCGAAAATGATAGTTTTAATAATTAATTTCCCTATTCATATTAAAGTTGCGTTCGTCTGTCTAAATTACATTTCTTTGAAAAGAAAGTTTTGATTTTATTTGAAACTGAGCTTGATTGTAGAATTCTAAACATCAATCATGTAAATTATCCATGTAACTATCCGTGAATTCCACAATGCTGAATGGATGCTACTAATTATTTTGAAATAAACTCCACATTTTCGTTTTTGGAATAGTGAATTTTAAACTGATTGAATGTACATTGACATGCGGATAACTTGAAAAAAAACCCCCCAAAATGTCACTTTTTTTATCACATGAATCCTCCGCTTTGCTCTATGGAAAATAAGGATCTTGTAATTTATGATTACTAAACAGTTCTGTGAAAAAACACTTCGTAGAATAATGCCAAGAATTCGGAAAAGGACGTTTGTATTCTATAATTAGCTCAGCATTGCAATTATATACATAATAAATCACCAAATGTACCTTGTTACTTAACAAATCATTCTTTTAGAAAACATACAAGGGTGTGAAAATAATTTAATTTTTTTTGCTCTGAGTTCCAGTACTTGTTTGAGATATCTTAAATGTTCAGTTTCGGAAGTTTCTTTTCTCTTCTTCATAAGAGTCAAAGCTGAAAAAGTCGACCTATCAAAGTGAACAATAAATATCTTTGAAGTCATGATGACTGGATGATGTACTCATAGACAAATATTTACATATGACGGTTTTTCTGTATTGAATGAATCTAAATTTCTTTTCAAAATGTTTGCATATAAATTTGAGATTAGTCTTTCTAAATTTAAAAATGAGTGTATCTCTGCAAATGTTGTGGACAGAAACATGAACCTTTTGTGTGCATCGATGAAAGTAAGAAAAAACATCTTACTCTTTGCATTTTTTCGCTGAAAGGGCCGTGTAAAAACTTAATTTTTGTAATTCTTTTACTGTCCCCACTACAGAAGCTAAAGTGTTTTCATGCAATTGCTAACCTTATTGCTAGTAAGAAGTATATACCTAGCTGCAATATTTACTGAAATAAAAGCTTGTTCCAATTTTTTGAGACACATGGCATATATTATTGGAATATATAATCGAAATTTAAAAAAATAACATTTATGGGATTTTAGAAAATATTGATTTTGAAAATCAGCTTGTATTGAAATGAATTTTGTATCTAAATCTTAGTGTCTGGCCAATAAATACATTAAGGAGGATTAAACTGTTTACTTATACACAGAGACTTTAGATTAAATAATTAAAAGCAGCGGATATGATTATTCACCACCGATAAGAGACTTAAGGAGGTTCTGGATTTGATGGATCAGAAAGTTAGATGATCATGGCAAGTCTGATCTAGAGGAAGAGGAGGCGTATACCCTTTATGCAATAATAATTATCTTGATTCGAAAACTCAAAAAATATGAAGGATATTTTTCTCAACTGTTAGAAAAACATTCAGGGAATTCACAAATTTTTACAATTTTAATAAAAAGAAATGCTAAAAAACAAGTGTAGAGTTGTGTTAAATTTTCCCCTTATGTCTAAAGATAATCAAAAGTTGTGATTATATTGATGGAATTGCACGATATTTATTGTATTTCAGGTATTCTGTTGATGAAAGATAATTTTTGTGGGAATGTTTTGTTTATATATTATGTTTATATAATCGTTAATAAACAAAATATAGTATATTAACGATTTAAAGCGAAATATCAGTAGTAAATTTATTTAAAAATGTCGCTAAATATTTTTTTTTTATTTATCCTTCAAGACGATGCCATTATGCTGAGACATGACCCCCGATCTATCGGGGGTCGTGGCTGAGATCGTTGGAAGACAACAAGCACTGTCTTGATGCATTTGTGCAACTAATGGTACCTATATAGAGATTTATTAAATTAAACAGAAAGAACCTTCAATGTCTTTATTTTATCATTCCTTTCACATGAATATCTATTTATTTATTTTCTTAATACAATCTTGGAATTGTAAAAGAACTTCTTGAGCTTCCTGCAGATTATTATACTTTCTTTTTCTTTATTTCTAATCAATAAAATGTATTTATATTAATTAGTTATTAGAAACCAAAATTTCGGTTCAAAGGATTTTGTTTCTTATCAACATATCCAGCTTTAATTAAATTAAACCAACGAGATCATTCATCTTCACAAAGATTTAGTTTAGTTTAGTTATATTAACGTCCCGTTGTAAAGCAACACTAGGGCTATTTTGGGACGGACCTCGTAATTTTGAACCGCGGTCAGATGACGAGGACGACACCTGAGCTGGCACCCCCCTCTCCACGCCACACCACACCAGCAGGAGGACGTTTAGCATGACGGATTTAACGTGCAACAGACCCCCTTACACGACGTTTCTTCGCCGGAATCGGGTCTCGAACCTGAAACCTTACGGCTCACGAGCCGAGACCTTACCACTAGGCCACCACGGCCTCAGAGATTTAGGGAATTAGACATCAAGAGACTACAAATAAAAAATTTAAATACAAAGACAATACAAATTTTTAAATAATGTTTACTGGCCTAATGCCAAATTCAATGGGTTGTTATTGCTTATTTCTACATTCAGCTTTAGCTAAATAGAATTCCTGAGAACTATACTTTCATAAAGAAATACGAAAGAAGTCCATCACAAGATAATCACCAGTTTTTGAGAAAGTTTAGATTAGATTGATATTTAAAATAAGTGGTGAAATTCTTGCAATCGCCGTTAAATACAAGGCTTCTCTAATTGAGATAAATAAGAAGAAATTTACTCTCAACGATGATATAATTTTCAAATTGCTGTAAGAAATTGAGTTGTTTGTTAACATAAGGAACCCATTTTTTGAGAGCAAATCTGTAGGAGTCAAGATCACTTGATAGAGTTTTAATTCATCAACCACCGAAAGCTTTCTAGTCCTTGTGCAGGCCTGGTTTTGCAGTTACTTCGAGATGGTAGCTTTCTAGTTCTCATTTCTAAAATTCCAAAATTATTTGTTATTACTAATGATAGTTTGCTTCTTTAGTTTTGTGTAATGATCGCTTCCAGAATTATTAAAAATATATAAAAGTTAAGAAATGTCGCTGCCTTTGATAAACTTTCCTTTGAAATTAATGCTAATTAAATTGATTTTATTGTATTTAAAGCATAATGAAGTGTGAATATCTGATAATCTGAAGTTTGTTAACTCGTTATTCATTGACTACCTTTCATATAAATCTTTGTAAGTCAACTCTTATCTTAAAAAAAGAAAGACACAATAGTTTTCGATATCAGAGTTCCTCTTAGGGCATTTTTCAGGAAATGATTTTTTCTGTCTCATTCGGTTTAAGTTTATTAATCGAAGAACGATTTTCTCCGTACGAACTATTAAAGGAGAAAATCGTTTGATCAAATTTTTACGTTCCAGCCAGTTAAAGGGTTAAATTAAAATGTACAATAGGGATATTATCTACTGGTGGAATTGTTAAATTTATCGGCAGTTAACATGCAATAGCAAATATTATGCATATAGGGCAGATTCTTTCTAGTAATTTTTTAGCACTGTTACTGCAAGTTTTTAGCACTATGATCTGCAATTTAATCCATTGATTGCCATATGACTCGCTGATGGTTCATATTTACTATCTAATTAATTCACACTTACTAACTAATTAGTTCACAACTACTACTTAATAAGATGACCCTTTTTGACTAGAATTAGAGAAAACAAAAAAGTTTTTTGATTAGATAGATGATGTAAATCACAGAGGTCAGTCATAACAGCAAGCATATTAAATTTCATTCAAACTTAAATAATTATAAGTTGTATTTCTGTTTTATTTGATCTGGTATGTCATATTTTGAAGGATACCAGGGCTAGAGGGTGTTGCAATTTTGAATTTCTATCAATTTGCCAAGTAACCTCACTCACTAAGTCAGAATTATCACATACTACATAACATTCATTCAGAGTTCTAGCGGAATCAAGTAACAATTCCTCCATTTTTGATAATCAAAGTCAAGAATCTGTGTCCTGCTTTCACAGCCCCTCCCCCTTAAAATTTTGGATAAATCTGCATTTATTTATAAGAAAATATCGAGCTACTAAGATATTTACAACAGATTTTAGAGAAGTGACGTCTGTTTGGATCATCTTCAGTTCATAAGTCAGAGGAACGCAAGGAACACAACAGTCTTGCACGGGACTTGAACTAGATCGACTCTGCAAGAGAATGATATATTTTTAAAGAGGTCATAATTATAGGAACAATGAAATAAAAACATATTTTTATGTTATTTATAAATATCAAAATAGCAAATGATTGACATATTTATTAAGTTACAAGAACGTCCACATCTCTTTGTTTGCCATGTCGGCAGCATAACTAAGAAAAGAATTTATCAGTCTCATCTTTATTAATTTGAATTTTTTTAATTAATAATCCTTGAGCCAAAACAAAACGAATTAATTTATATCATTTCCACGTAATATTTAAGAATTTAAAATATTAAGTTTCATTTTTTTTATTTCCTATTATATGAAACAAATAAAGAGGAAAACCCACATAGTGATTTTACAGAATTACGACATTTTAGGCTTCCTGATCATCCCATATTTGTTCGCGTTTCCGACAATTCTTAAGAATCAAATATGAAACTTTATAAAAGCAGCGAATTAGACGAATGACTTTGAATGACACAATGTGATGTTCGCCAAATTTTGAGCCAAACCTGTCTATGAAAACAGTTGCCAATTGAATTCATACTTTTCCTGATGAAAATCGAGAACAAGTAATTTGGAAGAATTGATAAAATAATTTTTGGCCACAATTTAAAACTAACATCTTTATACGGATGTACAGATACCGAAATATTTTTCTTTTAATTTCTCTTGATCAAAAATATTCGGATAAAAGTTCTAAAAAAATTTCTAAATGAGACTTAATAATACCAGAAACCAAACAATGATTGATAATTTAGATGGATGTTTGAGAAAACAATTATAAATATATAATATTTTTTTTGCGTTGGAAATACTTTTCTTTAAACTATCGGGAGTGATCTGCATGAAATATTTACGTATACTGTCTAATAAATATACTGGCGTATTACTGATTGCAAGCCGAATAATAGTTATGAAGGAATCTATTAAGGTGAAGTCTTTAGTGATTAATCGTGAGATACAGTTAATATAAAAGCATGAGAAAACCGAATATGTTATTATTCACTTGAGACGCTGAAACGAACGGTCATTTATCTAAGATGTTTTGAGTCATCCCATTTATATGCAAATAATAATAATAATGATAATAAAATCCAGACTGTCAATTCCTTGACACATTTGGTTCCAAATTTGCTTCATGCAGACACTTTGGAGGTTAAATCATTGTACCAAACTTTATTCTTCGAGCCGTCTTCATTTTATAGTTATTGTGCTAGCTTATATTTGGATAACTGACCAGGGAGATTTTCTATGAATGGATTCATGCAAAATTTGATAGAAAAATGCGATGTAAAGTATATATATCAAATTTCCTTCGTCTCACTCAAGGAATTATCTGATTTATCGTGTTTACAGATAGGCTAACGGACATAACTTTACTCTTCAAGCCGTCTTCATTTTATAGTTATTGTGATAGCTTATATTTGGATAGC
>JAPMOR010099174.1:0-31246 GCA_026543865.1 Argiope aurantia
TAAGAAAATGTTACTGCAAAATTAAGAAACAAAAAATACAGAAGATTTAAATAAGATGTATGGTGGCAATCAAAAATAGTTACTAAATATTCTTTGCATTTTCAGTTATTCAAACTCAAGTGTGTGTTTAATATATATATATGATATATATTCTTGCATTGCATCAATGTTTCTTTATTTTACTTTATATTGTTTAGGTGGATATTCTAAAAATTTCTTACATGTACTTGTGTATTTCCTTAGTCAAATGGATTCTTTGTTTTCCACGCTCGTTTTAAAAAAAAAATAGATATAATGTATCTAAGAGTCAGCATGCAAAATTAATGCATTTTTTCTATAAGAATCTTGAAAAAGAATTTCACAGACATATTAAGAGTATTATCATTACTATATATAAACCTTTAATTTTTGTAATAAAGCAATATATTTCTTACATATTTATTTACAACTGAATTTATATTTTATTAAGATGAATTTTTATATAAATATGTTTACAAAACAAGATATGGCTAATTCATTTTATATAGAGAAACAATTTTTGTAATATTATTTCTGATCTTTAATCTATTTCTTAAATATATTAATTTTATATAATGCAAAATGCACTATTAAAATACTTTTTAATAAAATTTCTTGTTTCAATTATCAAAAATTTCAGTTTTTAATTTTATAATTTTTTTAAAATTAAGAAGACAAGTTAAAATTACTAAACAAATTAAAATGTTTTCGAAAGCAAAAGACGATCTTGACCATTTTTCTATATTTTCGTCTTTCTTTTTTATTCAGATACTTTGTAAAATATTACTAAAATAAAAAAATACAAATATTTTAGAGAGAAAACCAGTAAATAAGACAGTTCAATGATTTTTCTGGAGGAATAAAAGTTTTTCTTTCTTTTTTTAATCAGAATAACGTTTATTTAAGAATTCATTGAATTATTATTTAACACTTTATATAAAAATAGTTACCAACAACAAAATATAAAATACTGCTAATTCCAAATTTTAGTAATAAAACTCTGGTAAGTAATCTATCATCAAATGGGATTCAGGAGTCGAATAAAAGGGATTTGTGTGCCAAGTTTTAACAAAGTGATTTCCATTTTTAAAACACTTCCCTTTTTTTATCATTATTTGAACAGATAGAAGCAAAATTAAAATAGAAAATGGAGTGAAAAAAGCGGAAACACATGAAAATAAAGAAAAATTATCATAAAAAACTGAAAAAAAAAAGAACTGCTCGAAAAACCTTTTATTATATTCGAAAATCTTGAGACCAAAAAAAAAAAATCAATCTTTCCTCGTCATTTAAGAATTTTACCAAAGTTTTTATTTACGGTATCATGGTATATTTCTTTTCTTTCACGGTATCTTTCTTTCTTTTTTCATTTTTATTCTTTAAATAATATTTAATCCAGGCAGCGCAGTTTCACAGGAGATACAAAGAACATCTTGAACAAGTTGTAATCTTCTCACAGATACAATCTTTGATTAACCGCGAAGATCTTCAGCTTTTGATTAAAGAATTCTTTCTTCAGGAGAGTAGTTCTATCCGTGTGGTTCAGCAGAGTAATAAAGCTACAGATAAGATTCAAGTCTCGAGTTTCATTAAAACAGACGAATTTATTATTACAAGGAAGAAAAATAATAACAATATTAGATTTATTATATTCTAGAATTTAAGAGTTTCCCTTGGAATTTCGGTGATCGATTTTGCTCTTACTGATTAATGAAACCTTTCGTAAAAAAGATATTTATATGATATTTTGTTTAATATTTTTCCAATTTATTTTTATAATTCAGAAAATATTCAGTTAGGTCGCATATAAATTCAGAAAGTTATTTTTAATGACTTCAAGTTTTCACTTACTTGTAATTAATATAAAGATTAATTTTTTGCATTAGAAATTGCAAATTTACAGACCTTTAAGTTTATATGTGATGGTATCTTTTAATTGAATTTGAGTCTTACTTAATTTCGTATTTTTATTTAAATTTAAACCATGTTAACTTCATTCTAAAATTTTCACTTATTTTCGGATATAAAAAACACGTTTTTTATTTAATTATTGCCAACACACTACTAAAAATTCCTTCTTTGCCATTCACGTCACGAGCGGAGAAATAAGAATCCCTGGTGTCTATGAAGGAGGCTTCAAAGATACCTAAGATTCGCTTTGGCAAATCGAAGCGTGTCAAGAAAATCCCTATCGAAATCTCATAAATTGAAAAATTCTCTCATTTCTGTTCTTGTATTGCGATCAGAATAGACTTCATTTTTATCCTCGCTTCTTCTTGAAGCAAATTATGCCTTCCGGGATGAAATAAATCGAAGTTAAAATTTGAAAAGTATCTTCTTTTCGGGCACTAATCTGCAAATTATATATGTACAGATTAAAAAGTTCTAAGGCATAGATCCACATATTCTTTTATTTAATTCTGAATTACTCAATAATTGAAAAACGGCTGAATTTTTGTTTCAGAAGTAATATAGAGCCGTAATGGTATTCACAAATTTTTATTTTTCCATTTAATTTTTAATTTTTCATTACATTTAAACACAGAAAAAATTTGACTTTTTTAAAATGACATCTCGGCTGTTTGTGCTGAAGTATAAAACACAAACAACCACTGACCTAAACACAAAAGCATCAATTAATCAAAAAATATATATATTTATGTTTTATTTTAGTTGGATTAAATGAGGATGAAGATATAAATGTAGTTAATTATCAAAGTTCCAGTTTCCGAGGTAATTAATAATGATAAAATAAATGTCGGTAATTATATTGAAGTAAACATGGCAAAAAATTCATTTTCGAGCTTATATATAGATCTATATATTGGCACAAAAACTAATAAATAAACTAGTTTTTTTTAAAATTTGCATTCTGTTTCTGATTAAAATGAGTTGTTTTGAAGTTACTTGAATGAGTTGTTTGAAATGAAAACCACACACACACACACAAAAAAAAAATCTTGCGTAATACTAATAAAGGAAATCATTCTTCAGAAATACATTTTGTCACGTGAATAAAATACAATTAATCAGAGAATTTTATTATTGTTCGTTTTCTTAAGAAAATAAATTACTATTCTGTAAACTTTTCATTAAATATTAATTTGTTTATGAATTAATTAAAAATAATTCCAGAAATGACACATTAATAATATAAAAAACATCTTTATACAAATACATGCCATAAATAAAAAATTTCATTAGTTTGTAGAAAGTGTAAGAAAGTTAAATGAATAATTAATACTACTTAAAGAAATAAAACAACTTAAAACAAGAACTGTTCAAATTTAAAGTAGAGCATTTCTCATTATAAGTAAATTATTATTAAATTACAGGAAAAAAATGTTTAGGATAAATTATTATTCAAAACAAGAAATTAATAAACATTCATCTTAAGATTTCATAAATTTAATTTAAAAAGTGATTCAATTCGGTTACCACTTTTATGCAAAATATTGTTATTTGATGAAGGAGTTGGTTTTAAAACATTCAAACAAACACTTCAAAATATTCCTAAATCATTATAAACTATTAAAATAAAAACAAGTTCAAAATTAAATCGGAAATTTCAATTTCTCGTGGTGTGATTTTAATCACGAAAGAGATTAATTGATGTCCTTTGGAACAAAATACGTTTCTTTGAAAGCCATTTAATATACTTTTTGTTTCAAAACTTACATTCAATTACATTATAATTAAATTTGACTTTTTTTCAATTTAAAATATAACTCGTATCTTTTAGCAAAATGCAGTCTGTTTTACGAAAAGGAATGCTAAAGAAAGTGAGAATACACTACAATGTAAACAAAGAAGCTTAAGGCAAAAATTGAAGGAAATATTCTTTTGAACTCTTTCTATGTGAAAAATAAGAGTGACTTTTTGTCTTTCAATAAAAAGTAAGAAGTGTGAATTTTGAAATTGTAAATGTAGTTACTTAAGAAAAAGAGAACTTTTCAATTTAGTCAATTATATTCCTTACTTCATTTCTTAGATTTAAAAAAAGAAACTATTTTCATATTATAAAGAAAATAAATTTCAAACTGAAATCGTAAGAATTTTTTTCGATCTCCATTACATGGAAATTTTTTCGATATTTTATTCAAAATGGTTAATGAAAACATTTATTGAAATTACATTTAAGATTCTTATAATATCTTTTTACTTACAATTTACATTTGAATAGACATTTTAATTAAATATTTTTCTGCTTTAGTATTTAAAATGCCCAATATGCATTTCCAGAATTGTTAAATAAAATTTAATTTTTAATTTATTTTAATAAATATTTTATTTATATGCTCTTAAATTATTTTTACATTAAATGAAAAGTGGTTAAAATTATTATATATTGATTATTTTATAAAAACGTCATTCTTTTCATGATATGATACTCTTAAATTTCCTTTCCTTTAATAATTTTGTCACGAAATAAATTACGATGTAATATTTAATTTATTTGAAATAAAAGACAGAACAATACTTCTCCTAAAACTGTATACGAAATAAATTATTTTACATAATCCATTTGAGTCTTCTCCTGTAAGGAGGGAATAATGTAAAAATTGATTAAAAATTATTATAAATAGGAAAATTATAAAAATCGATTCCTCAAATATATTTATATGCCTATTTTTTTTTCAAAACCTTTCAGCAAAATAACTATTCCATCTGTTTTTATATGTGAATGAATAGTAAGGGAATTGTGTAAAAGGATTGAAGGAGAACAAGCCTCGGACTGAATCACTGTCTCCTTGTGGATTTCTGGCTTTCAAGTTGATCGTAGGTAGGATGTAAAATTGCATAAATAAAGTAAGCAAGCAGTATGCATTTCATCTCATGAGCTTTGTTTTCATTCATTTCTTGCACATTACTTATTTTTTTCTCAATTACCAACAAAACATGATTTAGTGGAAAATTTTAAAAGTTGATGTAAGCAAATCTGCGCAAATGGGTAAAATTATTAAAATGAGAACATTTTATGATTTATTCTACATTTACGAGTATATTTCTAATTATATCTGTAAAACGTGTATGGATAATATTGTGCTTATTATGCACATTAAAAATTTGATTTCTCAGTAGGTTTTTGAAGCATCACATGCAAATGATAAAAATTCAATACATCTGTCAGCATTGGGAGTAAAAACTATTAGTTCTGACTTGCTTCAACTATTTAATCCCATAAACCTAATTGATATAGTTAAGGAACAAAGACTCTTCATATAAGAAAAGATTCAACGTAATGGGGCAAAGTGCATAATGGGATTATGGACATAATAAGTGCATTCAAAGTGCACAATGGGGCAAAAACTGATATTGTTACAAACCTGCAATTCGGCTTCCCAGCATAGTTTGTTCCATCATTGGAAAGAAAGTTTTATACAGTCATCTGAATGGGACTAGGGCGTCGGAGGTCCCAGAGCTTGGCGACAAACTTGGCGACCATTTGACGACTTGGCGACCAATTTGGCGACTTTGGCTCCAAAATAGATAATACCCGAAACTTCGAGAATTTTCCCGATTCGTCCAGTAGGAACCGAGATACGCCTCGAACGTTCCTGATTGGTTGAGAGGCTTCTAGCCCCGCCTCCTGAGACCTATAAAAGGGTCCACAGCTGCCAGAGCAGGCAAGCCAGTAGTCAGAGTGGACGGAGTGGTCGAAGAAGAGTAAGTGGAATCGACGGAGCGAAGTCAGTAATCCGAGTCAGAGCCGGAGAAGTAGAAGATGGAGTAGTCGGAAGCGACTGAGTCAAGCTCGTGCTGAACTGAGCTGTGCGCTACTGTCTGCAGTAGATTCTGGTTGTATGCTGCTGTGTGTGTTGTTGTATGCTACACGTCTCGAGTGAAGATAATCTTCTTCTGTGCTGTATATAGTTGTCGCTTTTGTGCTGTCCTGTGTGTGTCTTCGTGTAAATAATCGTCGTTATTTCTTTTTCCATTGCCTTCTGATTATTGAGCGTTCTCCACACCATATAACTTCCACTATCCAAACGAACCCCGGTGAAAATTTTGTAACAATATTTTCTACTTCTAACTCACTTACCGTCGTGTAATTGTATGTGTCGGAAACCTCTAAATCTGGCAGAAAGGTTTTCCCGTTGTGAAAGGAGACTTAAAAATAGGCTCCTGACCACAACAAATTATACACATATTATCTGTGCCGGCTAATAATTTCTTCTGTTGAGACGACTATGCACCTTCAACTTTTTTACTAGAAATCTAGCAAAATCTGCCTTGTTTGACTGTAGTTAAATATAAACTTTTCAGAAATTTAATTTAAAATATTATTCCTATTTGAAAATTTAAAATTTAATTTCCAAAAAAATGTTTTCTTTAAAAATTACCAGTTTTTTTTTTAAATCTCTTCTTATTTAATTTTCAATATTGGTTGATCAAAAAAAATATTTTTTTTGTGAAAAATCAGCTTAATGGAATTAGACACTCGATTTTGGATATCAAATTTAGTTTCGGAGAAAAAAATTTTACCCAAAAATTCTTGTGATTTTTTTTGTGTGGAAAAGATCAGATTTTTTCACTTTTGATATTAAAAAAAATATTTTTAATAATGATTACCTTATTCTAATAAAATGATATTTTTGAATTCACAGAAAAAAATTTCAAGTAGTTCGAATAAAATGTTTAACTTTTAGCAATTTATAGTAGATATGTTTTCAGAAAATGCAAAATGAGAAATACAAGTTTCAAGATTCAACATAGTAATATAATAACTAAACCGATTAATTTTTCTCAAATATTATCAAACAGTTTGAAGTCAGAAAATAACAATTTTATAAAATCTTATTGTTTCCACAGTTAATAATTGTTCTAGTTTAATTTAGCTATAGTAAAAAATTAAAAATTAAAAAAAATGTTATTTATTTTAATTTTTTATAGCCACTATATTCAGGAAATATTCTTAGTGTTTCTCTCTTATGTTTATTAATGTTAAAATAATTTAAACAATTTAAATAAAATAAAAATAAAAAAAGAATTTGAAACAAGCGAAGCATTTAGGAAAACGAATTTAAAAAGAATGTGTCGAGAAAAGAACATCATACAGACTTTTATAAAACTATTTTTTTATACATTTAAAAACCTGAACTATTTTCTGTTTTGTAAACCGTATTGTATATTGTAACTATTGTATAAACTGTAATGTCTATTTGAAGACTTTTTGAAATTAAAATGCTTTTACTATATTGCAGAATATTTGTTTAACCCTTTTAAATTTCAAACACAAGTCCAAAGATAATTTTAAATAAAAAAAATTAAAAAGTCGATATTTTCATTGGTTTTTTGGAATCAATTGTCCTTAATGTTATTCGAAGCAAGGGTAGGTTCATCGTCTCAACCGTTACGTCTATTTGTTGCTGAGACAATACCTTTCAAAATGCCGTTGTTGTGCCACATTTTTCTCGAGTTGGCATGATATGATTTCTCGTAAGCATATATAGGTTCAACAAAATAAAGAATATACGCGGCATGCACTGCAGTTATTGTTCAATCAAATGAAAAACGCGAGTGCAAGTCAGCTTATCTTTGTAAAAACTCGCAGTGACAATTCTCTCAAGACGAGAATAGGTGTTGATTTAATTGATATAAAACTGGTGATTCGATGCCTTTGCTTTTGGTGGGATCAAAAGTGTGGAGTATACCATTAGTTTCTAACATCAAGTGAAACAACTATTATCATTAGCAATTGTTAATGTTTGATCCGTTTAAGCCGTGTATTGATCGAAAGGTATCTAAAGTTAGTCTAAACGACATACGGAAAAGTGATTTTGCAGAAAGAAAAGGTCTAATCCTATACAACGAAAGTTGCTAGAGACCATTTCGCACGTGGGTCGGTATTCTTGTTCCGCACATTCTACTTACCAGACATGGCCTCTTCGGTTTACCACTTTTTATTGATGTCTCACACACTTTTCTAGCAACACTTCAATAATTATGATGATGTCGAAAAATGTTTTGCAGACTTCTTGAAAATATGTGAACAATTTTCCCAAGAAGACGTTGGCTATTTGATGGAAAGATGGGCAATATTTATAAACGGCAATGGCACATTCTTTGAATAATGTAATTGTTATCTTTCTCCCAAGATGCAATTATTTTTTAAAGAAAAATTAACTGGCTTACCTGGAAAAACTAATAACAAAAAGACACTTTAAGTTACTTAATCTGGCTTTTCATAATTTTTTTAGCTATGTGGAAAAGTTTTAGCCATGGTTTTAGTATTAATTTTGCTTCTATATTCATTATCTGTTTCTTCAAGTAGCAGGATTTCGTTTGGAAAAAAAAAGCTGCTTTATCAATCTTTTTTAAAACAAAAGAACAGATATATTTTTTGTGCATGTTTCCATTTTCCTGAATTATTTATGCTGATATAGGTGAAAATGTAACCGACTCAGTGTGAGAAAAACAAAGTTGTTTTGCAAAAAAATGATGGATGTTCACAATGTTTTCTCATTTTTTATTACTATCTGCTGAATAATCATTTTCCATTTTTCTGAAGAATTTTTTTTTTTTAATGCTTGTTAAAAAAAGCTATGTTTTGGATAATATTTAAAGGGAATTTATCATTTGAAAGAGAAATTCAGTTTTGGAAGTTTTATTTCATCTGAAATTTATATGTTAATTCGTTTTCTTGAACCCATCCTATTCTAAATATTTTTAGAGTTAACTTCCTTAGAAACCTTTTCAAGAATTGAATTTTATTATCTAATTTCAAAAATATTCTTATTTTCCTAGACAATATATTTTAAAGATGCGTATTTGTAAAGAAAAATGTTAACCATTTTAAAAATCGTAAGCTATTTGAAATTTTTTGTGTTTTACAAGTATTAAAATAACAATGTCCACTTTTACGTGCTGCCAATGTTACCTTTAGAGAGATTTTTCTCAGAACTGTTTTTCTGCACTTATTTGACTTGCAAATTAACAGAAACTTCCAATTTGATGTAAAAAATATTTGTATAGTGAAATATCCCATAATTTGTTTGTATATTTTTGGATAATGCATATCTTTATCAAAACAAAATCCATTTTTACGATACTAACTGTCGGAAATGACTCAGTGTCCTTAAATCATCTAAAAAAAAGACCAATCAAAATAGGAGGTATCCATGTCTATTATTTTTAATACCTTAGGCAGTATTAATGGGTATGTATAATAAGAAAATGAAATAAATAATGCATTAAAGGAAAAAAATTAGTATAATAATGTTTAGTGCATTGTTTATATCTATACTTATAATAAAGCTCAATATGTGTGCGTGTGTGTGTGTGTCTGTGTGTGTGTTGGCGCTCTACAGCCCAGACCATTAAACCTACAGTTACCAAATTTGGCGCGTGTGTACATTGGAGGCCGCAAAAGTGCACCTGGGGTGTATTTTTTGGAATTTTTAATTAGAATTTTATTTATTTAAAAATTAAGCGAAATTTTGGCATGTGTCTGCTATAACTTCCAAAAATATTATCGAAAAAAAAGATTTTTACATCACGTTAAAGATCAAAAATTTATCTTTTAAATGATACCAATATTTTAACCTTAAAATTATGTTTCTATTTTTAATAAATTTTTAAATAAATATTTTAAATATATTTTTCAACAATTTTTTTCGTACAAAATAAAAATAAAATTCAAGCTGCACGAGCACGTTTCGCATTCATGGGAAAAAATTAGCTTTTTTCAAAGTGTTGCCATCACATTGATTAAAGCTCCAATTAAAAATAAATTAATTCTTTTTCGAAATGAAACCTGCAAAAATATAATTTTAATCACGTGTCTGTAGGAAATGAAACAAATATGAAATATTATTTTTTCTAAAAAATAAATTCAAGAAAAATTATTTTATGATCTTTTACACTCTCTATTTTATTAATCCAATCAATCAGTTTTATTTTAAAGCAAGTTTTGTTTATATGAACAGGATATACATTCAAATCAGGGCCACACAGCTAATTTGTAAACCTTTAGTAAGACACAGATCTGCTAAAATGGTCTAAAGGGAAAATGATTATATTTTATGTAACTTGATTCAATGAATGCTCTAATAAATAACGAATTTTTTATTTTACATAAAGCTTCTGCTGTGGAAATCACGAATAACAAAATTTCTTGAAACACTAATATTTTAAATAAAAAGAGTTAATTTGCAATCAACTAAATCAATCACTTAAACTGGCTGATTTATAAAAAATTGAGTATCACTATTCAATAAAAAAAAGGATAATTTTAGATTTTCCATCGATCGTTTCAAAGAAAATACGCCAATCAGCGCGCAGGTTTCTCAAGATTAATTGGCCTAAGATTATGAAAATGTTGAGTTTTTCTAAATTTTTAACATTCAAAACTTTATAAATAAGTCTTAGTTGATCGCGGAAAATAGAATAATTCATTCATTTATTTAAAATTTGGTGTGTCCAGAATATTTCTCAGAATATGATACCTTACTGATTAAATTTAGACTTCATAATTTTTGAAATATATTTATAGGTCGGAATAAAATATTATTATTGATTTCATTTCAATCCTCTTGAAAGCAAAACTAAAAACTGAATTTTATGCTGAATCTGAGAAATTTTTGTTGAATTATTCTTTGAGATACTACATAAACTATGAAAAATATTTTGTTGTTCACATAAGACTTATATACCGAGCGATTCTGTTTGCAATACTCATATTCAATAATAATAATAATAAATAAATAACAATAAAGATGATAAATAAAATAAAACGCTTGGTTTTATTAAAAAATATTTTTATATTAATTGCTATTTCATCATTTCCACTTTAAATTAAAGTTGAAGTTTTATCGGAAATGACAACAAATTAGCAAAATATATATAGTAAATTGAACGAAACGATCTAAACAACAGTATAAGTTTGGTATGACTATCAAAATTTGAAGATTAAAAATGTTTTGTTTGAGAATCTATTAAGAGAGTAGTTACTTAAAATATTTAATTGAAAATTGTAGCGAGCGGTAATACTGGCGAACCGGCTGGTAGCCAAAGGAGGCTAGTTAATAAATAAAGCATTAAAGAAATATCATTAAATGCATTCAGATTAGAATCTCGAATAAACAGGCATTAAAAAGAGTATTAAATTTTCCTCATATAATCTCTCGAGATGTATAATAGAACAATTTAGATGTAAGCAGTATTTGAAAGCCAAGTAAACAAATTACCAGCTCTTTGAATGCAGTTCACACATATAAACGCATATATAACATCTTTTAAAAAATTGGATACCTTTTCATTATTTCAATAATTATATTTTCCAATATTACTTGTCTCGAATTTTTTTAGTAATAAAATTCAATGTGAAGGAAAAATATCTTTCTCGTCCATTAATATCTCTAAATTATGATAATTTAATTAAATAAAATATAATTTGGTCATTGAAAGCCGAAACGAATGCGTATTCGAACAGAAAATTTGATGTTGAGGGTTCGTTTATAATGCTATCAAGGAATGAAAGGAATTAGGTTTTATAAGTATTTATATAATCTTGATAGTTTTTAAGCATTTTCCCATTTTCTATGAACTAAGATTAAATAGCTTTATGAATGTCTATATCTATTAAATTTTATATATATTCAATGTTATATCATTATTTTGTATTTAATAACATTTTCAGCTGGATAAAATAATCCTTTTATTGCAAATAAGCATTTCGTCTGAATTTTGGTAAATAAATTCGGTGCGATCTCTTATATGTAATCATTTTTCCATAGAGAATTCAATTCTTTCTCTGAAAACATTTAATGCATACAATCCATATTTAGTACTGTTCTCGAGTGGAATTAGTGTCGCCTTCGGGGGCAGAAGCCTCCAGGTTACGGGCATGGAGGTACATGTTGAACCTGACGTCGTGAGCCAGGCGGTTTCCTATGAAATTCATGATACGAATGCTCAGTTATCAGCTATTTTTCAAACAATTATAATAATTTATTTAAATTTGAAATTAACATTCCCAGAAGTAAATGTTTTATTTTGATGATTAAATTACACCTTAGATAAATTTCTCGGAAACATTTTAAAGTCATACAGGAATTATTGTTTCTAGAAATGAAATATGGTTTTTCTGAACAATTTCTTCCACAGTATATAGCTAATTATACATTGTGAAGAACCAATATTTCAAAATCTTCATAAATTTCCTTTTTGTTCATAAAAGAAAACTGATTTGTAAAGCACACATGAAACTTGAGAAACGAAACTATTCAAGGCGTATCAAATCTTTTTTGGGAAATGGAATGGAAATATATCTTCATCGGAGGAGTTCATTGACACTTCATTTGCAAAGATAAGGAGTAGAGATAGAAAAGGTAGCCAATTTTTCATGATCTTCATATGCCATCGACATATTTTTATTTTTCCAGATTTATTGGAGAGCTTTTACCCGATTCGTGGAAAAAATAAATACATCTTAATACATTGAAAGTTATTATATTTATTTTGAAAAAATTTGGAGCTGTAAACTTTGAAGAAAATAAACTAGGAAATAAATTAATAATCTTATCGTGAGGAAAGCATACTAAATGAATTAATTAAACAATAACCTTTATACATATAGCTATTTAAAAAATAAATAATAATAAATTAAAATATAATTAGTTTGTTTTACAAAAAAAACCCTAATAATAATAAATTTATTTCTGCAAACTTCTTACTCAAAAATTTTTATTCCTTATATTTCTTGACTCTAAATAACAAAACAAACTCTAAATAAGATATTTTTTTAAGTTTTACAAATTAACGCTGCTAGAATAATACAATATAGTTGCACTTTTTTTTCTAAATATGAAAAAATATAAATGATATATATATATATATATATATATATATATAATTCCATTTCGGAGCGATTTTTTCACATTTATTCAGGAAAATAACGATATGGAAATGTAAACTTAGATACTAAATAACAGTACCAAATTTTATCCATGTAGATTAGTTTAGTTATATTGATCTGTTAAATTTCGTACCACCAACCAAACCTCTGAAAGAATTTCAATCAAAATTTATTATAAATTTAAAAATGTGGTGTTAAAATGACATAAAATTTTTTTAACTGTGTAGCTGAAGCAATGTTGAGTTATTCTCACAGGCAGACATAATTACGAAAATATATTGTTCAAACTTATAGAAACCTGAAGTGTAGTGATTCGAATCACAAGAAACGAAGTATGAAAAGAAATCGCTTATAGTTCATAGCTCTACAGAAAATATCTAATCCTGTGCCATCTGTCGCCCATAAGTTCACATGAGAAGATTTGTGCAATCCAGCTATATATAATAGTCCTAGAAAAGCGCAAAATTCTTCTTTTAGTAAAGGTTTTGCATCTCTTTCTCTTTTGAAATTACCAGAAATACTTTCTACATAAGTCTTAGCGCATTTCACAATCATTTGTATTATTGAATCATCAAATATTAGTCTCCAAGGATCGATTGGCGAAGTAACATATTTAGAAATTTACGTATTGCCAGGCAGTTGTTTGATTATATTTTGTACAGGTATGCGTTTCTGATTTCTGAAAGCTTCTTTCTGCCACTTTGTAGTTTTATCTTTTCCGACAAAAAAGCTAGTTTGTTCTCAAACTTCATCATCTGAAGATCTGCGTTCTTCCTCCGATTCAGTCTGGTGTTAGTTGAAAACGTCTACATTATCTGAATCCTCTGTTTCTTCTTCATCTGAGGAAACCTCTTCTAATAACTTCTGAAGTCTTTCCATTTCTTCGTCATAAGTCAAACGAGGAAACGACTGCAGGAATCCATGCTATCGCACTCAAAAATTCTAACACGACTGCGCGCACGGGGTGTCAGCACACCCCAGTTCGATCTAACAGTCTAAAAATAGTTCCCAATTTGCTGTTTACATAAACTATCTGTGGAATGTGACCTTGGAAACAGGTACTGATAGACACAACCACTTCGGTTCATGGGGAAGGAAGATAGAAATTTTTTTTCAGGCGTGGGGTGTCAAAACACCCCGCGTGCGTCCTGCCGAGTTAAATTTAAAAAAAACCATTATAATGGAAAAGAGATTATTTATGTTATATCTGAAGCGAAATTTTAAAAAAATGCTCACATTTTTAACTTTGAAATAGAATACATTTAAAGATAATTGATTCATCTTTACAAAAACAACTAATTTCTATTGATGTCTATTAATAAAAGTCGTTTCATTTGTTGCTAATTTAATTTGTTGTTATAGATCGCATGATATATAACAAAGTAATTCTTAAATTTTGACTGGCAATGATAAAAAAAACTGCCATTTGAACACGACATTTTAGCGAAAACTAGGAATGACAGACGAAGGGTTGATAAATTAGCTCCAGTAAGAAACTTGTTTGAACATTTTATCAGGAACTGTCAGAAGTCATATCATGTAGGTGAATACGTAGCATCAGATGAAAAAACTAGAGTCATTTCGAGGCATATGCTCCTTTCGACAGTATGCTCTTTTATATGGCAAAGACACCAGCAAGATATGGTTTGAAGATATTTGCTTTGGTCGATTCTTGGACATTTTACACGTACAACATGGAAATATATGCAGGTAAGCAGCCAGATGGCCCTTACAAGACAGATAACAGTTCCTATGAAACAGCTAAACGCTTGCTAGCTCCATTATACATTAACTGGAAGAAATGTCACCACAGATAATTGGTTTACCAGTTATGAATTAGCCGAATTTTTACAAAAACAAAAAATTTCTATTGTTGGAACAATACGTAAGAATAGAAAAGTTATCCCACCTGAATTTGCCCCGAATAAAAATAGAGAAGCACATACAACTCTCTTCGGGTTTCAAAAGAATATAATGATTCTTTCTTACATGACGAGAAAGAACAATTGTGTAAATCTTCTGTCAACCATGCATAATGATAATCACATTCACGAACGTACAGGAGATTTTAAAAAACAGGAGGTAATAACATTCTATAACATGACGAAAGGAGCAGTAGGTTGTCGATGAAATGGGAGGATCTTACTCTGTTGCTATAATATCTAACCGGTGGCCTATGGCGATATTCTTTTCACTTCGAAACATTATGGGAATAAATTCAAGGATCTTGCTGTTATCGACCAAAACCCCAACTGAAAAATTCAGAAAAAGGAGGCATTTCTTGAAGGATTTAGTGTTTTCCCTTTTAGAACTCCATATGAAATCAAGGCAAAAACAACAAGAGTTTCTGGATGAACTACAAGCAAAAATTAAGCTACCGTAGATGTTACTTTTGTCCAAGAGAAAAGGACAAGAAATCCAAAACTACGTGTTTGAAGTGTGAAAAAAATATATTTCGAGAACATTCAGTAATTGAAGCGGTATGTACAAACTGCAAACAATCTAATGTTTCTGATCCATGTACACCCTAATAAGTTTGAAAATTTAATAAATATCACTTTTTTTTATACAACAATAATTCGTAAGTTTCGATTATAGTGAAAATTATAAGCAAAAAAGAAAAAAATCTTTACAGTTGATATCATTAAAAGTCCCTTTAACAAGATAAAAAACAAGGTGAGTGTATTATTTTTTTCCATGAAACATTTTTTCAGTTATTCTTTTTTAAAGAAAAAGGCTATAATTACTATAAAATTCATTAATTTATAGAATTCCATTGATTTCTTTCGTTTTATGACATTTATTATGGCTGGGGTGTGCTAACACCCCATGCGCGTCCTCGTGTTGCGTTTCACAGCGCGCGTCCTGCCGGGTTAAGAAATAACTTCAGAATTAAATATGTAAAAGTAACGTAATATCTGCAGTTCTCTTTCACTCAAATTAATCCATAATTATGCATTGAAATCTCAATTGAGTTTTTTATCTCATGTCAGTTTTTTAACAATACAGAATCTGTAATTTTTTTAAAAAATGATTCAATTTGCTTAATAAATAATAGACTGGCAGATTTTGTTCAAAAGTATTAAATTGTTATAAATTTAGAATAATAAAAGCAAAGTTAAAAAATATATTCTGAAAAACGCAAATATTAGTTTTTTAAAACTATTCATAACGACTTGATTTTAATTAAAAACGAAATTGGCTAGTGTCCTTTGGGACAAGATGTTTTTCATCTGGAATTCATTAAATATATTCTTCAGAGAAAACTTGCATTTTAATATAATTAAGTTTAGCCCCTTTTTTTCATTTAAAGTATTACTTATTTCATCAAGCAAAAAAAAAATGAAAGGAATGTAGAAAAGAATTAAGTTTACTGCAAGGTAAACAAGAATGCCAAATGCAATCATAGAAGTTTTTCGTAACTTTTATGTTTTTAGAAAACTGATTGAATGGGAGTTTGGTAACAGATTTCTGTAAAAAATAAAATTTTCAAATTATTTGAATATACCCTTTGGTGATTGTTCTAAACAAATAAAAAAATGACGAATTATACCACAGAACTTAAGCAAAAGTTCAAATACCTTTTTCTTTCTAATAAAAAAAATTAAACTTAATATCTTAATTCTTTTACTAGCTAAATTCATTTTACAGCTTTTTTAATTGATTTCCTCTGGGAAAAGAAATAAATCTAAATTCTTTAAAAAAATTTTAATTCTGAATTTAAAAGTCTAGAATATGATTTTTCAAAATTGATAAATATTATAGAAAATGACTTTCTGCTCTTTTATAAAATTTTGAATAATAAAAATGCTTAAAAATATAAACAATTTCAGTAAAGTTAAGATTTTTTTGAAAATGTAAAGTTAGAGAAAATGGAAATGATGATTGAATTCATGAAGTTTTTTTTATCTGACATATTTATTGATATTTGTTTATATTGTTTCTTATACGCATAACTTAAATTTACTGATTCAGCTAAGGTTTTAGCTGCGATTCCAAAAATGAAGTAAAAAAGAAATATTTTAATCGCATTGTGAAACACAGTTTCTCTTTCATATGAGTCATCAGTCATACATTTCTCAAAACAAAATATCTTAATACATCCCTTTAATAGGTATAAAAATAAGCATAATTAAGATTCACTCTTTATCTCCCGTGTATATTGTAATCATGCAACTTTCTTAATAATGCATGGGAATAAATCAGTCTGGAATTACTACTTCTTTGGGAGTTGTCATGATATAAATTATTGGTTTATCTGAATTAGGCACTGCGTAATTTTGAAAACTGGTATATTATGTAACTGTATAATTTTGCTGTCCAAGTGCCACTGGTAAAGGACGCAGTCTCGATAAGAATCATGGGATTGCTTCAAGTGATAATATTTCAGGATGTTATCAAGGGCATTCATATTAATTTCCAGCTTAAATATAAATAATATGGAGATGTTTTTAACAAATTCGTTTGAAGCTATCCTACAAACGATTTGCTTCGTTCGAATCTTCTTTTGGAATATTGGGTGCTTGTATATTTGGACTATTTTTTTCAACATTAATACACCTTGCTTTTATTTTTATTCATTTTTATGCTTCGATTTAGGGCTTTGGTGTATTTTGTGTAAGTGTCAAAGCATCTGATATTGCTTGTGGCGAGTATCCCAAAATTAACATCCAACGAATCAGCAGTTATAGTGCAATTATCTTTCTTTATGTTACTGTTCGTTCTAACATCACAATATCTCTTAGAGAATACAATAGCGTAATACAAAATCGATGCCATCTGTTGAAAGACTTATGCATTCCTTCTTGAACATTGTGTGGTATATGTTTATGCTAAATATGATTGGTGCAAACTGAATACAGCTGTGAAATGCCATATTTTTTCACTTTATTTTATTGTATACCTGATCTCTTAACATCAAATAAAATACGAGTTTGATCAAATATATTCAAAATAAATTAAAAATACAAATAAATTTATTAAAATATCTTACCAGTTACATTGAATAAATCTTTTTATAGCAACTCAAGTAATAACATGCGTCTCTCGAATCTCTCCATGTCGTACTGAAGTGAAAGCGAAGGTTTCATAAACATCAACTGAATATTCATTTAATGGATTCTTTTAGATTATGACTTCAAATCCCAAAGCCTAAATTATTCCATTAACATCGGCTTATTTTTTCTTCATTGTGAATTAAAATTCGTCAATTTAAAAATCTAAAAATTAAAGAAAAGAAGAAAAAACTAGCAATTCTTTAAACGTATCCTTCTCCCTATAAGCATAAAAACAAATCGCTCTGTAAATTAGCAAATGAATGTTTAAATCGTCAGTCAATATAATATCTCAAAATTGCAAATAAAATTCCTTTCCAAAGTATAAATGAAAAGCTTTCAAATTGTATTTACTAAGTGACAGTTAAATAATATCAAACATCAAAATACGATGCACAGAACTCTTAAGTAACCCATTCCATTTCCGGAAATCTTTTAAATAAGAACAGCGGAATTATGAACCGTTCCGATATCTCGTTCTCTTTTATGTGAAGTTAATTGAATGGCTTGATTTCAATAACGACGCTGTTTAGGAAGTAGTGAATGCTTTTATAAATATTCATCTCTAGCTATAAAGTCTTTAAACCTATTTAGAACGCCGATGCTTTGGGCTTATTGGACATTAATGCTTGGCAGCCGACTTCGAAGTCTTCTAATATTTGATGAATGCGTTCTATTACTCAATCAGTTAAAAGATTATTTAAGTAACCTTTAATCGTAACAGTATGTGTGGTAAATTTACCACTATCGAGTTCGAAATGACATTTTCTGGGAAGAAGATTATGAATTAGTAAGCCTGAGATTATAACCTCTCTTAAGGGGGAAGGATGTTGTCGAAGCTTTGGATGCTTATCAAATGAATGTTTGTGTCACTAGGGAAAAGGGTTAGATGGATTATCATCAGAGAATTTTCATGATAAATTTCATGTTGGTTTGTGTAATTCTGCGTATTGCCTCCAAGGTAAGTTACTTTTATTTCTGAAGGATAAACACTCCCAATGTATGGATAAAATGAACTGCTTACTATAAATTCTTATTTCTAATTATGTAAATTTAATGAAGGAAGTGCATATTAATTGGAAGCTCAGTATTAGTCAGAATCGATTCCTTGAGATGTCATATCTATAATAAACTGCGATTAGCTGTGCTGTAAACTGAAGGAAGAATCCATTGGGTTGCAAATAATGAAATGATTGTTTTTTATTTTAAAATTATTTCAAATATTAATACTTATGAACTCAAATGCTAAATAATCTGAATAATCCCAGCATAAACATATGAAATGTGCAGTTTTGAAGAAGAATACCAAATACCTCGACATCGCGGCCAGCTCAAAATTTAGACACTGATCGCATGAATCTTGTAGGAATGAACTTCGAACTAGAGAAGTTAGCATAATTTTCGATTTAGAGTTAAATAATTAAATGCTTTTAAACAAAAATATACAGTCCAAAAAATGGTACCTCTGGTATGACCTGCCCCCAAAAAGAGTCTTTAGACAGAAAGAGTTGATTGTGTGTCACTTATGTGCAAATATTTTCAAATCATATCGTTAATGATCTATTGTATTCTTTTGACGGATGGCCGTATGAATTATAATAACACGTTTTGGAACCATAGATCTTTATTGAATCAGAATGTAAGTACGTATTAAATATTCAATTGTAAAGATTTAAAAAAACTCTGCAATTCTTTATATTTAGAATGCTGTTATTAAGAAACAATATGCTTTTTAACTGAAAAAGTATTCATTTATATTTTTCAGAAATATGCTTTTTTAAAGATTATAGTCTCCTTGTTCCTATTTATATCTCGGCACCATTAATAGCATACGGACACTCCATGCAAAAACCCTTAGAATAAAATGAAGTTTTTTAATTAATTAACTGCAGAATTTTATTTATTTTTAAATCCCACAAATCCCTCTTTTTGAAGTCAGGCAATAACGCACATACACGTCGAACACAATAGAATTGGGTGCATAGTAAATTTTTCAAAACTCACAATAAATTAAATAAGATTTCACATTTATTATATAAAAAATTGTACATAGACCATACCAAAATGAAGATTTGAACGCACTTGTATGCACATCGAAAGCACTTAACTGTTAAAACCTTATTAAGGGAGCATATGATATAAGATACACCACTCTTCAAAACTTACCTTGTTTATTCGAAACATAATTATTTTTTAATTCTTGATAATTTAACCATTATATTTCCATTCAGATATATATAAATAAAGAAAATTCGTTTCATAAAATAAGGCCAAGAATTTTAATACTTAAATGTAGTGAATGCTTTTCCAAAATGCTAATTTATGGAAAATGAATACATCCAAAGAATTTATGCTTCTTATTCGTGGAAAAGTTTTCTCCTCCGTCATTACAACCCATTATGGAATTATTTTCTATTATCGCATTATTTCTTATTATTCCCAAAATGCAGTCGAAAACTCCTTTCACTACTTCCTCCTGTTTAAAAAAAATGCTCTTTATTCCTCTCCATAAATAAAGCAATACTGCCTTAAGGCATCTTATTTACCCGAAACTTCCTTATCAAAATAAGGCTCTGGAAAAATTACTCCAATTTCCAAACTTCAGAAACATTCGAACAAAAGAAATCTCAGACCTCCACCAAGAATTATATTCCAATATCAAGGCATTAAATTTCACCCAAATAAAACCGGAATTCGCCCATACCTTAGAATCAAATTACTGCTTGTTTGGACCTGGCATTATTATTATGGCTTCTTACAGATCCTAAACACCATATCGTGGCATCGGCTTTCTTGCTTTCTCTCTTTTTTTATGCTCTTGCATCTGGCAACATTCTAAAAATGCCGGTATCTCAGTTTTCCTTTTCCCTTTTACTTCCATTTCACAGTTTGTTATTCTCAGTTCTGTATTGATTTCCCAATTTTCTTTGTTAAAGAACGCAAAAAGTTCTCTTTTGTGCTTATTGCTGAACTTCGACGTGCACGTGAGGTAAGTAAGAAAATAGAAGGGAAAGGGGTGTACGGATATACATGCATGCATGTGTGTGCGCGGGCCTGAAGGATTTATTTTTCTGTTTTCCGCAGTAGTAGTATCGAAAACACAATAGAAATCGAAGCCGAGTTGCTTTAACAAAGCAGTTAGGTATGGATGCAGATTTTGCTGAAGTTTTGAGTATTTTTTTCTTCACTTTTTGTGATAAAGGGAATTTCCTTTTTTTGTTCTTTTTAACGATGGTTTGGAAACTTTTGTTTGCCTATTTCGATATCTGGTGGATAGGAACAAAGAGAAATGCCATTAGTATATTGCTTTGAGAAATAATTACAGTTGAACTTGTCCTAGTGTCTCAATGTAAATTGGTAAATAAATCGAAACACATAGGCGTTAATAAAAGTATAGAAGAACCTAAAAATATTATGTATACTTTTATTAGATATTCTAATGAATTGCAAATTTTTTATTAAGTAATAATATTCCTTAGACTGCATTTCATGTATTAAGAAGTTCGTGTATCTTACAATATATCGAGCACTATCCGCAATCCATGAAATGAATATTATATACTTTAAAAATAATTTATATATAAGCATGTAATTTAATAATTACTCTCCCAGAAAAATAGCTTTTGCAGTAGACTTATTTTTTTATGTAAAGATTATTTAAGAAATATATAATTGCATCAGAAAAGCTTCATTTTCTGCAAGACTTGTTTAATTTATTCATTCATTTATTGCTTTGAAAATCTACTGAAAGTAACAGCTTTTTTGATGAAATTAAAGACATTTATTTATTAGTTGGAGAATGAGAGGAACATTAATAAATCAAATTTATAAAAAAATTAATAAATCATTAAAAAATAAATTTATATATAAAAACGCATGACTGAAACATATAAATATAACTCACTTTTTTCATTTAAAGAATGTTGAACCAGGTATACCTGAATAACAAGGGGCCTATGTATTGAGATTGTAAAACTCTAGCTCCTCTTTAACGGTCTATAAATTTCCTATTTCCTGAATTCCCACTGACCATGAAACTTAGGCTCAACGGGCTAAATGTTTTTGGCAAAAATGTTAATTGTTTCTGTCCGAAAGCAGCATTAACGACTCTACACGTTATCAAAGAATGCAAACCTCGGTATAATCAGCCTTGTAGTGGTATTTTGGTATTGAAACAGAAAACGTCTTTGAAATTCTTCTTCAGACACTTTGTTATCCTGATTGTTTAGAAACTATTTACAAAAGAAATGGACGATAATTAGACTATAATAATAATAAAAAAAACATCAATACGATTTTCTCACATTAAGTACTATTTTATGTTCATATTTTTTCAATGTTTACTATTATTTTACCATTGTATTCTATTTATAATTTTTTTATATTCGATTTTTCCCTTTTTTTCTATTATTCTTTCTTTTTTTATTATCCACTGTTTAATTATATTGTTTAAAATTCAAAAAAAAAATCTGAAATTTAACAAACCGATTACCAGCCCTTGTATTTGCCGTTTAGCAACCTGCTATTTTCATCGGCGCTTTCTTATGGAATGGATTGTTTCACAACATGCCATCATTTATCATTTGGCTTCGACTTAGGCGAGGTTAGGATTATGTCGGCAATTAAAGAGTTAGGTATAAAATCGTTATCCAACACACATAACAACAATTCTGTTGAAAATTACTATTTTGCTCCTAATACCATATGAAATAAAATGAGTACGTCAAACACCCTTTCTGTAACTCAAAATCATATCGTTTAGAGCACATAGTGAAATATCGTATTTATAAAAAAACAATACTTCAATGTTCCTATAGTAGTTAACATATCGCTAATCCAAAACATACATCCGGAATTGAAGTAATTCAAAACTAATTCAGGTACTCTTTTTTTCATTTCCTCTCTTAATAGGCTCTTATTTGTCATCATTTTCATAATTTTTTTAATCATCTAAAAGAATCTGAAGCAATTTATTAATTATAAAACTTGTTACTTAATTTTGAAACATATTGTGCAACCAAATAATTAAAATGAATACATTTCAAAATAAAATAGAAATGAATATGCATATGTATATAAATCAAGATTCCATCTCTTGAAGCATCTAACCACCGAAATGTATTTCAGTTAAGTGACGAAATAAAATGCCATCTTGAATGAACTTGTAATATGTTTAAATAGTTTTCTTTTTTACAATAATCAATATTTATTATTTCGGTGCTATAAATAAAAACATTGAAACATTTCTTTTTATTTGTTGACATCAAATGAGATAAAAGGTGGACAAATATTTTATGGGTAATTAACCCTGAATGTCAGATATAACAAAGGAAACTATCACTTTTTACTAAGTCTTGACTATCCTTCAAACAACAAAAATTTAATTTTCCTCATCCATCAAACTGCCATCATTAGATAACTGAGATAGGTCCAATTCTGGCCACTGACTGAGTTTGTTTTCGCACTTAGCTCGAAGATTAATGATCCTGAAGCTATTTTACTCTTATTCCAAAGTGCAAAGCTATTCCATTGTCATTTGAAATACATCTACAAAAGAGGCACCCTTATAAATGATCTGGAATCAATAATATTTTTGTTGTATTTTCCTTTTATAATTATTTTTATCTTCTTCATCATTTATATTTCTATTTTTTTATCATATTGTTTTATACAATATATAATTAACAATATATCAATTATTTTTTGCTAAGATCTAATGATATTTTTCTGATTGTTTCTATGGAGAGCTCAAGACGACATTCATTATCTTGCCGTTAATATCATCAATATCAATCATCAGATAATAAAGAATATTAATTAAAAAATAAAAGGAATGTATATATAAATATTTATGATTTGCTTGGTTATAGATTTTTATAATCGTAATTTTAGATTGCTTGACGTATGGGTTCTTATAATCTTAATTTTAGATTTGTACCTCGTGAAAAATATTTTTCGAGAGAAGTATGATTACTGTCAACAATTCTTGAGCTATGCTTTAAGAACTGATTGGCGATTGAAAGACGTGGATACCAGATCTTTCAAAGGGTGAAGGGATATGGCAATGTAATTTCTTATAGGACCAATAAAAGGGCATAATATATTAATTAAGATAAGTTAAAATAATATTAAGTTAAAACAAGCGCTAACAGCGATGTAAATTTATTTACAATTTTAGAGGGTAATTTAATTTAAGCGGAAGGATCGATGCAGGTTAAATGTACAGTATTAACTCAAAATGATAAGATGGAAAAACAATTAAGAAGACCTTAAATAATGATTTGATATCAATCAGCAAGAAAAAAAGTCTTTCGTACGATTTCGCAATGGGAATTTTAATCCTGTAGATGGTCCATGTACAGAGCAGTAAAAAATCATGAAGACGGATAACTTTAATTTTTATTGAATGAAACTGCATGTCAAACTCAAAAAGAGCTTATAAAACTGTTAAGTGTTACTCACCATGTAATAACATTTCGACTGCTTGCAATAACACGGGGATAGAAAGGAGGAAAATTGATTCGTCGTAAACTGACAGAAAAAAACAAAACTAAAAACTGGTTCCTCATAAACGGACAGAAGAAACAAAGCTCAAAGAACTGACATCTGCATGAATTTGCTTTCCCGGTACATAAGTCAAAATTCACCTCGGAAATATATACCAATATTTAAAGAAATACAAACTTGTTCCTCTATTTTGAGACTGCCTGTACGGAAGATCACAAATTTCAAATGTAATATATATATAGTTTGAAAGAAGGTTAAATCAATGATATGACATCGAAATAAATTATTTGGCAAACTCGCAACGAAGTCAAGAACCTTATAGGAATATATGCGAATATTGTGATATCAAATAGGATCTGAATTGAGGTAACGTATTCTGCAATTTTTCCAAGATATCCCAAATCCTGTTTCCAAGTCAATAAATCATTCAAGGAAATAACATATACCCATTTTTACTGGAATATGTCTGGCATTTCTTCGCCTCTTCCGTAGTCAAATTGCTTTCAGTTATTGTTGAAAAGGAGAAAAAATCCTCTTGAGGATTTTTATTAAATGTGAGTTTTTATTACGTTTAAAAAGAGCCGAGTGTATTTGACATGCAGTCAGGAAACATGATCTTGAACTATTGAATTCAAATATGGATTTTTTTTTGCCATTGGGTTATTTCAGAAGGTAGAAAAATAAGACATTAAATAATAAAAAAAATATTACAAAAATTTACGAAAAAAGCATCGCAAGCATGAATTTAATAGTATTTTTAAATAAACGAATTTTAAAATAGATGTGTAAATTTGTAAAAAGGTAATTGATTTTTTTTAGAGAGAAGTGTCTGAAGAATTATTGCATTTTAGTCAATGATGGTAAACCAATTATAATATAATGTTATTTTCTACGAAGTTAAATGCAATTATTTGTAATTCGTACGTTGGCACATGTAAATAAAATTGTTTTCAACTTTTAAAACAAATAAAATTTATATATGAAGTATACCCATTAATAGGAGGAGTTTTCAGGAATTAAATTCCTTTAAACAATTAAAAAAGGTAAACAATTATTGGAAATTCTTTTTTATTGCATAATGGAGTTTAATGAATATCTTATTTTTTATCATAACGGACACCATTAATGAAGAATTTATTTTAAAGACCAAGATTTTGCATGCCCTCGGTGTAGAGAAATACTCCTTGAGTTGATGAAGTGAATGAGAATTTTGATGAAAATGCAATAATAGTGTCGCAAAGCCGAGTCTTTGGTTTTGTATAATTTTCTCTTCAACTTCTCTAGGTAAATCAACATCAATCAGATTACCATCTACTTCCTACTTCGTCCATCCACTTTGAACGTTTCCACGGCCTGCTTTGCGATTTGACTCTGACGTCCTTACCATCACATCACTCATTGCATTTGCCCATA
Source organism: Argiope aurantia (assembly GCA_026543865.1). Lineage (NCBI taxonomy): Eukaryota > Metazoa > Arthropoda > Arachnida > Araneae > Araneidae > Argiope > Argiope aurantia. The sequence goes on from JAPMOR010099174.1 coordinate 25,852, forward strand.
AATTTCACACATGTGTTTGTAAATTTCAATTAAGAAAGTGTTTAACAAAAAGTAATTCACGTACGGCGATATATTCAATTTTTTAAACATTTTCTCCTTTCAACATGCAGCCGAAGCAATACTCAGTGATCTAAAGATGAATGTTGCGTGCCATTTGGTTGACTAAGCGGGCACGTATTCATGAAACCATAAAGGTAACACTTTCACGACAAAAATTAAAAACGAAACATGAAGGTAAAGGAAGAGGAGTTACAGAAACAATATCATACATGTCAGATTATATGTTAATGCTATAGATGACAAATTAATCCCAATCAAATATCCTGAAACTAGGTTTGTTGAAGAATATCTCGAGTATCACACTTTGATTGAATGTATAGACAGTCTCAATCTCCAGATTATGATCTCTTAGGGTGTTTTTGAGAATACTTCGGATTACAAGGGGCCAATTCAAATAATCTTCCGAAGTAATTCAATGAGCTCGAACATGCCTTATTTAAGAAAAGCCTTGCCATCCCTTTTCAGTGTCGGGCATCTTAATTGAAAGAATCGGAAATCAATGCCGCCAATGTTTTACGGCTAGGAAAGGACACATAAAATTCACTTTGTTTTCACACATAGCTTTAGTTTATTTCTTCAAAAAACTTGAAACATTTAAAAAGAAAATTATATTATATATCAATTGTAAATTATGCTTGCTGATAAAATTAGGTAAAATTCAGTGAACATTTATTTAATGAACTGTTAAGATCTTTCAAGTTCATTGATTTGCAATTAAGAAACAAGAAATGGGTTATACTTTAAATTTTGAAAAATTGTGGTAATGCGCGCACATACATTCATGCTCATTTATATATATATTAAAATTGTATGTACAGATTTTTGGACTCAAAGATATTTTATCCTATGTCAGACGATTCGATAGAATTTCTCTAGATTTCAATTTTTTTTTTTTTTTTTTTTTTTTGAAATTGCAAATTTATGATTACTAAGAGAAAATTAGAAAATTATACGAAGTTTTCTAAAGTTCATTAAAAAAATATGTAATTAACTGAGAAATTCTGAAATGATTTATTCAGCTTTTCATTTTCTCTTTAAAGGGGACTTTTTACCTGATGATGTATGCATTCTTTTCTTACGCACCATTTTCTTCCGACATTATTTAAGGAAATATATTTGAATTTGTATTAATCGGAAACTTTTATATTGAGAAAGAAAAAAACAAAAAAATATGCTTGGTGTTTTATGAGGCAGTGAAAGATTATAATAATCCACAAAATAGAGCGTTTAAATATTCCTAAATGTTTATATTTAGGTCAAAGAAAAAATCTAATAAATTATATTTTTTAAATGACACAAACCTTCTATTCAAATTAGATACTTCCTCAGAAAAGATTTTAAATTTAAACACACGCAGTTTTTTCTAACCCTCTGCAATTTTTTAAAATCTTTATTTATGCGCTTTGTTTGCAAATAAGTTCAAATATTTTTCAAACAAACTGAACGGATACTATGTTACACGATAGTAATATGATATAATAAAAATCTGTAATCTTAAAATTGTTGTTGTTTCCGATGGCACTTGCCATAGGCAAGCCCGCTGATTTGAAGTCAACGATTTTAAGCCGAAAGGGAACGTCTCTTGTTTTAGTAGCGCCAACTAGGGCCAAGAATACGATTTTGCTACTCACGCATCACATTCGCTTGCACAGCCCCTTTTTAAAGGGGGGCACATTCACACATCTCATAGATAGAACAAATGAAGGACAACCATGCCCGAACCGGGACTCGAACCCGGGACGCCCAGATCACGGGGAAGACGCGCTACCCCTATGCCAGGACGCCGGCAATCTTAAAATTAAACACACTTAACCGTGAGAAACGCAGGTAGCAATAGAAAATGGACTGATTGCCAACCCACAGAAAGCGCGGGATGCGCAGTTGAATGGTTAACTTGTTCCACGAATACTCGGTTTATCAATCCACTGTTATGTGAATTTATTAAAAATTTCATTGTAATTGAATTTCTTAAGCAGTTGAAGAATTCCAAGTTTTCAGCTGATAGAACTTCAATTATCTTTATGATTATTTGCTGTTTTTCACCAGAACAGGCTTGAAAATAATTTTATATAGATTTTACATCATTTATTAAAAAGTTATTATTTCATGATTTATGATCTTTATACGAATAAAATTGGAACGTCTGATATAATTCAGGCAAATATGCTATTTCTTATTAAAAATACCAAGCTATAAAATATAGAAATCGAAAATTAAATCAGTCAGCTGATTTCAATTCATCAGAAGTTCTCTATTTGTTTTTTAAAAAAAAATGCAGCATTTATTTTTCTTACAAGGAAACGTATGTATGCGCATTGTTACAGCCATGAAAACGCTTTCTTCTTGGGTGTTAATCATAGATGTCGTTAAGAGTAGGCACTTTATCAGCTTGATTCGAAATTTACTCATTTAAAAGGAATTTTTTTCCATGGATAAGCGGAAACCACTATTTATTTCAGGACATGCTCTGTCTGTAAGCGGAATAAAAAATGGCTGATTAGGAAATTCAAGTCATCATTTATCTAATAATGAAACTTTTTAAATACTATAATGTTGCTTACTGTACTAAATATCTAATTTTTAAATACCATTTTTATTAAAAAATAATTTTAATTATAAAATTTGCATTTCTGAAGAATAGAATAATAGCTGATACTTAACTTACTGGAAATCTACACTGGTGTGCAAAACTTAAGCAACAGGTATGTTTTTTGCCATAACTTCACGAGAAATCATCTGAGAGACATGAAATTCAGAAATGAGATACAGCATTTTGTTCTGAAAGAATGTCTCTCAGATGATTTCTCGTGAAGTTATGGCAAAAAACATACCTGTTGCTTAAGTTTTGCACACTAGTGTATAATTAATGGAAACGTGGAAATATTTTATCATAATATCTAGGATTCTGAAACAGGAAATATTGCAAGATTCTTTAACGCTTTTTTGTCTTAGAGTTAATTTAAAAAGAATATAGATGAGTTCTTTATCATTCTACAAAAATTTTGAGAAGACAGAATTCAGAGTTAGCCTCAAATAAAATAGTGTAAATATTATAAAAAGTATTTAATTAATTTCTCATGAAAAATAATTACATGCAGCATTATTCCTTAAAAGAATACGACATGAAAAAATTTGGCTTCTAAATATCCAAACTTAGTATTACTTTTTTTCGTTAGAAAAAAGCAAATTATGTGAGAACTCAGCTATTTTTACTTTACTCAACATCACAATCTTATTTGCGATTTCAATTTAACTGCAGTTCTTGAATGGTCGAAAAAATCTCTCCTAATTCCACATTTGAACAGATTTGAATCAAACAATAAATTTGTAATTCATACTTCTAATTAAGGCTTCACCTTCTTGAAAATTATAACAAAGTCTAGATGCCCTTTTTTTATCAATCATCATGGATTAGATGTATATTAAAAAAGAGGGGAAATGAATAAATAACATGGTAAATAAAAAAAAAATCAAATAAGATAACTTTTTTTCCATCCAGTAGATTTGAAAAACCTTTGTTATAGACATTTTTTTTTTTCTTTTTTGTAATTTCAATTATCCTTGTTTCTTATTGTCTCATTTCTACATTCTGATTTCGCTAACACTAGGGCGTGGGCAAAGAATACTTTTAAAAAATAGATAAATTGCTTGGTTTTATTGATATTAAAAAATCCTACAGAACTCTCTTAACAAATTTTTTCTTAAAACTTCATATATTTCTTTTAGTAACAAATTATTGTTTTTATATTAGCTGGAAAGATTTAAAAAAAATTGAGAAAAAGATCACTTATCTAACAACCATGTAATATTATGCTGGCTAATAGAATGTTTGTCCTTCAGAACAATTTTCATAGCCGAATCAGTTAAAACAACATTTTTGTTAAAATAGGTTGACAAAAAATTCTGATAGAAACTGTATTTTTGATTTTAATTTTTAAAAACCTGTAGTAAAGAACATTTCCTTATGTACTTAATCCATTACAGGGAAAAAACAATAAACGCCTTTTGTTATAAAAATAATTATAATGGTGTAATGTTGATAATTATAGCTGTAAAATAAAAGTTTAGAAATCATATATAAAAAATTAGATATTAATTTATTTTTATGTTTTTTGTATTTGATTTACATTTCCGCGAAGTGAATAAACACTTTTAATAAGCTATTTGTTATATTTTAGAAGCATATTCAATGAAGAATATTGTTTTAAGCAAATTGATAGCATTTTACAATAAATTCATTTTACCATGAAAACTAAAAAGGAAGCATATCTTTAGTGTATAACAAAACACTTCAAAGTATTATTATATTTATTTTTACTGTGCATAATAAGTAGAAGTTATTTTAAAGTATTGTTATCTCAAAATATGTTCATGGAATAATAGTTATGAGAAAATATTGAAATTTGTAAAACCTACTAAAGAAATATCTCCTGGAACTTATAATTAATGGAATGTGTACAAACAATTTCAATTTTTTCCCACTTATATTTAGCGAATTGTACCAAATAATTGGTCAAATTGCTTTTAAAAACTTTCCATGTAGTGATAAAATCCATAATTTTCAAAAACTGAATCACGCGTAGTATATAGCAATTTTTTTACCATCATAAGTGGAAATCTATGACTGTATTAGTTAAAAAATTCAAAAAGTTTTCAGTTCAGAATAAGATAATTTGGATATATTTACGACTAAAGTTATAAAATAATTAATATGACATAAATGTGATTTATGCACAATAAATAGTTTACAAGATCTAAAGTTGAAACCTATGATGTATTTCAGATGCATAAAATAAATTAAATAAATAAAACATAATTCTTTCTCAATTTATTACTATATTTTTATACATGCAATATTTATACCCAGATAATATTAAATTTGAATTAAATTATTTTATTTAAAAGAAATTACACAGAATGAATCTGTATAGTTTCTTTTAAATAAAATTAAATATTACCGGTTCAAAAAGCAAAATTCAATTCGTATGTACAAGGCAAAAACGATCCTTATGTAATTGGGAGGGTTTAGTAGCCAGATTTATGATTCTAAAAACATATGATCTCATAAAGATACGTTATAGTGAGAAGAATAATTTTAAAGAACAATTCTGACTATTTAAAATTATTTTTTGGCCATTTCTGACTATTAAATAAAGCTGTTCCATAATTGTTTCCTAAAAATAAACATAAAAAGATTTGCTTATTATCTTTTAAATTCTAAACCTCATTCTTGCATTTTAATTGTTCGAATGGATCACATGGCTAGCTTATTCTAATATCTATTAGATTTTTAATGGAAGATGATGAGTTCTTCAAACGTGAAAGATTATCATAA
>JAPMOR010099210.1:0-33470 GCA_026543865.1 Argiope aurantia
GGTTTCGGACAACAATCTGGCTTTGGTGGACCGGGCGCTTTCGGCCCCACAACTGGATATCAACCAAGTGGCGTGCCGTCTCAGCTTACTTCTGGTGCTCAACAATCGGCTGGTGTGTCTGTCATATCTGCTCTTAACTCACCTTTTGGATTAAGATCCGGTTCCGCTGCTTCTAGAATTAGTCAACTAGCATCATCTCTAACGAATGCTATCGGCCCCAATGGCATTGATGCTAATGCTCTTGCTCGTAGTCTTCAATCTAGTTTCTCGAATCTCAGAAGCTCCGGCATGTCTTCAAGCGATGCTAAAATTGAAGTTTTATTAGAAAGCATTGTTGGTATGCTTCAACTTTTGAGCAACACGCAAATTCGAGGAGTGAACCCGGCAACGGCGTCTTCTGTCGCCAATTCTGCTGCCAGGTCATTTGAATTAATGTTAGCTTAAATGTTTTTTTATTTTGTACCTGGAGGAAAATGTTATATTTTGGAATAAAAGTTGTAATTGAATTTTCATATTAAGATACATTAAAAGCATTTGGAAAGACAAAAGCTTCGAAGTATTTTTCTAAGTAAATTCTTTTCATTATACATAATTTAATTAGTTTTAATAGCCATCCTTAGATGTTATATTTTAATAATAGTTAAGTCGAAACTAATTTAATATTTTGTGCAATTTTTAAGAAAAAGGAAAAATTGAATATTTAATTTTGATTAATATTTTTGTTTTATCTCATTATCATTTTTTGTTTTTTAAACTGAAGTCTTTGGATATATTTCAATTTATTATAAAAATTATTTAGAAATACATAAATAAATGAGGAAATACCAGAAAATGTTTTTTGCGCTTTAAACTTTTTTCAGAAAAATAGATCGTTTTAATCTAATTCTAATTAAGCCATGATGTAATATGTATCTTTCTAATTTTCTGCCAGCTCCCGTAAAATTGGAACTTCAAGTTAAAGTGCAAGTGATTGAACTGTAATTAATAATTTTTTTTTCTGAAGCCAGGCATTTTTTTAAAAAAAATTATGAGTACTGAACACCAAGTCGTTCAGCATTTAAGTCTTATGTTCATTACAGAGTAATTTATTTTATGCTAGGTAAAATGTAATTAGTTAATTAATATTAATATCTTTTTCATTTTTATTATTTCTTTTCTGTAATTAAATATGACTATTAAAATAATAATAATAATACAAGCTTTTAAAATTATATTCATTATATATTGTCTGGTACTCTTCCATCATATTAGTTGAATAGAAGATGAAAGGCCATCAAGCCTAGGAGCTTCTCAAAACCCCACATCATTGGCATTACAGAGTAATTTTCATAATTTATGTATTATCTCAATTATTCATCAACATTTTCCCAGATTCATCATTAAAGTCAATTTTTAGTTTTGCTTTCAAAAGGATTTAAATGACGTCAATAACAATATTTTATTTTGTTTGGATCTATAAGTATACTTTAAAAATTCTGAAGTCAAAATTTTATAAAGACCTCTGGTCCCAAGGAATCATATTCTGCGAAATATTCTTGAAACATCAACTTTTAAATAAATAAATGAACGTTTCTCTCCTCTGCTATCAAATCTGATCGATATATGAAATTTTGAATAGAATAGTTTAGAACAATCAACATTTTCGTAATCTTAGGTCAATCTGTCTTGAGAAATCCTGGGCGCTGATTGGGGTTCTTTGAAACAATCGATAAAATGATCTAAAATTGTCCGTTTTTAGGGTATAGTGATATTCAAACTTTCATAAATCAGCCAGTTTTAGTGACTGATTTAGTTGATTGGAGTGCAATTTTTTTCATTTAAAATATTAATGTCTCAAGAATACTTTGTTAAATATGATTCACAGAGCAGTGGATCTAGATAAAAGCTGAACATTCATAATTTATTAGAGTATTTATTGATTCAGGTTACATAAAATATAATTATTTACCTCATTTAGACCATTTAAACATGCGTATTTTTATTATTAAAGGTTTACAAATTAGCCATTGAGCTCTGAATGAAAGGATATATATTAAATAATGTTTGTCTTAAATATAGCTGATTTATTGAATTAATAATGTAGATATTGTAAAAGATCATAAAAACCTTTTTTGCATTCATTATTTTAGAAAATATTATATTTTATATTTACTTCATTTCATACAGACATGTGCTAAATATTACATTTTTCTTTATTTAATTTGCAGTAAGAGTTAACTTATGTTTTTATTTGAGCCTTTATCCATGGATGGCAACATCTTGATAACAGCTGATTATTTCCCATTAATGTGCAATGTGTTCGTGCAGCTGAAATTTAATTTTTATTTTGTGCGAAATAAATTGTTGAAAAATATAATTAAATTATTTTTAAAAAATCATAAAAAATAGAAATTTAATTTGCTGGATAAAACATTAGTATCATTGAAATGATTATTTTTTGAACTTCAATTTGATGTAAAAATCAAGTTAGTGCTATCATATTTTCGGAATTTATAGTGGAAAAATGCCAAAATGTCGCTTAATTTTTAATTAATGAAAATTATAATTAAAAATTTAAAAAAATCGTTAGGAGGTGTACATTCTCGGCCCCCAAGTTATACACTTACCAAATTTGGTAGCTATAGGTCGAACGGTCTGGCCTGTAGGGCACCAACACATACGCACACACACATTGTCCTTTATTATAAGTATAAATAATGACAAATCAATAAAAAAAAATTTACACAAATTCCCCTTACAAAGTGTTTTTTCACCAAAATAATTTAATTATCCTTGAAGCCATGAAAAATATCCGTATTATAGTTTAAAATATATTCTGTAAAAGTATGTTAAATTATAGCATACTCATAATTATAGCTTCGAGGAAAATTATAGCGTCGAGAAAAAGGATCAATCAAATAAAATTTACTATTGCGCGCCATATTTATGAATATTAATGCAGAAGCAAATATTTACTAAAACAGTTTTAACTCACTTTTATTCTCTTAACAATTATCAAATATTTTTTACCTTAACGACTGCCCTTTTTAGAAGAAGAAAAAATTTCATTGAAGGATATAAGTAATACGTAGAAAATGCTTTGAAAATGCTACGCGAAAACTAAACAACATTAAAGAAAAAGTTTAAAATAAAGAAAGCAATTCGTAAGAGAGGTGAAAAACAAAAAAATTTAATCCATCTACTTTCTCTAATGGCTGAACATACATAAATGGTGCTTTCAATTTGTTGCAGAGTATAGGAACTCGAATATGCAAGATAACCTTTGTCCAACGATAGATTTCATTCATTTATTTCGTCCAATTTTGTATTTATCACATATATGTTTAAGTATACATGAGTATTAACGAAACAAACAAACAAACAGTCTTCTCACTGACAGAGCTGGTCCGAATTTTGATATGTGTCTGAAATTCATGTCATAAATTCATCAACCGAATTTTATTCGGGAATATGCACACGCTTTTATTTAATTTGTCTTAGTACATGCTTGTAATAAAGTTGTTTTTTACAATACATTCTTTACTACATATATTTATAATTGGTGAGTGTGTTGATTTACATGGCGCAAATAAAGCCAATCCTATAGTAGGAATAAAAAAGCAAATGCTATAATTTATAAAGTCAGCGAATATAAAATACAAAGATAAAGAATGTTCAGTGATAGATTTCATTAAAAAATTTTTTTACAGATAATAATAAATTCAGGTAATAGGGAAACACACTGTGTTCTTTTCATCTAGTATGTATCAAACATTTGCTGACGTAACTTGAATAAACTAATAGGTAAGACAATAGGGAAAACCAATAATCAGTCAACAGGCAATCACTTCTTTCACAGAAATATGAAATTCAAATGATTAATTCACCAACTGAATTTTATTCCTGAATTCACACACGCCTTTATTTAATTTGTCTTAATATATGCCTGTAATTAAGTTCTTTTTGACAATACATTGTGCACTACATATCTTTAAAATTGGTGAATGTGTTGATTTTCATGTCACCAAGTTCAAATTTGGCTATGCTGCGCCAATCCTATAGTAGGAATAACAAGCAAATAATATGATTTAAAAAGTCAGCTAATATATAATACAAAGCTTAAGCTTAATAATAATTTCATTCAAAATGATTTTACAGATGTATAATTCAGGTAATATGGAAACACACTGCATTCTTTTCGTCTAGTTTTTCTGATTTATCAACATCTACTGACATAACACGAATAAAATAATAAGCAAGTCAATAAGGCAAGCCAATAACTAGTCAATAGGCAATCACCTCTTTTATAGAAATATAAAATTCATGTGATCAATCCCCCAACCGAATTTTATCCCTGAATTTGCACATGCCTTTATTTAGTTTCTCTTGCTTCATGTTAATAATAAAAGGCCTTTTTTATAATATGTACATCAGCATTATTTTATGAGAACAGCTCAGACTGTCCGAGTAGAAAGACGTACATCCGAGAGCTCCGGAAGTAGCCTTAACTTCTTATATGTTTATGATTTCTTTATTTTTAACGAGTGCTTCGCCACAAGTGCAAGTATTCTGTAAAACATTAGTTGCCAAAGTGCTCTCTACAGTGTACAATGAAAATATGTTGTCTTCTGGATATTTTCTATTCGATTATTTGTGTTTTTCAATTCATTAATCCCGTGAGATACCTTCCTTAATGATGTCCGGCTACGAAGAACATAGAATGGCCAGGGTAAGTGGTTCCTTATACGGTTGGGTAATAGTGTGCTAAATTATGTATATTAATGAACAAAATGTTTTTCTTTCCGACTTTTCGGTGAAACTTTAATAATGAAAATTTGCTAATGCAAATAACAGTCATCTTTCTACCTTTCTCTCCCCATTGTCTTTATTAATGATTATTTTTTATCATTTTTTATACATATAGAGGACATATTCAATAGCGATTTGATATACGATATGTCAGTATGAGATCAGTAATTCGACTACGGCAAATTTTTTTGAGTCTCCCAAGTAAACACACCATATTTTTTGAATTTTTTGGAAGTCTCGCTTTTCACAATTATTACTAAAAACTATAAGGATTTTTAAAAAAAATCTAAAAAAATGAACAAAACTTTGTACAATTACCAATAAAATCATATCTAAATCAATATCCTAGGAAATTTTGTTAATTTTCTATATTTTTTTAAAAAGGTGCTACTCAGACAACCTTTGGCTAACTTTTTCCTAAATCCCGTCTCCTTCCTAAATAAACAGAGCATTCGCACAATATCATATATACATATTGTTAATATATTTCAACTATTATTTTATTTCTAAGTTTTTAACTTAATGTTTTAATCTTTTCTTTTAACTTACTTATGTTCTCTAAGCATTTTGATATATCTTTCATGTAAATGCTTTGTATATTTCCTAGTAATGTACTATTTTTTGCTCCAAACCGATACATCTTAAAAATGGAGACGCAGGGGAACGCTATCGCTTAAATAAAGCAATCCAAGCTTTTCTCTTAAAATTAGGCGTAACTATATTTCGGTCATAGTGCTATATATATGTGCATTATATACAGTGTATCTTGAAATAGGCAGTCGATTTACAAAAATTCATAACATGAAAAAGGTTAAAGCTTTAAAAACAATTCTTGCAGCAAATTCATATGAAAAGGCAAAATTTTTACCCCCGACAGTTTTTGGTTGTAGTTCATAAAGTTGTCGATAGATGGCGCTGCAAGTTCCTTTTTTTTTGTTACGGCATGCGAGTCATCAAAATACGCAACTTCAGAAGGCGTTACTGTTTCAACTTTAAAATGAGCGTTCTGTGACTGGACGAGCATTAGAGAACTGAACTGCAGATTCTGTAGGAAAGTTTCGAAAATAACATATTCGTTGGAGGTAAAGATTTTTTTTTTTTTTTTAGAATTTCACCCATTGGGGGTGAGTATTACTACAAGAAGAAGAGGCTTTCAGTGCAAATTTCAAATTGCTAAGAGTCTACTGTCGTATACAATAAAGTAATTGTACGAGAAAATCAAAGGAACAGTTAGTGTTACGGAGGAGGAATTCGGAACTGTTGGGTGACACTGTTCGGCTATTAAAGAAGCAAGGGCACAGACCGTTGAGGAAGCAATTGAAAGCACCCCTAGAAAATCCATCAGAAAAAATCTACAGCCAATGAGCAAAACGGCGACACGTAAGATAATGCGCGAGTGTTTAACTCTGTTCCCTTACAAAATCCAAACACATCAGCAGCTTCATACAGTATCCATAGAGAAAAGGAACATGCGAATGAACTATTGGTCATGATTGACGGTGGCAGTATTGATGTGAACTCTATATTTTTCCAGATGAAGCCTATTTCTATCTCGATGGATTTTTTTAATAAGCAAGATTGGTAAATTTGTGGAACTGAGAACTCCCATGTATGTGTTCCGAAATCATTCTATTCTCAAAAAGTGACTGTATTGGCAACTATTTCCAGTAAAGGTGTAATTGAACTTTTTTCCTACATTATACTATGATTTCAAAACGATATATTTAAATTTTGTATGATTTTGTGACCATTGAGGATGCTTTAGTCGAACCATTCTGGTTTGTGCAAAATGGTGCAAGGCCTCACCTTATTGCTGACGTTTTCCTTTTCTAAAAGGGGTATTTTAATAGCTGTATTATTGCTTTAAATTGCCCATGCATCACAGGAAAGGGAATACATTAACCAATCAATGATGTATGTAAAGCCATCCCATTCGCCACTTTCCAGAAAATGCCTAACGATTTCGTCCTCCGAATACTTATGTGATTGCAAATGATGAAATTTCGAAAATATTACACTGTGATTTTCATTTATTTAAAGATTTCAAAAAATGTGATCTAATTTTCAATTATTTCTTGATTTACATGTTTGCTGTCTGCAGTGCCATCTATCGACAACTTTAGGAACTAAAACTAAAAAACATGGAAGAAAAAATTCATGCTTTTTCACATGAATTTTCTGCAAGAATTCTTTTTTCAACCTTAACCGTTTTCCTGTTATGCATTTTTGAAAATCGTCTGTCAATTTGAGGACAATCTGCATATAATCTTGAGGAAACTATGTGTTTTACTCTTTTTTTTTTAGTTGATGTTAGTTTTTAAGGTGAGTTTTCTTCTATCCTCCAAGATTTTATTATTATTCTTTGTTTAACTTCTGGACTCGTGAGATGGCACAAGCAGGCAGTAATGTTCCTTCCCCAAATCTTTATGCGAGCGTCGGTTTAAACCTTTGGACGCTTAATTCTTTTTACTTGAAAACTCGTATGTCCAAGCTCGTAACGGTCTATGTTGCATATCTTGTAAACTATAACACTTACAAATTATTCCGAGGTTGTTAATACATAAAACTTTTCCCTTCTCTTCTGTCATTTTCTTTATAAATAATCAGTTCTTTAGTGACATTGCATTTTTTAAAAGTCTTATTATTTTTTGTCCTCTTCCTTTTCTTTCGTTTTTTTTATTCTTATTTTTTATTTTCTCCCTCATTTTTCTAATCTTTAATTTTTGAGTTTTATGGGTCCTTCTCATACCTTTTTTCTAGTTATTTTTTAACATTCCATTCCCTACATTATTTTTACTTCATTTTTATATTCTTTTCTACACCGTTACTGGTAATATTCCAATGGCATAATCTCGATGTATTCTCATTATTTCAAGAACATTTTAAGTTCGGGTTACTTAACTTAATTAAAGGATTATTACCATTAATGAATAAGATTCTCATCGCATTATTTTTAATATTCTTTTTCTATACCATTACTGGTAAATACTCCAGCTGCATAACCTTGTTACACTCTCAAAATTTTCTAGTACATTTTAAATCCAGGGTTACCTAACTTAATTTACAGACAGATAATATCCATTTTCTTAACCCTACTTCTTATCTCTTCACTGTTATCCCTCTATGATAATAATGCCCATTCATGCAAGTCATTCCCGGCTTAAATTTAAATTATTTTCATTCATTGAAGTTCAACTTTTTTTTAACAAAAAGTTCAAATAGCTAAATTGGGGCAGGCCATAATTTAAAGAAATGCCTGGGTAATGAGTCAACATATGAGCAAGTCGTTCACAAATGTCCGGCGACATGAACAATTTAGCACAAGCTCATTTCTTTTATTTGATTTTTAGATATTATAAGACCGTTGTTAGGGCCCTGTAAATATCATAGCAACATAACTGAGCTTTGATTTTTTAAATCTCTAAAAAAAAAGAAGATATATCCCCTTTTCTTCCTCCATCCATTCCTTTTTTCCCCCAAATCCTAGATTATCCGGAACAAACAATTGTGACATCTTTGGCACACTTCTCCCAAAATTAGGGAGCCTCTGCCTCAGATATATTTCTGTAAATATTCTCTCCTCCACAGCATGTAATTTTTTTCCTCAAGGACTCTTCTATTTTTTCGGAAAAAATTACAATTATGATTGGCCAAAATTCCGTTTCTGCCAAAGTCCAGGATTCCAACTCTGTTGCGAAAAGATATTCAACTAATTCACAAATGGCAAACAAGCCCATAACAGAAAACCGCGAGAATAAGCCTACCGAATCAATGGAAAATACTGCAGTATACAAAAGAGACTTTCTTTTGCTGGAAAAGAAAGCAAGCCATAAGTTTAGACTAATGGTGAAAGGGTTAAGTCCTTTGCCTTCTTAGGTGAATTATGTAATATTCTACGAGAAAAACAGGAAAAAGATGCTGAAGAGACAAAAATACAAGCGACACCAACAAAAACATACGCTGAAGTCACAGCCACCAAACAAACACATACAGTACCTACTCGTTGAATTACTATGTTCACATTTCATTTAAATTTTGATTCCCTATTAGTGGAACTGTCTAGTTTTGAGTTTAAAATCAACATCATCTTTATTTTATCCCCTCCCCTCCCCGTAAAAAATGGACATCCTGTAAGGCTATGGATGTCTTTCATGATTTTAGCGAACAATACTTACGAAACATAGATTTTTGGCGCAAATCTAGCATTTTCAATTAATTTTTCGTGACAATATGCATTTTGGGTGCCTTTAACTGCTTGACGTCAAAAATTGATACCGAATTACAGTTGTCTTACGAAAAGGATCACACACCGAATTTCATTGATATAAGTTTATGAGTCATAGTGTTTATGAATCATTATGTTTCAGGCAAGCGAAAGTACAAATCGTCAGGCGCCAAATCCCTTGACAGATTTGGCGAAAGATTTTATAAGAATCTGCAAATTAGATGCTACCTTTGCATATCACATTTTATTCATCTAATTCTTTACGTTCTGTAGTAAGTGCCTTCATTCACTTATCATTGAACATCAAAATAGAATTATTTATTCTCAATGGATTTTGTTAGTCTAGTCAAAATTTCTTCCTTCATTCACCTACCGTTGTTACTTTCTCGTATCCGTAGTATAGAAAAAATATAGTAATCTCCAAAGAATTGGAACTCGAGATTTTGACGAATCATCACGTTTTATATTTCCCCCTGTTCTAAAAACGCATATTAGGAAAAATCCGTTAGCTTGTCTGAGACAAAAAAAAATAATTAAAACGCTTTGATTTAGACAGCTGAAATTTGATAAAAAGGTCTTTACACCAAATTTTGAGTAAAATCTGTACCGAAGGAGAATGTCAATTCGGCTGTTCGAATATAAGTTAACGCAATAATCACGAAACGATGAGACCTAGATAGATGAATTTCGGCACATAGATTTAATATCTGCACTGTAGACATCTGTCAAAATTTGAAACGCAAACCAATGAAGTATTGACTGTCTGCCGGTCTGTACATTCAGAAACAAGTAAACGCGATAACTGAAAAATGCAATTCCATATATAAAATTTGGTATGTGATTTTGTGATTACAAGTGTAGTTTTGTTTCAATTGGTTGTGGAAAACGCATTTAAAACACAGATTCGATTTTCGGATACTATTAACCGCACCGCAGAGATTAATCGCCAAATAACTTGCCAAGGTTGACACGACAGATTCCACAAAAATGCTAAATTCAAGCCAAAAAATTAATATTTTGTAACTATTGTACGCCAATGCGATATAACATGTTCTCTGGCATGAAAAGTTTATTAGAGAGTACACTAGAAAGTTTTAGGGAGAATACTTCCGCTGGTTTAGTTACTGTGTTCGCAAATTTACAGATTGACATAGTGCCAAAAATATATTTTTTGGACTTAGGCAGCTCTAAGGGAGAAATTCGTCTACATTGAGAGTTCGAATATTTTGAAGATTACAATACTATCTCTATACTTGTACGACAAGGAAAATATTCATTTTTAAGATTCTATAATGTTTATAACAATGAATTAAAAAACATATTAAGTATTTAAATTTAAAAAATAATATCTCTACTTACAATAAAGACGAGAATGTTAGTGCGCAGGTGCGTTAGTCTGTCTGACTGTTTGTATTGAAAAAAACCTATATTAATTTTAAATGAGTATTATTTAACCGTTTCGGGACGGGCGTGTCCTATATGTATAACCTACGAAGTCTCTCACAGCCTGGCGTACCACCCCTACATCGCTGGAAGTTGAGCTCAGATGATGAGTGATGCATATGTGCATTTTAAGCTGGAACGATATTTAAAGGCCACTAGATGGTTCCCTGTGTCTATTACTTTTGAAATGAACGTAGTTTTAGTATTCTGGCCTTCAATTAGCTCATAATCTGCCTCACTTTGGTATTTTATTCACCAGCTGCTGCGGGAGGGGGTAGGTAGCAGAGCTGGGTTCTTTAACTTTACAAATGATAAAATCATTCTCACGTTTCTGGTCTCACTCTAAATTTTATTATTTATTTTATTTTTGGAAATACGTAGGGTTTGTTAGGATTTTACAGTTATTACAGTGATTAGAGTTAGGATTTTACAGCATTCAGGTATGTTACCCATAATTTAAAAAAAAATTATTTGTTTTTATTTCGGAATGCCTTGAATTCGATTTGTTATGGTAAGAAAATATTATTTAACAGAGGAAGAAAGTTTCGCATTACAAATGAGACAATTAGTGGCACAGATTCATGGTCTAAAGAATTAGAAGTGAAGAGTTTGAGTGATTCTGATGTGGATATTTTATCAGAATCTGAGCTCACTGCGTGCCTTCCTTCTACTTATTTTGTATTGTATTTTTGAATTTGTTAATATTCATTTTAAAGTTTATTAATGTATTTTGCCTATTAAAAATTCAGAATAATTTGAACAGAGCTTCTGAAAATTATTTCACAACGTAAATGAGTTAAAAATATTTTTTGATGTAAATTAAAAGAAAAAGTTTACTAAATGCTGATTTTAGCTGAATTAACAATCTAAACAGGTACCAAAAATTACGACGTTAGGATTTAAACTTAATTTTTTGTGATTTTTTTTCACAGTTAGGCTTAGTGGGCTTAGTAGGTTCTTTAGCTTCTCACGTGATAGAAACATTCTCGCGTTCCTGGTCTCATACCGAATTTTGTTTATTATTACTTTATATTTTATTTCTGCTTCTATGCAGGGTCTGTTCGAGATGCTAGATGGAGCGGTGCACCTTATACTTACCTTATTAGTCAATCAACATTCAGAATCAAACTGCCATCTGTTGATTCATTTCAGAACTAGAAAATTGTGTTCGTCTGCATGTGAAACTTGATTGGGTCGCAATAAAACGGATTAAGAAAGAGTTAATTGGAGAAATGCTGAGAGACATTTGTCTGTAACACATGCTGATCACACAACAAAATTGTATAACTTGCATAATCAAAAACATAAGGCTGAAAATTAACTCTAGTTCAAAAATTAACTAAAATACATTAAAAACTAATCATATGGGCTATAAATTAATCAAAATTTGTATTTAATAAATTTTTACATTACTTTTACATTGATTTTTTTAAATCCTGACTTCATAACTTTCATATACAATTTATAAACTGTCCATTCTCCAGATTTTAAAAATAATAAAATTATTAAAGTGATAACTGCACGTTTGATTTTTATTTATTGTCTTCAGTTTATATTGTTGTCTTAAATTTATGTTTAATATTGCTAAAAATGAATAATTATTACTTTAAATTTATCAATCTTGTTTAACATCTTAATTTAAAGTAACATTTTAAATTTAAGTAACAGATTTATCTTCAGGAGACTTTAATAAACCTTTAAAAAAGTCACAAACATTGATAGTATTATATCTTAATATAAATGCTTAAAAGAGCATGTATTGTTACATAAATTTTTTCCAGATAATCTATTTGATAAAAATAATCAGAAACAAATCAATTGTTGGATAAATACTATTCACAAATTTACAAAAATTATGCATTCTGTACTTTAAAAGCTGAAATCAATAAAGTTAAAACGAGATACCACTAAGTAGAAAGAAGGTCAAAATCATATTTTAGCGCTGATTAGTATTTTTTATGCTTATCACAATTCTTTGTAAACTGAATGCACTGTTTTTTTTAATAAAGAAAAACATAATACATTAAAAATAAAACTACTTTATACATTTCGACCTTTAAAATATTGGACAAAATTCATATACGTATATATTTGCTCGTATTTAGGATACAATGGAATAACCAGAACGAAAATTGATTACGAAGTGTTTCAGGCCATCCACTCCCTGTATATTATGCTCCACAAGAATGTTAAGAATTGCAGATTAGATTTAGATGGCCTCTCCCAGTAAATTTCTAGATCCCCAAGGAGTCTATATGAGCACTTCTGTGCTTTTAATTTTTTTCCTGACAAAAAAAAAGAAACTTAAATGTAAACTATAGACATTGTAAACTAGTTTCTATAGGATATTAAGCAATAATTTAGCATCTTGTCCTAGAGACCTCTATTCAGTTATAAAATAGGTGTTAATACTATTACAAACCTGTAATGCTGCTTCCCAGCACATTTAGTTCAATCAATGGAAAGACCGTTTTACGATCAGCTCTGTTGGTGCTGATTGGGTGCCGCGTCAGTGATCTCAGAGCTTGTCGACCATGAGGCGACAAAAAAGATATTGCTGGAAATTTCCAGAATTTTAGCGATCTATCCGATAGGAACCAAGATACGCCTGATTGTTTAATGATTACACTTGATTGCGTCTCGGCCCGCCTTCCGGGAGCTATAAAAGCCCGGCAGTCTCAAGCTGCAATGAATCGGAGTTGGAGTCGTGAAACGAGTTGTCGTGAGTAAAACGTAGCAACGGCGGAATAGTCCAGCGTTGTGTGGAGTTCAAGCGAGTGCTGAACTGAGCTGTGTGCCGAGTCCTTGTGTTTATTATGGGAACAGCATCGAGTCTTGTGAGGAGTAGCCAGTAGTGTAGTAGTGAGTCGGCAGTTGTATACAGCTAAAGCGAGGAGACAGTGGAGAATTTCAGCCGTTTGGATAGAACGTAGAGCGAAGCTCCGACGATCCCCTCTCCTGCTGAATTCTGTTTGACCGCGTTGTATGCTGTGTTCGATTACTACTTGTGGGCTACTATTTGTTGTAGTGTGCTGCTCTGTGTTCATTTCGGCTGTGTATTTGTTTTCTTTGAATTAGTGTCCTCGTGCTAGATAAACGTCGTTTTTGTTTTCTACTGAGGCCTGCTGATTGTTTTTACATCTTTCACCCACTACAAATGAACCCGGTGACATTACGGACTTAGTAGTTGTGGAATTGGAGTAATCCGTAATAATATTGATATAAAAACAATTTTTTAAAAAATTAGCTTAAAACTTTTTTAATATTATGGAAAAAATAATTAAAAGCTAAATATGTCAATATATCATTTCAAAACTATTAATTAAATAAGATCATTAAAGTTACAAATATTTAATTCATTGTGTACTGAAAGATAATTTCTCTATTCAAGCCACACAAATTTCAGTTTTAAAGATTTTAATGAATATAATAACTGATAGGTTTCTACCTTTTATAATATCAATAAAAATTCCTTAAAAGCAAAAAAAGAATTATCAATTTAATTGGAAGAAATGTTACTGCTTTCTTTCTTTTATAGAATGAGTGCAATATAGCATTTCAATATAAAATTGAATTTAAAAAATATACAAATTAAAAAAAATAACTAATATGATGTGTTCAAGCGCAATTCATTTGCAATAAAATTAAATGCTGAGTATAAAACATTCTAAATTTTTTTTTTTTGATTGCACGAAAATCTTCCCATGCTTTTATGACTCAGTTATAGAATTGGTCAATAAATCTTCGAAATATAATAAAATTTAAACTAGAATGTTAAAGGGCCATCAGTAAGAGAACTGAAGTAACTAATGGAATATATCAGTGTCGAATACAGGGGACATTTCCCTAATGAAGTATGTCTGCACTGTTTGTGAGCACATACCCTGTGCTCCTGTTTGCAAAAAATAGAAGATTCTACGCAAGAAAAATCAGGAAACAGTTTTCTTGACTAGTCATCCATTTATTCACATGGAGCCACTCCTTATTTTGATACAATTTCTGATAAGCAATTTCATATCATAAACTACTAACTTCACGAGAATCTCGCTAGGTTTCCGCATGATCGTTAAAATAAATTCTCTGCTTTTCCTCCAGAGTTACTCTTCGCTCACACTACCTCGTGAACGTCTACTTTTCTGACTGCCAAGCCAAAACAAGAAATCTTTTCTGCATAACTTTCAAGACAACGGGAATGGGATCTTTGGTTTGGAAAGAGAACTAATACTGACAAGAATCAATAAATTCTGGTAAATGGAAAAAACTTTTTATTTTACTTCGAAATACTAATCTAACAAAATGTTTCTACTAAACAAAACAATGAGAAGTGTTATTTCTTTCCCAATTCTTCTAATGCCAGTTTGACTCTGAATGTTGATCGGTTAATAGCATTTTGGGCGTGTAAGGTGCCCCGCTCTATCTAGCCGCTCTCAGGGTCTGTTGGGTTTTACTGTCAGTTCTGTTGCATTTAGCGTAGCATTTAAATATGTTAAGGGTGCTTCCTTTTTTAAAAATTTTGGAATGCCTGGAATTCAATTTCTTATGGTAAGAAAACGTTTTTTACGAGAAGAAAAAAAGGTTTCGCATTATGACTAAGGTAAATTAATGGCACAGATTCATGGTCTAAAGAATTAGAAATCGAGATTTCGAGGGATTCTGATAAGGATATTTTATCAGAATCTGAGCTCACTGCGTGCCTGCCTTCTACTTATTTTGCATTGTATTTTTGAATTTGTTAATATTCATTTTAAAGTTTATTAATGTATTTTGTCTATTAAAAATTCAGAATAATTTGAACAGAACTTCTGAAAATTATTTCACAACGTAAATGAGTTTTTAAAAATATATTTTAATGTAAATTAAAAGAAAATGATTAATAAATGCTACTTTTAGTGTATACGACAACTGCACTAACAATTTAAATAGGCACAAAAAATTATGATGTTAGGACTTAAGCTTTATTTTTTATAATTTTTTTTTCAAAGTTAGGTTTAGCGACGCAAAACAGACGTCGTGTGGGATTCCTTTCGCGAAGGCGACATCCCGAGTGAATTTCTAGAATAGAGACATCCTGCCCCGAAAAGGTAAAATTTTAATATTTATGCCTGTATTTGCTGAACGCTTTTTATCGTAAAACAAATTATGCCATTTTGTTTTGTTATAAACATAAAAATGATCGTAAGAATAAAAGAAAAACCATCAACACTAAAAAATTAAGCAAACTTTTATAAAATTAACAATAAAGATCTCTGATCTCTTTCAGCATTTCTTAAAATTGACAAATGATTTAGATGAAAACATCCTTTCTGAAAGTGTCGATATTGATGTAGAACATAGCATGATTAAACATTTTGTATTTGATTTTTGTATATGTTATAGCAAATAAAATTCAACATGGCTGGGATGGAAAGTGTAAATTTCTTCCTGCATTAATTCACTATATTTAGCAATTTTATTTGCAGAGACATAAAACTAAGAACTAAATGGCTACCATCATAAGACTGGCAAAACTATCATGAAATTGAGGATAAAACAAAGCTATATTCGGCATGTGTTTTTAAATCATCTTTTTTTTCCTTAAATAGAAAAGAATAGTAGTGTTCAGAAATGGTCAGACTATATAAAACCTGTCTTATCGCTTTTTACTTCTGAAGTTTAGCAAAGACATTTTTTGGACGATCTGACAATTTCATAAAAGCCTGCTTTTTAATCTGTATGCAAAAATCTCATTGTAACTTTTTTTAAATTACAGAAAAACGAAATTATATTTTTTACAAAGAAAGGAAAATGCTTAAGCAAGTCTTAGCTTTGAAAAATAATGGAAATAAATTCATTTAATTAAAGATTAAAAAAAATGCCAGCTCTATAGTGAGAGGTAAAATTAAAATAAAAAAAAGTCATTTAAAGCATTTTTTTTAAATGTTTCTTGAAGCTAAAGCTAAAAATTATATCGCATTGCAACGAAAATTTTAAGTTTAAATTAAAGAAAAGAAAGCATTTTTAAATCATGACTTTAATGGAGGTAAAATAATATAATTCAACGATAAGAAATAATGATATTGTTTTGAATTTCATTATAATAAAATAAATAATATATATGCATTTATACATTAAATAATATAGATGCATTCATTCAAACAAAAATGGTAATTAAAAAATTTTCTTTTTTAAAAAAAAATTAAAGCGGCATAAAAATATATTTTGAGTGATTGTATGCTTTGATATTGCGGCGAAAATAAGCTAAAATTCTGTTTTAATTTTTTAATTAAACCCTGAATTAAAATTTTGAAAAATCCCTTCAAAATGGACCTCTGCTGCCACAAAAGTAATTTCCCAAATTTCATGCTCCTAGCTTTAATAATTTATGATACACGTTTATCGGGACAAACGTTTACATATGAAGAGATATTTCACGAAAAAAAAAATATCAGTTTTTTTGGGGTTTTTTTTCCCATCTTAGTAAAAACTAAAATTTGGCAAGATGGGTTCAACAAATAATAATTTGCAAATGGATGGTTACATTCATAAAACGGGAAAAAATGGGAAACTAATTGCAATCATTGAAAATGTATGGCTTCAAATGAAAAACTCACCATACCAGATTTCAGCCAATCGACTAATAAAAATGCATACTGCAATTAATTACAATTCAACATAGCACAGTAAAATCCCTTTAATAGGTTGTTTAATGGATTCTTCCAAAACGACATATTAATGTGAATCATGATCGTATGTGTAACATACTAAATAGAGGCTTCAGTGTATATGCCTTTATAGCAATTTTTCCCATGTTCGACATATCTCGACATTCCGCTGAATTCTTATTTTCCATTGGTCGGACCAATCTGCGTATTCTTCTTTAACAACGCATAAAAGATTAAACATATACTCAACAAACACAACCTAAATAAATTCTTATAGCACCCAAAATACTAAAAACTGAAGTTCGAATGTTTTTCGAATCGCAACAAACATGGCACAATACGCTTTTCGTACTACCGCTTCCCGATAGAGTAGGATCCACACGAGGCCAACTATTGTACCACCAAGAGGAGGAAACAGCCAAAGTCAGTATAGCTCCAGCAGAGTCTCCATCAACATCTATCAGGACCGGAGGTAGCCCATCATGGATGGGAACTTCGTAAAAACTGCAAGAAAGCCAAACATTGCGTGCAATAGAAGACCACGCCTACCACAGGAATATCACATGATCCCAACGGGACAATACTAAATGGTTGTCTCAGGCTAACTACTGCGTGCAACAGAAGGCCACGCCTACCTCAAGTGACACCAACGGGACAATGGCAAGTAGTTGTCCCGATGAGACAACCATTTGCATTGGTGCCTGGTGATGTTCCTGTGGTAGGCGTAGCTTTCTATTTCGCGCAATAATTGGCCTCTTGTGACCCTTCTGAACTATTCAACAGAAAAGGGGAGTGGGGAATAAAAAGGCTCAGTAAGTGCTATCTTTATATAGAAACCCTGGATCTATTTCATGCTGGAATTATTTCTTCGAATTCTTTCCATTTTTAGGTTTATTCAGGGTGGCCAGAATTTCTGCTGTTTGAATTTTCCTTACGTTCCAGGTTTTTAAAGACTTTTCTCTGACATTTTTCAGATGCTTCTAAAACCTTCAGAACGGTGTCGCTTAGTGTTATTCTCTTTAATTATTGCACAACATGTCCTTGACTTTATTTAAAAAATTGTTCTACTCTTTTAACTAAAATCAATGTAAAATAAAATTTATTTCGCATAAAAAAACATCATTGAATTTCAGATAAGCTTCAATTATCTAAAACCCTTCCCCTTTTTTGCAAATATATTAAACCACCACTAGAAGATACATGTCCACCTAGACCCACTTTTGGCCAACTGGTCATATCTTAGAACTGTTTGTGAAATTTACTGACGAAAAATGCAGTACAAAAATATATGCACATTGGCGGAGTGCTTAAGATTGAAATTATTTGTTTCCTCCCCTTTCCATATTGTTTACCAACATACGAATGAGAACTGAACAATAATGTTATTAACATAAAAAAGAGATCATTGACAAATACAAAGATAAATCTCGACATAAAAATAAGAATTTTTTTTAATGAAATCAAAATTGCATTGACTTTTAGTCTACCAACTATAATAATAAAAAATAATCGCTTGCACGCTGGCTCAATGCTTAACCCATAAAATAGTGAAAAAGTGGAAATTGAATCTTATCATTTTTTTTTCTTTACTGTGTAAAAAGAAAAATGTTTTAGAGGTATAAATTTTGAAAAAAATAGTATGAATGAATTTTCTAAATTTTTGTGGCAAACAGTTTCATATGCTTCATACTTTATAAGAAAAATGCTGCCTTCTTTTGAAAAAAACTACAAGAGGCGTATGTACTTATAATATATCAAACAAATTAATTTCTCGCGTTTAAGATTATTTTTAAATTATAAAACATTTTGTTGAATGTATGAAAATTTTAAACGAACACAAAATTAAAAAAAAATGTTAAAAGAGAATAACGTCTATTTCATGTAGTCCATAGCATTCATTTATATGAAGAATTTAGCAATCCGTGTTCATAATATTTAAAAATAAACAAAAAAAATCTTTACAGAAATAATAGCAATAAAGCCTGATACTTCGTAATTCAACGAAAAGATCTCCCAGAAGAGGAAAATATAATTATTGTAAAATACTTATTCAATTAAAATAAATTGTTTTGGAATTATAATAATGGGTCAATATTTCACGACGTTTTGAATATTAATACCCAAAATTCACACTTTCGCTCTCATAGTATGATCAATTTGAGGTTCGAAGGAAGAAAGTGAATGGGAGGGGGGACAGAATAGCTTCTTATATATTCTTTTAAATAAGATACTCATTAAAGCTCAAAATCATAACATTAACAGGAGCTGGGCTTTAACTATTTTCCCATAGCACGCAAAACCATTTCCGCTAATTATGTCGATAAGTTGTCATTCTGAAAAAAAGCAAACAAAATATTTCGGCGAAAATATATGTTTATACATATATATATCCAATAAATTAGATATGTAGTTATCTTTCTCTTCCATAGACTGTTTTAGATTATCAGTAAAATTTTAATTTTTATTAGTTGCTAATGATGTTTTAATCTACTTATGAAAAAAAACCAGCGAATTTCATGTTCGATAAAAATTACCGGCTTATAAAAAAAATTCTAATTTTGTAATAAATTTTCCTCATTTTTCCCGACCTCCCGGAATTCCCTGACGATTCCCGGTTTGCCGGTCTGTTGGCCACCCTGTTACTTCCTTGATACATCAGGTAAACAAGCATTTGTGATCAGGCTTTCGAATATTCTACGTGTGGGGAAACAAAATAAAAAAAATTTAAATAAACTTTTTTAAAAACTTTTCTTGAAAATTAAGCACCTTTTAAATGCATTTTTTTTTCTAAATTAAGCACTTTTAAGATGCCTAAAAATGATTTTGATATTTAAGCACATTTCATGACGCTACGAACACTGTGCCTGTATTGCGTACGTTGGCGCTCTAAAAGCCAGACAGTTGGCCCTAGATCTGTCAGATATATTTTGGAGGGGTAAAATGTGCACCTTGAAACAAATTTTTTGAAATTTTCATAAAAAAATTTATTAACTAAAAATTAAACAACATTTTGTCGTTTTTCCACAATAACTTCGTAAAATATTACAGTACAAATATGATTTTTATATCACCTTAAAATTAAAAATATATATATCTTTTTAACGATACGAATTTCGTACCAAGTAAATTAAGTTCCTATTTCAATCAATTTTTCAAATATATATTAAGCATTTTTTTTTCCAAAATTTGTTTGACATAAAATTAAAATAAATTTTAATCTGCACGAGCACGTTACGGGTGAATGAGATGAATTACCATGTTATGACAAAAGATGATGATGAATGAGATGAATTACCATGATGATGTTACCATCTAGTTGACAAATGCTCAAAATAAAAGATTAAATTCACAATTAAAATCAATTGTTTTTACACATGAAAATCACTTATTCCCACTATTTGCTTGAATGCTATTATAAACCATTCTTTTCACAATGAGCGTTTATTCTTTCATAAAATATCTTCGTTGATCGAAAGTCTTTTCTCAACAGTACTGTTGCCGTGATAAATTACAATTATCATCTATACTTATATAAATCTCAATGTGTGTGTGTGTTGGCGCTCTACAGGCCAGACCGTTGGACCTACAGCTACCAAATTTGGTAAATGTATACCTTGGTGGTCGGTAATGTGCACCTGCGGTCCCTTTTTGCATTTTTAATTAGAATTTTAATTATTAATTAGAAACTAACTTCGACGCCAAAAAAATTTTTTCATTTTCCCCACCGCCAAATGAGTAAGGCTTCGGCTGCTTTTTTCCCGACATAACAGTTTTTCCCGAGGCTTAACATATTTCGGCCCATTATTTCAAACAATTCTGTTTATTTTCTTAATGTTTGATGCATTTAAAATTAAACATTGTTAATTAATCGATCTTTCAGATTCATTCTGAAGTACTTTTGAATTAAAATAAAATAGAATAAAGGAAATTAAAAATTTCTAATCTGCATATCGTTTCCTCGACTGGCGTAGAAAAATTCACGCATTTGCGTTACCGTAACTGGCGTTGAAAATTCACGCATGCGCATTGTGTGTTTTGATTGTTGACAACTATTTTCAACGGATGCGGACTTAATTTAAATTATTTTTAGGTAAGTTTTACGTTTTTGTAATTAAATTGTATTTATGTTAATTATATATATTTTTTGTAAGTAATTTTTTGTAGTATTTTTTCTAAGTAGTTTTTTAACTCGTTTTCGACCGATTATTTTAAACGATTCTGTTTATTTTTTTAGTGTTTGATGCATTTAAAGTTAAACATTGTTAATTAATCGATCTGCTCATGATGAATCTGAGAAAAATTTGCTCACAAATTCTTGAGATATTACATAAATTAAGAAAGATATTCTTTAGTGCCCATAAAGTTTAAACGCTCAGTGACTCTGTTAACAGTAATCATTTTATAAAAAAATGCTTTGTTTCAGTAAAAAATATTATTATATTAATTGCAGATTTATCCTTTCCACTTTAATTTAAAGCATAAATTCTACGGGAGCTAACAGAAAATTAGAGAGATACGTATTACGTTATGACTGAAGGCCTTTATAATATTATGAATGAATTATATGTCTATCAAAATTTGAAGTTTTAAAATATTTTGATGAAGAAGCTATTAAAGTAGGAATTGCATAAAATATTTAATTAATAAAATTTTAACGAACATTAAGATTGGCGAACAGACTGGTCGCCAAAGGCGACTAGTTTTTAATATAGGTGTGACATCAATAGAAGATTTTGAATTGATAGCAGCTCGAATCACAATTTATTCGTACTCAATTTTTTTGAAAAGTGAAAATCAATCTTTCCGAAAGCTTCATTAGGGTTGCCGTTAGCAATATTCATTAGCTTATCGCTCTTCTTATCATCATTATTTTTCCCTGTACGTGTATTTAAGGGATGAGGAAATGTGCGAATAGCACTCATATGCTAGTTATAAAAGAATATGGTTTTAAGAAGTGAAAAAGCAAGGAAAGGAAGCAACAATTTAACATTATTCGAAATAATAGCATATTAAAAGAATTTTGATATTTACATTAAAAAGAACAAATAATTTTTATATTTATTTATTATCTCGAATTTAGAGACGCAAAATTTTTATATTAAGGGGGCATATATTACCTCTCATGCTCTTTAATTGTAAATCAAACAATAAGAAAAACTCAGATGAAATAAAACACAAACCATTTTTGTTATTATGATAAAGATCATTCAATGACAATTCAAGTAATTGGCTTTATTTTCTGCAACTTCTTCCGAATTTTCAGCCATCAGTTTCACGCAGTCAATGGGCCTAAACCATAACAAATAAGGCACGACATTTCTGTCGGGCCTAATGTACAATTTTTATCTATTTCATTTTCAGTGAACATAGGTAAAAATATTCCCGATATATCATTGAATGCATTAAAGTACGAATGTAACGAAACAAATTTTAATGACCATACAAATTTAGCTTTAAATTATTGTTTTTGAACTAAAATGTTCTAAATTGGTTTGTTTTCGCACAATAAATCCGATTTTTCGCATTTGATGTGTTATCTCTTCCTCTATACTATTCCTATATTTAAATACTAAGTCCAATATTAATTATGACTTATTTGAACTGGCACGCAGTTTTGAATGTTTTCCTTTTTTGCCATGACTATTAAATGCCTGTTTTTCCATATTATTTAGGTATATTATCTTCTTACAAAGCGAGCAGTAAGCAATAAATGGATTTTTGTGTACTTCTCGAACCCATTCAGCAAATTCAGGATTGATCTTTTTATCCGTGCAATTCCTATTAAACACGGATATAAGCAGCTCATTGTTTTAAAAAGATTCTCTAATCTACTTTGAATAAGCTCACGGTTTATTAAATAATAAACAGACCAGTAAATGAACTAAGGAAATAAACAACACTGCAGAATGTGGCTAATCCCGACAAAGAAATGTATTATATTATTTCACGCAGTTAGAAAAGTCTCGTGAATGCTCATTATCTACTATGGTGAAGCTTATAAGCCAGATAACAACTTCCGTACTAGAGTGTGCACTTTTGTCTAGTGGTCTTGTCACTCAGCTACAAACCCCACCATTGCGTGTTCTATCCTACCCAATACAACTTCTTCACTACAATTTGGGAATATCGCGGAAAAAGAACAACTGTCTGGCAAATTGAAACCGGATAATCTATACACATATAAAGGGGGAGAGAGTGGAAAAAGGGTGTGATTTTCTCCATTGCACAATCCCGAATGGTATTTTTCTGTTTGTTTGATTTATAGTAACAACGATCTTCGATTCTTGCAATCTTTAGAGATCGGTATTTCTAAATAGGGGGAAAAAAACAGTTACTAAGAAACTTACCTGCATTTTCCATGTTTTTATGAAAATTTTAAAATTTCCTTGTATTTTCCCAGTTTTTCCTTTACTCTCGGTAACGTGGCAACACTGAATTATTAACTTTACCGTCTGGGTGGTTTCATTCTATGTGTAAAAATTTATCGCGAAAATATGCCAATATTTCGCTTAATTTTCGAAGATTAATAATTTTAATTAAAAAGTTTTAAAAATCGATCCAAAAAGGAGATTCCTACTCTCCAATAAATATATATATAAATTTACCAATTTTGGTAGATATAAGTTTAGGCGGTCTGGTAAGTGTATCACCAGCACATACACATAGAAACAGATAAAAACACTTTCCTTATGTTTAAGTACTAAATTTTAATTAAAATACCAATACATTTTGTAGCTAAACAATCTTGTTAACACCTAATATAACTAGCAAACCTAGACTAATGACTCCTTAGCTCCTTATTTTCAATAAGCTACGAATGATTTATTGGACGTTTATGGCTCGTACGGAAATGTCTGGCACAGAAAAGTCCCAATACAAGGATTCCCAGTAAGGAGACATTAAAAATATGACAGGGATGCGTTTTTTTACCCCTTCTCCATGCCATGAGTGATCAGCAGTCAGTAGGATATATGCAAACTCAAGTCATGTTTTATTGCTTTCTTTCAATGCACACGGTTGCGAACTTCAGATGTTTCCAGGCTTACTGTATGGGAAGAATGGTCGCTGCATTTAAACTTCGATCGCCAAGTGATAATATCGATATATGAGTTGTTGTACAGAATAAATATAAAAAGTGAGATTTTCTCTTAACTTCTGCAAAGAATTATATGCCCGGAAATTTCTATTACATAGTTGGCGTAAAAAGAAATATAAATTCCAAAATATTTTATGAAGGATTAAAATTGCCTTATTATTCTTTTAAACATGTCACTATTTGTAATGATTTTATATTGAGAAATCAACTTTTGCACTATATTAGTATTATTTGTACAGAGCTAGAACTAACGAAAAAAACAATTATATTTATTGCATACGAGCAAATAATAGCATTATTAAATTTATATTCAAACAGAATTTTTGAGTGCGAGTCAGCAAAATGGTTGGATAGCTGAAAAAAAATTTATTCTAGAGCCACCTAATCACATTGGTATTATTGATCCATGCCCAAAAATAAATAGAAAAAAAATTTCTAAATTTCGATATTATTTTTTGAGCATTATTATTATTTGAAACGTGATTTCGTCTTCCATCTTAAATGCTACAAAATAACTAAATTTCTAATTTAAAACTTTATAAACTATGCAATGTTAAACATTTATAAAATGTCTTTATTAAGAATTTATTTTCAACAACTCTACTTATTTAATGCATTTGTTAAATATAACAAAATTATTAACGTATTTTCTTCCTTCTGAATCAACCATTTGCAATCAATTTTGATGAAGTATCTAACATCCTCAAATACATATAAAGGCAGCTAGAATAGATAAACGATTCACTCAAGATATTATACATAGGAATATTTAATTCCTCCCAAATTTCGATTAGCTAAGTATTATTATTTAAATTTCAATTTAAATATAAGTTTCTAAAAAATGCAGTGACTTTTTAAAAGATACAACTCGAATAAAGATAATGAAAAACATTGTAGATTGCTACATTTGATAAAATTATCAAACAAGTAATTGACAAAAGTTTCAGTTATAATTAGGTCTACTATTGTAATTTAATGAATTAAATATGTAAAACAAGTCTGTTACAAAAATAATTTCGCATCATTCCACTTTCTTCGTTTTATTAGTGGCCGCTCGGAATGGAAATAACAATGAATTGAAATCTTTTTTTATTATAATAGTTTGTAATTATGAATTCAATGAAAGATAGTTATTTTGCTTGATAATAAATCGCAATATTTGTCTGATGATCATTTATTAATCATATTATGCCGACGTACCATTTTAATACCAGTCAATATTTCAAAAGACAATAAAACAACTCTGCATTATGCATGACAACGAATATTTTAGGAGTACTTGCTTTATAAAATTCAGAAAAAAACGTTTTGAAAATTTTAAATACTCACGAGGTAAGTTCTCTTTATTTTCGTGGATTATTTTCTTAAATACAGAAGGAGTACTAAACTTATTTAGTTCGCTATTTGCTTATTTAGCAAACGGAGCTAGTGCTGTTACGATTTCAATGAAATTGGAATGCCTGAACTTTACAAATATATGCCAGCCTACTTGAAATCTCTCAAAAATTCGCATAAGGAATTATTCCATGTTGAGAACTATTTATCCGAATAAGAAATTAATTTCACATAAAGAAATACATTTACTGACATTCACCTTGAATAAGTTTTGAAATAGTAAAAGAA
Organism: Argiope aurantia; assembly: GCA_026543865.1. NCBI lineage: Eukaryota > Metazoa > Arthropoda > Arachnida > Araneae > Araneidae > Argiope > Argiope aurantia. The sequence goes on from JAPMOR010099210.1 coordinate 25,817, forward strand.
AAATAGATTATTGTTTCCTGAAATTCATAAAAATCTATTTTGGCAATGCTTTGTAAAGAACTTAAACATTTTTTGTATTGATAGATACATCATACTCCGTATTCTAAAACAGCCAGTAATTAAAATACTTTAAAAATTAGAAATAATTTTTTTCGATGGCTTTAGAGAAAAATTTATAATTTGCATTATAAATAAATGAATTTTAGAACCATATCAGACGTTTGTCCAAAACAGCGTAAAGATCTAATAATTATTTTTTTGGTTCTATCAAAGGACAATTAATTGTTACATTTATAAAACTATACAATTGTATATGAAAAAGGTTTCGTATAAAGTGGCTTCTTTTTCTTGATATAAATATCTAAAACATGTTTTGTATACATATAAATTCACGCCATTCTATTTTGCATGCTATCGGGAAAACAATGATTGAATTAGATATTAAACAAAACAGCATTTAAATCTTATATTATAAAATATTATATTCTTTACTTTCGCAGATTATTTTCTTACATAAAGAAGGAGTACCGAACTATATAAGCAAATGGAGCTAGTGCTGTTAGGATTTTAATGAAATTTGGTATGCGACAATTTTAAAAACCCAAATGAGTCTACTTGGAATCTCTCGAAAAGTGGCGTACGAAATTATTCCATGTCTAGAAGTATTTTATCGATATGGGCAATTAGTTTCACTAAAGAATAGTCTTCTGCTATATCCAGAATTACTAACATTCAACTTGAATCAGTTTTGAAATACTAAAAGATAAAGATTTTTTTTTCTTTTCTGAAATTTATAAAAATCTACTTTGTAGCTTTGTATACGACTTAAACACTTCTCATATGATAGAGCCATAACGAGCAGTATTCAAAAGTAGCCTGCAATTAATATACTTGAAAGATTAGAAATAATTTTTAATATCCCTTGATATTTTACAAATAAATCTAAAGCATACATTTAGCAAACAAATGCAATCAGTATTAAAAAATAACAGAGCTTACTCCTACATTATTTTTCAGCAAAAATGAAGTTAACTTCTATGATAATTAAATACATAATTTTTTGTGTTTGTTTCGTCAGAGGAAAGAATAATTCAGGGTTCATAAAATTTGATACTTGCATACTATAGTCCGCATCCTAGAACCTCTCATGGTTTTAACAAAAATTCAGCTGGCGTTCCTGGCATAGAAGTAGCGCGTCTTCCCCGTGATCTAGGCGTTCCGGTTTCGAATTCCGGTTCTAGCATGGTTGTTCTTCTGAATTCTATCTTTAAAGGTGTGTGATTCTAACAAAGGAATGTTTATTGCTACATTTATAAAACTATAAATTCGTATACAACAAAAGTTGTACATAAAGTGACTTCATTTTCTTGAAATAAATATCTAAAGGGCGTTTTGCATACGTATAAATTTACATCTCCTATTTTGTATGATATCAGGAAAAGAAAGGTTAAATAAGATCTTAAACAATATAGCATCTAAATCTTATATTATAAACCGAATTTGAAGTTGATTTTATGCTTAACGAAGAAGTGAATAATATACCCTCTCACTATTTATAAGCATGGAAATTTGAAGAATTAATTATGAACTGGTGCACCCGAATAATCCACAATATTTAACAATTTTTAAAATTCATTACACACAAAAAAAATTCACACTATGTAATAATCACAACAATTCACATTATATAATTATCACAAGAAATTCATAATATAAAATAAAGCAATAATTGCAGTTTTGTAATAGCACCTGCCGTGATTTTCTCTAATTGTTCTTAAAGCAAAGCACAACATGCTATCATGATTGTATCTCATTCTTATATATATCAACTAACCAAAATTATAGATGTTTTATTGTAAAACATATCCAAAACTTAACATAGTTCAATGTGGAAGTAGCAATAAAAGTAATAAGGGATAGTGATTTCCCGGCTCAATATTTAAAAGTAATACGTTGCTCACACACGGTTGAAGCAATTATCTAGATTACTTTGAATTAGGCTTGCGTAAAAGCATTTAATTAAAATTCGCATTTACTTCATAAAAAGCTCTCTATTTTATTCATCCAAATTTATCATTTATAGAAAAAGATTCAACAGCATGCCAATAAAAATATATTGCTTAAAAGAGCTATAAAATAAATACATAACTTTTGATGATTTTACATATTATTTATATATGTTCCTCTATAATTTTTAGAAATATATTTAAGCTCTTATTATTTTTGTTATTATATAAAGTTTCTTGTTACTTTTGTCAGCTATTGAAGAAATATCTCATCGTGTATCGTAAATATCGTAAGGAAAGTTACAGGTGTTATCAGACTTTTAATATTCGTAATAAATGTACACTAACATTTCATTTGGTCTATTTTACTCTTTGTTTTAATCTACTTCGAGGTACATTAATGTACATAACAAATATAAATAATTTTCAAATAATTTCTTTAATAAATTTCTGTTTGGTCTTTTTATGAATTTGAAATATATTATTTTCTTCGGTTCATTAAGGAAGTTTACAGAATGGTCACATACCCATTTTTCGCATGTATGCCCGAAAATCAGAAAGTTTTTTTTTAATCAACGCAATATAAAATGAAGTAATCACCATAAACTGAAAGAAAGAAGTTAAATCTGAAGGCGGAAGCAATATAACTATATATATTTATATATTCCTTGAAATTTAGACTATTTCGATTTTTTTTAATTGCATCAGTTTATTTTATGTAAAGAAAAAAATTGATTCCCAGAGATTGAAGAAAAAAGCATAAATTTATATCATAAAAAATCGTTTAAGTAAGAAAAGAAAAGCATTGACTAGAAAACATAGTTTAGCTACATATGAATAGCAGTTTGTCTCTTATACCGCTTCCACGTTTCTAATGCTTCTATACGATATTTAATTTCCAATAAGCGTAAAAATCTATTTGGAATAAAAATTCAATGGAATTCAACAACAACATTTCGATTAAATAAGCTATTTCACACATATACTACTTGAAGCAAAATACAATTTCAGTCTAAGTCAACTTAGAGACCATTATGCCACACGCAGATAAGAAAAACATCCTATACTCCCCTTTCCAAAGAACGAATCCTCAATTGAGTATCGATACAACGTACCACACCTAAAGGAACCGAAGGAGCCCAGGATTCTATGACTTCCAAAAATGAGCGTCAAACAGTCTTGTCGAAATTCATTCTGTTGACTACCCTTCAATCTATAAGAATGTGAAACCTAGTAGGAAGAAAGAAACACGTTAAAAGAGGCCTGAAATATTTTACGGCCATTATACGATCTACGTAATAATACGTGCAAATCGAACTTGCTTGATAAGAGGCCACACATTAAACTCCATGCGCAACGATCTTGAAGATAGCCAGGCATTACGTCGAAATACATCTGAAGCCGTCAGAGGGTTAAATATAACATTCAATATAATTTAACTAAAGGCACCAGCTTGAACTGTGCACTTAAAACATAACCCAAATTGTTTAGCAAAGTGCTCATCTTCATAATAAACTGAATGGTCGTGTCATAAAAGTATCAAAAAAATATAGAATAATATGTTTTTGCTGTGTATACTTTCCATAAAGAACAAAAGGGACCTGCGCAACAACTTTTATGGGAATTTACTCAGCTTCAATATTCAGGAAAAACATGATGTTAAAAGTAAATGGTACCAACATAAAAACTACAAAAATCTACGCTGCATAAAGTTAAAAAAAAATTAATTGCTTCCAAATGCAAATTTTTTATCCATCAAGACGGGACTGTATAGAAATAAAACCATGGCTTTAATAAACGTATAGTTATTACTAGAATGAGGTTTTAGAAAGCTGAACTCATTTAAGCATCATGTCTTTTCAAAAAATTTAGTGTTTCAGACTTGTCTACATATTTTAAACTGCCGAAAAATTAAATCAATCAAGCAGCGTAAAATAAATACATCTTATATTTTTAAAAATAATGATAATATTTAGATTTTACTATGTTTAATATTATATTTGTTATTAGTCGACCATGAGAATAGACTAGTTCGTCGGAGATAATAGCTACAATTAATTTCAGCTGAATAGTTTAGATATAACCATGTCTGTTTACGCGTAAAATGTCCGTTTATCCTTCCTTTATATCCGTTATCGCGTAAAAGCGAATAAAATTTTGCTGCATTTTTATTTAATAGAAAATATAATTAAAACTTCAAAAACTCTTCCGGCCCAAGTTAAACATTTCCAACATACAAAATTCATATTAAATATATATGAATGAAAGTAGGTACTGCTTAAAAGAGATAAGTATATCGGATTAGGCAGTCTTAAAAATACATATGAACTTTTCCAGAAATCAACCATTTACACTTTCTCATATAAAAATTAAATGAAATTTAATAGGTGGCCTTTATAATTATATTTGCAAACGCAAATGTATTGAGCAAAGAGAGCAGGATTTTAAACAATTTATATTTCAATACCACAATAATTCAAAACACAAAAGAGAATCCTTCAATTTCTGGGAGCAAAGACAAGGACATCTTTTTTATTTCCTCATATTCGAAAAATGAAAATATTATAATCATAAAAATCCTCATATTCATTATTTTGATGAATATAGACATATCAGACTTACCCGAAACTAGATACACCTAATTTTCGGAATTAGACATCTATCCATGTGAATACGGTAACTCAATAAGCATATGTAATTTCGTATAGAAATTTAGCAACAAATTTATAGATTTCTATCCCATTTGGAACAAATATATTCAGAGAAGGACTTTATTCGTTTCATGTACTATAAATCAATCAGATAACTACAAAATGCAAAGATCTTGATAGGCGAAATTTGGCACACAGATTAAGAATATAGAATATAGTTTCCAATTACGTTTTTAACCACATCCATCAAGCGGTTGACCACCTGTCCTTCTTACATTCGCATATAGGTAAATGCAACAATTAAAAATTGCTATTAATTAAATTAATGAAATCTAGTATGCTATGCATTTGTTATAGTTACAATTCTATAAATATAGCTATATGCTAATTAATCTTAATTAAAATTTGCTTATTTAATTAGAGTTATATCCCGGTTAGAAACAACAAAAGGCGTTTCTAGAGATAGACATCAATTTTCGGCCTCAGTCAAAAGACGGGGACGGCATATGAGCTGACACACTGTTTTATAAAAATTCATTCACCAAACAATGCGAATACGTCAAATTTAGTTAACGTCAAACAGGTCCTCATACACGGCGGATCTTCAATTAAAATGGTGTTTCGAACTTGGTACCCTGCATGACTGAAGCCAAATTTTTATCACATGGCCATTGCGGCCTCTTAACCCACAAAAGATCATTCTTGAACATTTAAATATATCTATAAACGAAAGAAAAATCCAAAAAAAAACTATAATATCTAGCACACACCAGTTGAATGCTTATTTTCTATGAAAAATGAAGAAATTATCTTTTTCCTCTATAATCTTAAAGGTAACGAAGGGCTATAAAAAATGGATGTCAAGAAAATTTAAAAATGTTATTCATGAGGAACAATTTTAAAAATGAAATCTAGAACATTATTAGAAAAAGTTGTCTAGAAAAATTGTAAATGATATTCTTCAGTAAAATTTTTTGATATAAACCTTGGCAGAACTTCGATCAAAAATGTTTGGAATATAAATATATGTATGTATATGGAACTGTTCTAGATCTTTTATGAAAACTGGCGACATTTGCGGCTCCTAACGTACGCAAAAAGAAATATAATTTTTTCACCTCTGAAAATCCATATCACAACATAATATAAAATTACTAAGTTATATAAATATCAATCATAACCAAAAAATATTTAGTCATTATTTTATTATTTAAAGTTAAATTAAAAGTTCATATGATATTTTTAATACAAGCTATAGTAAGTTATATATGTTCCACCATGATTAAAAGTGGAATTATATACGTTCTTAAAATGTATATGTTACATGAAATGAAAATAAACTTCGCAATCAGAAATATTAAATTTTAATCTTTTTTTTTTCTTAAAAGTTTAAATACACACGAAAGTAATGCCCTATTTCCCTTTTCAACAGAAATTTTGCATACATAAAAAATTCTTCCTCTCTATGGCGAATCTTTGATCTTCAAAGTCAGTAAATAAGAATACTACCCCTTTAGCAGTAAGAAAAAAAATGAACGAATACTTATTTTTGCAACGACTTGTTCTAGATAATGATATTCCCTTACTTGTATTTTATGGCTTCTGCAATTTAAGACAGTCATAAAATCCTCAAAAGGCACAGAGAGGACGTTAGCTAATTGGACACTAGAAAAAACAAAGGTGAGTTGGCAATATTTTCACCTGCGCGTTGTCACGACATTTTTAGTATAAAAGGAGATAGAATAACAGATTGAAGTACATTCGGTTGGACAACTCAGTTATTCAGCCATGAATTGGTTAACTAGTTTTGCTCTTGCAGTTCTACTGCTGTCAGTTCAATACGATGCAGCGCAAAGCGTTTCATCTGCTTCGTCGAGAAGCCCTTGGGCCGATCCAGCCAAAGCAGGATCAATCATGAACTGTCTGACCAACAAAATCGCCAGCTCAAATGTCTTGCCACAACAAGAAAAAGAAGATTTGGAATCCATTATGGACACACTGATGTCTGCAATAAAAGGGGCGAGTGCCAAAGGTAAAAGATCTGCAGCGCAATTAAAGGCGATTAATATGGCAGTTGCTTCTTCCCTGGCAGAAATAGTGGTTGCCGAAGACGTAGGCAACCAGGCCAGCATCGCAGTAAAGACGCAAGCTCTAACAGATGCACTGGGACAATGTTTCCAAGTAGTGATGGGCACGGTGGATAGGAAATTCATCAACGAAATAAATGACTTGATAAGAATGTTTGCAAGTAAGTCAAACAGCGATACCAATGAAATACCAGGTCAAGGTGTTTCTTATGGAGCCGGTTCGTCAGCATCTTCATCGTTTCAAGCAACAGACCAGAACTACCAATCCTCATCTAGAAATTCAGGATCTCAATTTTCACAAGCTGCAAGATCTCAATACAGTCGGGGAGCGGAGTCTTCCAACAACAGGGAAAGGCAGTTTTCTTCAAATACAGGACAAACTAATTTCGGACAAACTTCTACCGGAGGACAAATTTCTTCCAGTCAAGCAGGTGGTTCGTCCAACAGTTACTCTCAGAGAGCAAGTTCAGCTACCAGCGATGCAGAAACTAGCTACACAGGATCAAGAGGCTACACAGGAGCACAGTCCGGATCCGTTTCAATGCAATCCTCTTTCGGTCAAACGGAATCTTCAGGCCACAGCGGATCTTCTGGCTACACAGGAGCACAGTCGGGATCTGTTTCAAGGCAATCCTCTTTCGGTCAAACGTCAGGCTTTAGCGGATCAGCTGGCGAACAAGGCGGTTTCAGTCGAACAGAGGGAGCGTCATCTGGCCTTGTCAACAGAGTAGCCAACGCACTTGCCAATTCATCAACAATGAGAGCTGTTCTCAGAAGAGGTGTATCCCAACAGATTGCTTCCAACGTGGCACAGAGAGCCGCTCAATCATTGGCCCGCACTATCGGCGTCGACGAAAATAAAATCTCCAGATTAGCGTCACAAGCCATCTATCAAGTGCCCGCGGGTTCT
>JAPMOR010099210.1:43470-55838 GCA_026543865.1 Argiope aurantia
TTTTTTTTATTGAAAATAATTTCATTATGCAAAATTTCATTAGTTTTAATAGCCATCCTTAGACATCTACATATTTTAAATATTGATTAGTTTGAAAAAAAAACTATTTTTGCAGGCTTTTATAGATAGATAAAAAATGGAGAGATTTATTTAATTAATATGTTATATTTTAATTATCATGGTTAAATTTATTTCAACTAAAAACTTTGCATTCATTCATTTCAATTTATAATAAAAATTATTTAAAAACAGAAATAAATCCGAAATTATGAAGAAAGTGCTTGCGAATTAAACATTTTTTAGAAAAACAATTTTTTTAATTAATTCCTATCACAAATGTTGAACTCGATTTCGTAATTTAAAATTGTTTCTAACTATTACGTTACTTTACATTTTAAATAACATATTAATAAACTGACGATAATACTTTTTATTATTCAATAAGTTACTGAAGAAAGGCAAATCAATTAAAAAATTTATTACTTACTATGGGAGGCCGGTATTAGAAGCGGCTGTTGTATTCAGCACTCTAGTAGATAAATAATATCTATGACGATTGCGGCTTTTTCACTGCCCTTCCCCTCGCCCTAAGCCAGAAGGAATCGGGGATGAATTCTATAAACACAGTTTTTGCGCATGTTTTATGTTTTCAAAGGCTTTTAATTTCTATTTTTATGTTTTATTAGCTCAACATAACAAGCATTTGAAGGTTATTTATAAAAGAAAGTTTCGGCTGAAGTGCCATGCTAACGATGTGCAATATATAATGATATAGACAAATCCCTTATTTCCCCGATAAATATCAAATGTTCTATTTAATAAACCATAAGTTTTCTTTTCTTTTTTCTTTCCCCTTCATAAAGTGAAATAAGTTATAAAAAATCTTTGTTCTTTGTACGAATGCAATACTGAAAGTTATCAACTGTGAATTGCTATTTTTTTCATTTTATGTATTTGAATCAGTTTTTGATTTATCAGAGTGATTTCTGTACTTCATCAGTTGTTGTTTCTTCAATATGAGTAAAAGATAGCATGAACTCACTGAAGAAGAAATAAAAACAATTTTACTTGCTTCTAATAAAAGCGACAGAGAACTGTCGAATGTAGATTATTTTTGGCCCAAAAATGATACATTATCCGATTTTTCATTCTATTCTTAACAAAGAAATCAAATGTTCTATTTAACTGTAAATTAGTAAGTAAGATTTTATATCGCACCAACTTAAATTTTCATTTTAATTTGTAAACAACTTTCCAATTTCAAATACATATTATATTTATTTATATATTCATTTAATTCTTCGCTACGTCTAAATTATTTCTGAAACTCTTAACATTTGGTACTAAAATTATTAAAACATATTTTTCCACAAAATGTGTAAAATCCCTGGTTGATGTATATGGCGCCAGAACCTTCATCAAATAAATCTAAATGTAATCGCGCCATTCCAACTCTATTATGTGGTTTCAATTACTTAGGATCTATATCTGAAATCTATTTCTAGCTTTCAATGAATCGAAGATATCATAAAACACAGAATAACATTTATTGACGAACACGAACACAAAGCTACATCGTTCTACGATACATCTCTAAAAAGACATTACAAATTCTGAATCGCAAAGTATAAAAAGAAGCGTATCAAAGTTCAACAGAAACTGCGCATGCGCTGGTTTCCTAATGACTACAACTGGAATAGGGGAAAGGCGTCTCTAACACGGAACATCCCGGCCCCTGTTGGACAGTTGTCCAACACCTTCTTTAAAAGGGAGTGGACAGAATCTGTTGATATTTCGCCGAAAAGTTCCTTTAGCGGTTCTGATGTCTGCAACACGGACTAGTCCATCTTTTCCAGGATATGTCCTTTCAATTCGGGCCAAGTTCCATTCCATGGGGCTCTTGCTATTATCCTTCAGGAGTACCAGCTGCCTGGGTTTGATGTTCAGTTGAGGTTCAGTTCGATGTTCAGCTCGAGACTGCAAAAAGTTGAGATATTCTTCGCTCCATCTTTTCCAAAATTTGGATCTAAGAGACTGGATGAGAGACCATGTAGAAGATAAAGAAATGTTAGTCAAGGAATCACTGGGTTCTAGTATTGACAACAGTAGTGCTCCCACCAAAAAATGACCAGGTGACAAAGGTTGAAGATCAGCTGGATCGTTAATAGTTTGATTCAAAACTGCTTCAATCTGTGTCATCAGCGTAGTAAGCTCTTCAAACGTCAACACTATTAATTTTGTCACCTTCAACAAGATCCGTTTCATAGCTCCAATATTGGCCTCCCATAATCCACCAAAGGAAGGAGATGCTGGAGGTATGAAGTTCCACACTATACCTTCCATGGCACAAAATCTTTGCACGGAATCTGATTTGCATGCTTTTAGCAGGGAATCCAAAATATTTTTTGCACTCTTAAAATTAGTGGCATTATCACTCCATATGATTGAGGGTTTTGACCGCCTTGCAATGAATCTCCTAAGACAAGATAAAAAACTCTCAGCAGTCAAATCAGACATTACTACAAAATGGGTAGCTCTTGTACTAAAACATATGAAAATAGCAATGTATGATTTTAAAGTCACTCTGGATCTTTTCAAATTAGGTCTAATAATTATGGGACCAGCGAAATCGAGTCCCACCTTTTCAAATGGTCGAGATGGGATAACTCGGTCCCCTGACAGGTCGCCCATCATTTTGTTAATAGCTTGACTTTTAGCTTTAAAACAAGTCAAGCATCTATTTATCACACGTCTAATTCGATCTTGTCCCGAAGGTATCCAATACGTTTGGCGAATAAGAAAAAGTGTTGTCTGCGTGCCTGAATGTAGAGATATTTTGTGAAAATGTTCTATGATCAAATCTGTGAAATGGTGCAACTTGGGTAAAAGCAATTGATGCTTCTGGTTATCTGACAGATTTGAAAATTTTAATCTTCCCCCAACTCGAAGCAGCTCATCTTTGTCAAGAAATGGATTTAGAGATAAAATTTTACTATTCTTCGGAATTGAATGTTTTAATTGTAAACACTTTAATTCAGACTTAAATTCATATCGTTGTACATACTTTACTAACATTTTTGTAGCATTTTGTATTTCGATAAGCACTTAAATAATCTTTCTTTCTATTAGAAATATTAATTTTACAATTATTAATAAATCTTAAACACCATGCAGTGATTCTAACTAATTTGTCAAATGAGAAATATTTTTAAATTCAATTGTTCTCTGAAGGGCACTCTACAACTGTTGAAGTTAAAATAGCTCCTTTGCATAGCTCGTAATTTTCTATGTTTTCAATATTTAACTGTTTTGACAATTCCAAAGATTTGGGCCAAGAGTGTTCATTCTGTGCTAACAAATCAGGACCATGCCACCAAAAATCACTATCTCGAAGTTCGGCTACCGACATACCTCTCGATATCAAATCGGCAGGATTATCCTTTCCAGGACAATGACGTCAATCTTTTGGGTCAGTAAATCTTTGGATCTCTTGAAATCTATTTTTCACAAATGGTTTAAATCTGCTAGGAGTGCCCTTGGTCCAAAAATAAGTGATAGATGAATCAGTCCAGAGTTAATGGATACTTTAGAGCTTTGGAGATTTTATTACTCAATCTAGTTACCAAGAGAGCACTCATTAACTCAATTTTAGGTATCAAAATTGTTTTTAATGGAGCCACTCTGCACTTTGATGCTACAAAACTAGTAAAACTCTTTCTGTCCTTTAATGTTACTCGAAAATACACAACCGCTCCATAATCTTTCTTAGAGGCATCTGAAAAACAGTGCATTTGAATGCTATCTATTTCAGTGGAATGAGTATCTCCAAAATACTAACGGGCTATATTGAAAGTATTCAGTTTCTCACACCATTCATTCCAATCAGTGTCTAATTTCATTGGGAAACGCTCTTCCCAGTCCAAACCCAAACAGCACAGTTCTTGGATTAAAATCTTTAATCTAATTATAAATGGTCCGAGAAACCCCGCAGGGTTAAAAATACGACCTGCAGCTTGCAAGAGATATCTTTTAGTGTTCATTCGTTTCGGGAGAAATTGTATTAAACTTTTAGCATCGAAATGAAATAAATCACGGTCGGGATTCCATATAACTCCTAGTACATTAGAAGGCATGAAATTTTCCTTTTTAGGCTCAATGGATGGATCAATGTCCATTCCAATATCTTTCTATCGATCACGTAACTTTCTTAAAATCATACTTGCATCCTTAAAATTCTTAGCACTTTCTAAGCTCGTTTTGAAAGCCTCTTCTACATTTTGCCGACCACTAATTAAATCATCGACATATAAAGAATTATTTAAAATTGCACAAGTTTCTGGAAAATTATCAACATACCTTTTCAAGTGATGCTTGATTGTTGCAGCTAGGAGGAATGAGCTTGAACTTACCCCGAATAAAACACGGGTCATTCTACATATCATCAAATTGTGTCCATCTGGTCCCTGCTGCCAAAAAAATCTGGTCGCATCTCAATCCTCTTCATTAATTTTTATCTGGAGGAATGACTGCTTTATCTCAGCAGTGAATGCTATAGGATTTTCTCTAAATCTAATCAGAAGAAGAAAAATATCAGGGTTTAAATTTAATCCAATATGTAAACAATCGTTCAATGATAGTTCTCCTTTACCATAGGAAGACGCATCAAAAATGATGCGTAATCTACTTGTCTTATCCTTACGAATCACTGCTCTATGAGGCAAATAAAATGTTGGTTTGTTCGTCTTTTTATTCAACCCACACGTAACTTGTTCAATAATGTTCTCCTTTAGATACTCATCGCTTTGTATTCAGTGAAAAGCAAAGGATCATTAAGAAATTTTGTTTTTAAACCTAAAAACATTTTGTGAGCAACTTCACGATTATCGTGTAACTGTTCTTTCATACCATGTTTCCACGGCAGCTTTAAGTTGTATCTGTTATTAGAGAAAGTAATTCCCGATTCAAATTCCTTCATAGTTGCATCGTCAAAAATATTTTCATCGGTATCAGCCTCAACGCCTAAGTTTTCTAATTCCCAAATTTTTTTTGATTGATCCGATATCATTTTTTCTTCTACTATAATTTTCATTTCCAATATGCGATTTGTCATATCGATTTTTCCTTGGAGGCACCAACCAAATAAAGTTTCAGTGGCTACAAGCTTATCATTTAACCTTTTTATTCTACTAGTAACTATATCATAATAGTAATCAGCACCCACTAAAAGCACAATTTTGTTATTTCTAAATTCATAGCAATTAGCAAGCTGTAATCCTTTTAATTGCTTATTTAACTTCGGAATATTTTCATTTGGAGCAGGTAAATTAATTGCAATTATTTGTTCAGTTTCTAATACTTCAATTTCAATATTTAAAGTCGATTCGTTGCGATTCTCTAATTTAATCTTAACAACATTATATGTTCGTTCAGTTGTTTCTTTAGCACCGAAATCATATACCGATAGTTTCCTTTCTAATAACAGGAAGTTTAAGTTGTTGAGTAATTTCTCGTGAAACGAAACTTCTCATGCTAAAATTGTCTAGCAAAATGCGAACTGTTTTTAATCTATTATCGTCGAATGGAGAGCGAATACAGGCAGTACATGTTTGCAATAGTACGGAACACTGAGTGTTTACTCGAAATTCCGGTTCTTTATTTTTTATATTATAATTGCAATGGGAAACTGCGGATACAATTTTATTCTCTGCATTAATAGTTTTGTTTTCCAATTGATAACAGAGCGATCGGTTATGTTTCTTGTTACAATTTTCGCACATATCCTTTTTCCTGAAGTCTTTAATTCGATGACTTTGTTCTAGACATAAGAAACAACGACCTTGTTTTCTTAAAATATCCTTTTTTTTTTTCATCAATTGTTAAGCCTTCACAAAGTTCTGAAATATGTTTATCATTGCAATATACACATTTTTTCTCAACAACTAGTGCAAAATATTCATGAGTTTTTGACAAATTATTATTCCACGGAATGCGACTTCTATTATATTGCCTGTCATTTGTAAAGTTTTGTCTATCGCATGGATTATTTTGATTGTATCTAGGAATTTTAAAATCAACGTTATGAGTGACGGGTTTTTTTCTTTCACCTTTCCAGCCACTTAGCAAAATAGATGATTCTCGACATTCTATTTCAATTTTCAGAAATTGTAACAATCCCATAACATTGAATTTATTTTCTTCCGTTTTTTCTAAGTGTTTTCTATTAAAATCTAAAACTAGATCCTCGGGTATCAATTTAAGGAGAATCTGCTTAAGCAAATGACCATACATTCTAGATGTACCGTTAAGTGACTCTAAGCTTCTGATTTGTATTTTACAGATGTCATATAACTTTCTCAGTCCAACTATATTACTTGAATCCTTTACAGGATAAAGATTCAACAGTTTTGACATATGAGCATTAATAACCAGCTCATCTCTTCCAAATCTCTCTTTCAATAACATTAAAGCTTTATCATAATTTTCGTTGGATAATGCGAAGCCATTCACCACATTACCGGCAGATCCTCCTAATAAGGATTTTAGATGCGTAAATGTATCTATTTTTGTTAAGCTTTCGTTTTGATCCATCGAGTTTTGGAATTTATTCCAAAATTCTAACCATAAACATGGGTCCCCGAAATATTTATCGATACTCAATTTAGGAAGACGAACAGAATTGACATTTCTATTAGAATTAACAACAGATTGAATAACCGAATTATTTAAAGAACCATTCTTTGTATTCAATTCCAAATCTGGATTAAACTGTGATGAAATACTAGAATCAATTTTAGACAGTTTATTCATTTGTATTGAAATTCTAGAACATAATAAAGTAATCTTTTCATTGTATTGAAAAGCAGCTTCTATTTTCGTATCAAATTCGTTTTCTTCTGAAATAATTTCTTGAATCTTACTATCTAATTCTCTTAATTGTTTTAACATCTCATTTAAATATTCTAAATGCCCTCTTAAGCTATCAACAGATTGCTCATCAAATTCGCTTTCTAATTTATTTATAAGTTTAGTTACTGCTGTACGAATGACAGCTCCAGACTTTTCCAATTTCTTTTTTTCATCCATTCTTATAATACATAAGTAACTAAATATAACAGTACAATATCAAAAGTAATTTCAAAACAAAAGCAATATTTCAAATCAAAGAGATATTCATCAAAAAGTAATAATCAAAATTCTCTAGAAATTTTATAATCAATTCAATCAATATCAAAGGTTTCGACACATCAATAATATCAATTTCTATTTCTATATCTATTTCTAATAATCAAAATAATATTTTCAGATCAATTCTAATTATTTCTATCGAAATTCTATATAAAAGGAATTTCTTACCTTTATTTCTCTTTCTTTC
The DNA here is from genome assembly GCA_026543865.1 of Argiope aurantia. Classification (NCBI taxonomy): domain Eukaryota; kingdom Metazoa; phylum Arthropoda; class Arachnida; order Araneae; family Araneidae; genus Argiope; species Argiope aurantia. The sequence continues at coordinate 50,843 of JAPMOR010099210.1, forward strand.
AACGCAGCCAGTATCCGAAAGCGAAAGCGATATTCTAAATTATGGTACTATCACATCCCACTTCTTCTTTCCCGGCTGAAGCATCAAAAAAGATGGTTGATGTATATGGCGCCAGAACCTTCATCAAATAAATCTAAATGTAATCGCGCCATTCTAACTCTATTATGTGGTTTCAATTATTTAGGATCTACATCTAAAATCTATTTTCAGCTTTCAATGAATCGAAGATATAAAACACAGAATAACATTTATTGACGAACACGAACACAAAGCTACATCGTTCTACATTACATCTCTAAAAAGACATTACACATTCTGAATCGCAAAGTATAAAAAGAAGCGTATCCAAGTTCAACAGAAACTGCGCATGCGCCGGTTTCCTAATGACTACAGCTGGAATAGGGGAAAGGCGTCTCTAAGATGGAACAATCACTCTTTCTTTATATTGAATGAAAATAAAGTGATTAAATATCGATAAAATTGTTAAAAAATGTATTCATTATTTACATAATGTTTAAAAATCATTCCTCTTTCAGAATGAAATTTTTAAAACATTTCGTCTATTTCTGAATCTTTTTGATAGAAAAAATATAAAGTAATATATGGCGTATTTTGTACGATGAACAAAAGATTATTTTAATATTGTAAAAGATTAATAAAATAAAATAAAAAATAAGGATAGTTTTAATGCAGCTATTTTCAATGATTTAAAAAAAGATATACTTAATATCAAATTTTGCACTTGATTGACTCGTGCGCAAATATGTGGAAACTTAATATGAAGCTTCCGTTCTCAAATTAATCTTGTACTTTCAATATTATAGAAAACTTAAAATAACGTCTAAAATTCGAAATTAAGCTTAAAAAAATCAATAAGTATAACGGTTTATACAAAAAATGAAATATTTAAGACAAACTAAATTAAAATGTTTGGGCTGAAACCTGAAGGAATGTATTTTCGAAATATATTTCGAAGAGTACCTCTTTTCAAATTTTAATTAACAAATTTTCGAATTCTGTATCAAATGTAGCTTTAAAAACATGTTATCACATCTGCCGAATTGACTTGATAAAAATAAATTAAGAAAATGTAATATATGACACATTCTCTTGGTTTGGTAAAGTTTTAAAAAAGCTATATTTTAAAAAAATTAATAAAATAACTTTATTTTTGTAGTGTATGTTGATACCAAAGTCTTTTTCGGTAATTTTCTGAAAAATCAAGAATGTATCATGTTTTTGCAAAAATAATGTGTAAACATTAGATATTTAATTCAGTTTTAAAAAAACGAGTCAAAAATTAAATGAGTACAACGATTTATACAAATATATATATATATATATATATATATACAAAAGTATAAAAATAAAGTAAAATGGAAAAACAAAAAAACCAAATAAAAATATTAAAAAAGATTAAAAAAGGAAGAATCCGGCCTGAAGACTTTTTCAAGGGTCACCCTCAGGCAGGGATTCAAAAAAGGGATTTTTTCTGTAAAGGAAATTCAGGCAAACGTCTAATAATGATTCCTTCGTGACCCGAAAATCCCCTGAAATTAGGCCTAAGAGATATACCATTTTAACAGAATAGAAAATACAAAACAACCAATTAGAAGAAAAACTACTAATAAGTAAAAATACAATAACAAAAATTTTATTATTTAGCTTAGTTAATTTAATTTTCCTTTTCATTTACAATTTTTCTGTGAAAGAAGTTTAAAAATGTATTAAATAACATTCTTATATTTTGGTATTGCAATAACAGAGTAATTTTTTTTTTATTTTGACATGAGGCTAAACAAACGTTTAGCAGAATGTATTTATTGTAAATTTCAAAAAAAAAGTTCTTTAAAACTTGAGATTCTGTAGGCACTTTTGAGTACTCTTATATGAATAGTTTCTAATTATTTCACATTTCATAAAATAGTAACATAAATTTTACTCCCTTTAGTTCGAGTTATCTTTTATTCTTTATTACCCTAAACATTATTATAAATTTTGCATACACAGTCCAATATCAGTACAAAAATATTATCATTCGTAAAAAGTTCTATAAGACTTTTGCTCGTTAATTGTAAACAAATATTTTATTTGTACTTTTAAATGAAGTGAAATCTCAATTATTATTATTATTGCTTTCTAGGTTCATCAAATCTAATCAAAAAGAAAAAGTGAAATGTATTAATAAATGCATAATTCTTTATATGTAGCTGAAGATTATATATATATATTTGTGTGTGTGTGGATTTTTGGAAATTTCAAACTCTTCAAGTATTACATAAAAAATAAAGTTTAAGTAATTTTTTTAAATGACTTTGTGACAATATTATTTATTCTTGTAAGTTATAAGTTATAGTTTCAGGATTTTGGCTTACTGTATAAGTCATTACAGAAAATTCAATAAAAAATTTCAAGTAAATTATTATTTTACTTTGTATTTCTAAAATATTATTTAATGAAGGCTTTTGTAAATAAATTGTTTTGCATAGTTGTTTTTCTATTTCCCCTTAAAATAAAGAGGGGAAAATGGTAATAAAAAATATTTGTCTAAAGAAATTTCGTATTATTGAAAGTAGTGTTTACATTTTTGGGTATGGAATTTTTGTGAAATATTCGGAGTTAATCATAGATCATAGTTGGTTCTTGTGCCATGAAACAAAACCAAACTAATCGTAGATAAAAAAAAATATTAGAAATTTGAAGTAAATTATTAATTTGCGCTTGTAAAATGTTGTATTTTGGTCATTAGCTAACACTAAAATTTATAATGAGGTATAAAATTTCTTCATGAAGTAATTATGTAAGTTAAAATTACTAAATAGAATCGGTAAAATTGGAAGAAGCGTTCCATTTTTGTGCATGGAATTTTTAAGAAACATATTTGTGAAATATTCAGAGTTTAACATGGATCAAATATGGTTATTTTGCTGCAAATCTAAACATCACGAAAATTTGAAGTAACTTATAAATTTTTGCTTTTAAAAAATGGTGTATTGAAGAAGCATATAATAGGAATTATATAATTTAGTGTTTTACGCAATTTTTAACCAATGCATTAAAAAAGGGAGATAGGGTGCTAATTATTCTTTAGAAATTATTTGTTTTTTGCTCACATTAAGCAATATAAAAGTGTGTATAGTAATGAAAATATTTTTAAATAAGAATTATATATTTTTCTGTTTCGAATTTTTCTGAAATAGCTTTAATAATTAATAATTAATAGAATAAAATTATTTGAGATAATTTTAACATTTTTTTTTTACAAAGCAGTAAAAAAAATGTCATTTAAACATTTTATAGGGTAAGATTGTAGTAAAATATACGCTGTAATAATAGTTAAAAGAATTGATAAAAAAAATCATGGAAAATGTCATTCTATTAAAAGCAGGTATTTTATGGAATTTTAAATTTATCAAAATAAGTAACAAACACAATTACTCATAAGTAAAAAAGAAAAGTAAACTATTCAAAATATTTCGTATTTTCAGTCTTTTGACAAAGTTTTGAAAGTACGATAGTTTTAAATATTATGACATTAGTTTCTAGAGTTTAAGAAAATTGAATAACCACTAAACTAATATTTCAGTTTAACATCAGCAAGTGTTGAGAAATAAATCGTCTAATGATTGGTATTTGGTCGCCCATTGCTAAAATACATGGAGAAATGATTGGTATTGGGTCGCCCATTGCTAAAATACATGGAGAAATGATTGGTATTGGGTCGTCCATTGCTAAAATGCTTGGTATTACGTCGCCCGTGATAATAACACATCGCCAAATAATCGGCAAATTCGTCGAAAACAAGCCGGGGCGAATATCACTCGGCGAATTGCCGGGGGACATAACCAATGTCGGGACGAGATCGCCTCCGATCTCGCTCCAACCGCGCTCGTTCTGTGGGGCGATGCTTGGCCGACGATCTTTTGCTGGTTGGACTCTCTTAACAACTATGAAATATTTTTTTTTTACCTGAACGAGTACACCTTTTAGAACAAAAAAAAATTAATTTAAAGATACGTAATTCGTAAAACATGCTTTGCCTCTAGAAATACTAAACCAAATTAGAGAAGGGGGAAAAAAAGAAATTCGGAATAGAGGTGAAAAACAAAAGAGTTTAATCCATCCACTTTTTCGCTCTTAATGGCTAAACATATGCAATATAGCGTTTTCAATTTGTTGCACAGTATATAAACACGAATACGCATAATAATCATTTTCCAATGAGAGATTTCATACATGTACTTCGTTCGATTTCGTAAATGCCACATATCTGTTGAAGTATACATGACTAACGAAACAAACTATCTTCTCCTTAACAGAGCTCGTTCAAAATTTAATATGTATCTGAAACTCATCCGATAAACTCACCAGCCGAATTTTACACAAGAAGTTGCAAAAGTGTTTATTTAATTTGCTTTAACATATGTGTGTAATAAAGTTCTTTTTTAAAATACATCCTTCACAATTTCTTTACAATGTATCAGGCGATTTTCATGGCAACAGGGTCAAATGTAACCATTCTGCGACAATCGTATGCTAGTAGTAACAAGAGAATGGTTTGATTTAAAAAGACAGCAAATATAAAGTTCAAAATACTAAAAACTGTCACTTGTTTATTAACAAGGACAAATAGAAAACTCATGAAATGTATATAAATTTAAAAGAAGTCCTTGATTTTATGAAAGAAGAAAGATTACGGTGGATATTTTCCTCTACTTAATTCCAAATTTTTTGATATATCGAAGAGAAAAAAAATTGTAATCGATGTTGATTAAAAATAAGATACTGACACAATATGTGAATGACAGCAGAACTAGTATAATACTAACTTCTAACAATTAGAATTATAACACTAATGTCTTAGAGTTATAAAAGTTTGTGGAAAAGTTTAGTTTTGAGTTGAAAATTAGCAGGAATGATCTCCAGAAACTTTTCTCGCATACTCCTCGATAAAGATCATCAAATGCTATAAAGATCTCAAAAATGAAAAGTCTTA
>JAPMOR010099248.1:0-31586 GCA_026543865.1 Argiope aurantia
ATATATATATATATATATGTTTATCTGTGTTAGCATCCATGTATGTATATATACAAATAATTATGTACATATATCATATGTTCATATATGTATATAACGTTATATTTATACTGTTGAGAAAATTTCCCAAGAAATTTCAATCTTAAACTGACATAAAAAAGATACTTATAAATGTCTTTTTTTTTCAAATTTTCAATAAAGTATTTCTAGCCAGAAAGGAATTTGTAAGCCATAAAATGTTAATTTGTAAACTGAGGAGAAGTCTAAGGGTACACAATAACCATTTTTTAATAAAATTTATTTGGCATTGCAGCAAGCCCCTATTTCAAAATTTATCGTCTGGATGAATAAAATACCCGTATATTCATGGATATATAGAAGTTCACACTCTGTAATTTTTCATGTACTTCCATGATTTGTCTCATAATAAATTTAACATGGATTTTCAGTTATATCTGAAGTTATTATTTCTAATTTAAGTGATTGTAATTAATGTTTAGTTTAAAACTTTGATTTTCGAGGGGTTGTTTTATGTAAAAAATTATTCAATTTAATGTAATTTAAATTATTTCATTATAAAATTCAAGATTTTTAATCAACCGATTGTTGAAATAGGAAACTAATTTTTATTTATTTGAAAAGTTATAACAAATTGTTATTTTTAAGCTAACCTAATAATATATTTATACTATAGTGACAATCTTTATTCTACGATATGCAAATTTTGAGTGAATTCTGAAGCTTTAATCAAACTAGCAACACTTTTGAAAACAGCCAAGAAAAGCTGTTGATGTTTTAAGCTTGATTAAGGCCTTAACAGACTGAGTAATGTAATTGTGATCCCAATAATCTGCAAAACAGTATGTTCTAACAGAAATTTTATAATATCTGTGAACATTTGATCCCCTCCCTTAATTAATTTCATTCATGTCCCGTAACATTGTTGAAATCAAAAAATAATAACATAACATACAGAATTAAAGAAAACTCCATAAAAAAACATAACCTCAGGAAATAAAGAAGTTTTCTCAATACACTTTGATTTTTTAATACAGTGATAATCATTTGAATCAATCAGTAAATACTAAAAACATACATAATTATTTTTTTCAGATAAATTTTTCTCATGATCCACATTTAAAAAAAAATAATGACTTCTACATTTTTTATTTAATTGATTGAAATTTAATTGCTGAAGTTGAAAAATGAAAGCACATAAATAACAAATAAAGTCACATAAAATAAATAATTTTGCTATATTAAAGCACTTAGAATTTCCGATATTTTTTTCTGCGTTTTCATACAGACCAAGTTAAAGAAAATACGACGTAAGAGGGATTTTGCATATGATTCCGCAACATCATTGGTAAACTGATCATTACAGATGTCACATTAGAAATTAAGTCTTCTACATTTTTCAGTGCAGTTCATTATTATTATTTTTTTTTTTGTAAATTTTTGACCAGCCATTTTTTGTCACTTCCTTTTTTATTTGTTTACATAATATTTTCCCTATTGCAATTATAACTACCCGGAGGCATTGTGTGTTTTCTTATTAAATTCATAAATGATATTAAATAAGAGATCGAGATATTGTTACTTTTCATTAAACGAAAGCTTGAAATTAAAAGTGATTTCTTTGAAAAATTAAAGAAGGGTGTACACATTTAAAGAGTAATTATTCAAATTACAAAAAATCTTATTGATTAACGTCGAGTTCTTGGACTCCTCAAATACGCCGCCTGATCCAGAAATTTTATCCCAGATTTGAAATTTTCAGTGGGTAATAAATCTTGTCTTAATTATTCGTTTCTTCTTACTGTATCACTAATTTTAGGATTCGGATTCCAATCTTTACCAGCATTATTTTTTATCAAAGGCAAGAACTGCGTTTTTCTTATCAATAAGTAATTATGCTATTTGTTATATTTAGTCATTTTTGATTGGGATGAACTCGCCAATTCTTGATGTGTTGCCAAATGTTCTTGTTCTCGCCAAATGTTTGATAATCCGGTTAACGGAAATTTGTTTCTTGGCGGTGATATTTAGTATTTTCTTGTGCCCTCAGAAACTTGAATAAATAAAATAACATAGAATCGAGGAAGATTCAAGGATCCATAAGATTTTTCTCATCCGTTAAAAAAAGTTTTGTCAAATGTATTGTTAATAGGAACTGTGAGGTACACTTTTTTAAATAAAAAACATCATATGGAGATTAACGCTTATTTATTGTTAGCTTGCTACTGATTCTGTAAAAACTATAACACACACCTTTTACACAAAATATTAGGTCTACCGGAAAGTTCTGTCCGCTCCGGTTATAATCATAACTGGGGATGAAAAGTGGATTACCTATGAAAACATCATAAGAAACAGGGCATATTGTGAACCCGGAAAACCTGCCCCCTCTACCTCTAAACCGAAGTTGAGCCGAAGTTGAGCGAAGAGAATGTTGTGTATATGGTGGGACATTCGAGGACCAATACATTTTGAGCTGTTGAAATCAAACGAAAGGCTGAATTCGGAGAGGTACTGTCAGCAATTGGATAAATTAAAAACAGCACTCCAAGAAAAGAGGCCGACGATGTTCAATAGGAAGGACATCATACTGCTTCATGACAATGCCAGGCCACATGCTGCTTTGGGGACTCGTCAGAAAGTCGCAGAGCTAGGCTGGGAAATTCTGTCGCATCCACCATACTCCCCGGACCTAGCATCATCTGATTATCACTTGTTTCTGTCCTTACAAAATTTCTTGCAGGGCAAACAATTCAAGAACGAAGAAGATATCAGACAAGCACTGGTTCAATTTTTGGCCTCTAGAGATAAGACATTTTTTAAAAATGGGATATACAAATTGCCATCACGCTGGCAAGAAGTCATAAATAATGATGGCAATTATATTATTCAATAAAGTTTATCCAAAGTATGAAAAAATGTATTCCTTTGTTTCATTCTAAAACGGACAGAACTTTCCGGTAGACCTAATAAATTCTATTGGGAGAAATAGTAAACCATTTTACGATTAAATTAGTATCTTAAGACTGTAATCAATTAGACAAAGTAAATTAATTTCTCTTTTGGCTATAAAAATGCCAGATAACTGGAAATGCTTCCGAACTTCCGAGACTCTCACTCTTTTTCGACCATTATAATTCTAATTATAAAGTATTCTGTGAAATATATGTTTTTTCAATATCAGTTTTGTTGATTTAATAATTTGAAATCGCACGAAAACCAGTAAAATTATGGAATCGCATGGTTTTTATTTTGTATTGTTTTTCATTTTTGTTAAATAAATATTAGGATATTAATACTTGTAGAACTGCCATCTTATTTTTAAAATCTTTGAATATTTAGGTTAACAATTTGTAATATGAGAAAAAAAATATAAAATTAGATTATAAAAGTAACACATAACGAATTTAACTGATAAAACATAAAAGTGGCTACTGATTTATCAATTCTGTCCTCAAAATTATGCTTTATAACAAAATTGTTTTTCTGTATTCAGTCTTTTATTTCAAGTATTGATCTGAGTATCAATTTATCATTTACTTTTAGATTTTTGTTCCATGTGAATTATATTGCGGAATGATATAAAATCTTGAAATGATAGCGCGCAATGAAAATATTTTTAATTGACCAGTATGTATTTTCTTTTTTATATAATTCTTAAATAATTTAATATATTTATTAAATAATTTAATATATTTTATATATTTATTAAATAATTTATTTTGATACAAAAGACGACCATTCATTGATCTGATGCTGCATTTTAAATTAGCAAACCTGGATGAAAAGAGTATTAGTTTTTATGTACAATGTTTTTTTACAAAAACACTATAGAGATACAAGGAGATACTTCAGCTTAGTAATTTGAAAAATTAGATGGTAGAACATCAAAAAGAGAACCGGATTTTTACTAAAAGTAAAGTGATTTAAGGGACTGATATTTATTTCCCCCAAATCAAAATTCCGGTAAGGAGAATGTATAAAAAGTGTTTGCTTGATGTGCGAAAGAAATCTGTGAAAAGATTGCCAATTTTCATATTTAATTTTCTCTTCCTAGTGCTGCCTTTTGAAGTTTCAGGAAACACCATCCTTACGTAATGTGCACAATATATACACTTGACACGGAAAAGTAACTTTATGGGAGAGGGTGAAACAGTGTGGAGAAAATATGTTTACAAATTGCATTATAATCTTTAACGGAGCAAGATAATCTTGTTATCTTAGTCTAGAACACTTTTAGTGCAAGAATAACAAAATGTTGCTATTAGAAGATTTATTTAATCTTATTTTTGTATTCTAAGAATGTATCTTTGCTCTATACTCGCTTATTTATCAATGCAGTTGTCATGTAAAGAAATTTCAATCTATTATTTAATTCTACAGTAAAGTCACAATTGAAAGTGACGTTAAATATTAATAAATAAAAAAAATGGGATTTGTTTGTTGTTGTTGTTAGTAATGGCTCTTGTCTATAGAGAAAGACACTGACTTAAAGAATCAATTGTAGTTTTAAGCAAGGGTACCTCTCTTATTTTTACAGTTGTGCCATGTAGGGCCAAGAGAACGACTCAGCTACGCACACGTCACAAACCTTTTTACGGGGCGGACTTCATTCATGCAATTCATTCACAGATCGTAATTTAGACCTGAAACAGAGAAAGATCACCACTGATCCAGTACCCCGAGTTATATTACTGTAGACACGGAGGACTTGGTGACCACAGCAGATTTCTACGTGCGCCAACCACCACACATGCAGGGAACCTTCGGCCGCCGGGGTTCGAACTAGCAACCTGAGAGGCGCGAATCCAACGCCCTACAAACCAGGCTAATTGTTTTCCGTAACATTATGATATGCGACCTTCAGTTCTAACTGCAAATGAAGTAGAATCCTTCCTAATAAGAAGTAGCAGGCCTCTGCTGATGTCGGAAAAGTAAGTTTTTACCAAATAATTAGTAAATGTTCGTTTACCTTTTAACATTTGATGATGATGTATGTTGAAATTGTAGAATACTAAATCAAAATATGTTGATCGATCTGCAAGAATTATATAAACAATAGAGAAAATTATATATATAATTTAAAATTAAAAGACAATAATCTAATTTCATACTTCAGAAAGCAAAATTAATCAAGATTACCAATATCATCACATAGCATTTATGTATTTCTTAGAGAAATGGCACATATTTTTTATTGTATGCATGTTTTCTTGTTTTACTGTATGTCGACGGAGTAATAACAATTCATTATGTATGCAATGAAGTGTCATAATTACACGTGTCTCAGCGTTTCATGTCGAAACATGCTCAATAAATTTGATAGATCATTCATATATTTTCTTCTGGGTAACATTTTGGTTTCTTGTCGTCTCCTTTTTCATTTTTTTCTTCTTTTTTTCCAAATTTTTGATATTTTGCTGTAATATAAGCATATTAGGATAGGAATAAATACCTTTACCTGAACTCAGTGCTTCACTTTGTCTTAACTAGGCCATTATGTTTGTCATGTGAAATTCGGTATATATTTATGCTCTCAAAACAGCCTTATTTTGTATTTAAACAATAAAATACATATCAAACAGGTTGAATTTTATTGCATTTTCTACTTGAAATATTGGTTAAAAGTATTTTTAACCCTGGAAAAATAAACAGGTAAAAAAAATAATCAAAGAAAGTTAAAGAAAAAAAATAAATCTTTTGATCTAAATAATTTACTCCCAAATCATTTAAATTTGTAATAGCATTTCAGTAATTATCTTCTTGAACTCGCTTCAAATAAAATATATACATTCCAGGCTTTACATTCAATACATAATCGTTTAACCTTTTGACCGCACCATTTCCCTTCTGTTTTAAAAATTCTAGAGCTTTCCTTTATACTCCAAGTTGTTATTCCCCTGTGTTCTTTGGAGGTAACAAGATGATCAAAGCAGCAAATTCGGGAAGAGCAAGCATTTATTTTGAACTGTGGAATTAGTGTAAGATGTTCATCTTGCGTGTCTTTGTATTTCATATTGATTTTTACAGTATGGTTGTGAAAGAGGGCAAACACATGACAGTGGCTAAGACATATTCTTGCATGTATTGCCAATATTACTGACAATGTTGATAACTCAAAATTACATCCCAAGTTGAAAAATGCCATTCTTGAGAAAACACCATATAATTCGGAGTTTGTTAGAATAAAGAATAAAATAAAAAGTCATTGTGTAACATTTAAGAGTCAAATTGCGCGTTAATACATCAAAATTGTGTTATTTTATTGAAGCGTTAAACAGAAAAACCTATTAGAGATCAGATTTTAAAATTTCATTTTTGCATTTCTTAATGAAAAGAAATTATATCTTAAAACCAAAATGTTTGAGACCATGAATTTACAGGATTTTTCTATATTTACTCGCATAATTCTATTTATCATATATGTTGTTGTAACTTAACGTACTTTACCGCGTCTCTTGTTTTTTCAGTAGCACCAATTAGGGCCAAGAGTACGATTTAGCTACTCACACGTCACAACCATTTTTACAGTGCGGACTTCATTCAAGCATTTCATTCATTCCACCACAGATCGGAATTTAGAACTGAATCAGAGAAGGACCACCTCTGAGCCAATACCACCAGTGGTATTACTCTAGACATGAAGGACTCTGTGACCACGTCATATTTATGCGTGCGCCAGCCACCACACACCCGGAGAGTCTCCGACTGCCGGGTTTCGAACCTGCAATCCAAGGGATGCAAATCCAACACGCTACCAACCTCTCCCTACCAGGCTATCCCGTTACATCCTATGTGTTCATTTGACTGTAGCATTTGTTGCTAGCGATTTCTCAGATTAAAAAGTGAACTGAATTTCGTTTTGTAAGCTTTGCCTTTATATTTGTTTTTCTTATTTATATTTTTTTTAATATTTTTTAACAAGCAATATACTGTCCATTTTAGGAAAACGAAACTATTAATTTTTGGCGATATCAATCCCCAGAGGGGTGATGCACATTGAGTAATATGAATACATTTCAAGAGCTCTTTATTAGGCCCTGAATTTCAGTCCGTTGTCATTGTCATTCGTACTATCTTATTTTATTTTGAAGCTTGTGTATTTATTATTCATATGACTAATTTGGCTTTAAGGATTATCCGAGATTTTAATGCATTTCTAAAAATTGTGAACATTTACTCCTCCATCTTTCAACTCATTCATATTTTGAAAAAGAAAAAAGAATGTTTTCTAGCTCAGTCACAAAAGTGATGGGGGGAGGGATTCGGGATCTAATAATTATAATTACTTAAGCATGACTTTGATAATTATTTATATTTACTAACATTTAGAAAACTTTTTGAGTTTGCATTAATACGATACTTCTATATAGCAAATCAACTGTCCTGTTATAGGGGTAGCACGTTTTCTCCGTGATCTGGGTGCCCCGGATTTGAGTCCCGGTTAGAGCATGGTTGTTCTTCTGTGTTCTATCTGTGAAGTGTGTGAATCCCCCCCCCCCCATGTAAAAAGGGGTCGTGCAAGCGAATGTGACGCATGAAGTAGCTAACTTGTACTCTAGTTGGGGCTACTGAAAAAAATAAGAGACGTTCACTCGGCTTAAATCGCTGATAGGTAACTGTCAGCGGGCTTAAGTGCCTTAAGTCCCAACACAACAACTGCCTGATATATAATTCAACAAGTGAAAAAATTTCGTTTCCAGTTTTGATAGATATTCTAGTTGTATAATATTTGAATATTAAAAATATTAAATATGCATATACATAATTTTTATATTGTAATGTTTCGCAATCATTTCTTGATAAGTACAGAATTCAGTTCTGATCTTCTAAAGCAACATTAATGCTTAATGCACTGATTGCTAAAGACATACATAAAAATATTTGAAAAATTCAGAAATATTATATCGTAAGAGGGAATATTAGAGAATATATTTCATTCTTTTTTCAAAAAAAAAAAATGTAGTTGCTATGTTTTTAATTGCTTTTTATAAATTGATGTTTAAATCTTGTAAATTCTTGTTATTTTTTGGACGCTGCTTTCTAATTACTACTCACTATATAGAAAACATATAAACAATAAGAAAAACCAAATGTACCCTCTTTTATTGATGCCAAAGCCTAATTTCATGTACTCATGTATAAGAAAGTTTACAAGATTGACGCAAAAAACAACATTACAAAGCTTCCCTACTGAAATATTTCATATAAAAAGCTAATTAAATGATTAAATAGATCCTCCTTTTCTTGTACAACGGAATTAAAGAAAATACTTCCCTAATTAATGAATACTTTAATTATTCCAGCTACCCAGAGTAAAGAAAGCTAATTATTAAGAACAATTATTATGACGTGTATTATGTTTTCCTAGTTTTTTTAAGAGACCTTTATCATAACTATTTTAGTAACTTATAATAGACAGAAAAAAACATTAATATTACAAATTATATTTTGCAATGTAACTTTGGTATCATAAATTTTATAAAAGATAGATAATTCAATTATTATTATTATTATTTGCTTTTCATATTTTTATAAGAATGAATAGATAAAAATTATTATGTTGAAGAAATGAATTAAAAGTGTTAAGGAATTATTTTCATTATTTCTTGTTTGATTGTAATGTTTCTTTATGTCAATTTATCTTATGTTAATATAATATTTTATCATTTACTTTATGAATTACTTTAGTGGAAAATTTAAGCATCTTTCACTTTATATTTTAAATCTTTAGAATTTCTAAATTTAATTTTAAATAAAAACTTTCCATTAATAATGATTATCAATTAAAACAAGGCATTTTCTCTATGTAAATAAATTTCTTAAACATATATATGTTAATATTTCAGTTAGCAGGCACATTAGTAGAAGTCACTAATGTGAAGCCTAATTAGTTAGGCACCTTACTGGAAGTCACTAGTGTGCCTGCTTAATTAGTTAGGCACATTAGTGGAAGTGACTAATGTGCCTGCTTAATTATTTAGGCAAATTTCACAGGAAATCAGTGAAGTGTTGAATTATCAATATTGCTTATGTGTAATGGAAATAAATCATCTTTACTTTCTCTCATATGAATAAATATATCGAGGAATTATGAGGTAAATGTAAAAAAATATAACTTCACAATTCTCACTAAATTTGACATACCTCAGGCCGAAAAATACATTTTTGGAACTATCTCTCACTGAAAAATAGATAACTCAACATTACATTGACTAGACAAATGGACTTTGTTATGTGGTCTTTACAAGAAATGTATAGATTCCCGTCATGTTTAGTGTGAAATTAATTCATAGGAAGTTTGATTTTTTCTATATCTGAAGACCAGGGGAAGCAGTAATTACAAATCTTAACTAACGATTGTGGTATCTTCAAATTTTTCTCCCATACTTTCTTATAAATGGCTTACACTCCTTCCACCTGAATAAAATTATGAATCTTAGATAAAGCCGCTAGTAGCTTGCATGGCATTGTGTAACAATGGTTATCAATTCCTAGATGCTCATGACTTTTAAATATATAATAAGAAGTGGAGGCATCCTTACTAGGGAATAGACTGGAAAGATACAGAAAGATCATTTCTTCTGGTAAAAAATAAGTACTGGGCAGCATTTCAAGATTAATTTAGCATAGATTCATTTCCTTGAGAGTTTTCTTGATATGATAAAAACATTTAATATCACTAAACAATAGCTGATTCAATTTTATGTTATAAACCATTGATGTTAAATCACAAAATATTTTAAACGCAGAACCTTTCACAGGACAGAAGTCATTTCATTCACGAGCTTTTATTGTCAAAGACTTTTGACATTGGAAATAGGAAATAAAACGGTGTTTAAAAAAATAAAGTCGGAATATTTTTTAAGCGAATATTGCAAGTGTTAAGGATTATTTAAAGTTTAAATTAGATTTGAAATGTATCTTATTCACGTTTAGAATTTATAACATATTTATTTTAAAAATTATTTTTATTTTTCCTGAAATATTCTAAGAAAGAAATTTGAATAAAGGATTAAAAAAAATAATGACTCTAAATATATCAATTCTGATTTTCATTAAAGTTCCTTCCCTTGTCATTTTGCTAAGGTATTAATATAAAACTATTAACAAACTCTTCAAAGATATTAAAATTTCAAAAATAGCACTTTAATAAATGTCATCATCTCAGAAAGTAAATTTAATATCCTGATTGAAATGTCGACTAAAAATTAAGTGGCATGACTTAAGAGGAAATAGTCTAAATGAAGAAAAATTTAACTTTAATCGAAATATTAAGAAAAGAAGATTTCTCCTTTAATGACTGTATGTAAAATCTTTCAGGTCAGATATGCCTTTCTTATAATTCATTTAAGGCGTACGTACACACTTGAAGATTTTTTTAATTTTAACTTTAAAAAACCAATTTTTTCGCAGTAGATCATTAATATATGCTTAAGCTCATTTCAATGAGAAAAAACCATATTACACAATTAATTAATTAATATTTAATGAGCTAATTAGCATACTTTTTGAAACATGATATCTTAAATTCTAATTGGTACAAACACACAATTCTAATTGGGAATGATGCCTAATATTAGTCTTCATGTTGTCTGCCTCAATCAAGTTATAAAAATAAATAGTTTTTTTTTTAAGTTTTTGGGCACCGTTTTCAAATGAGGGAATGGAGGCATTCTTTGGTGTTTTGCGTTTTGCCCTGAAGACACTTTTCTAGCATTTCTGCAGAAGTTAATCTTGAATAAATTGGTTTGATGTATTTTAGCATCTTCAATGGCAATCCTCCTTTATGTTCATATGAATTTTGCTTCCCATGAGCAGTGGCACGTTGAAATGAGCTGCATGAATCACTAATGAAATCCCAGCAGTGGCATACAAGATTTAATTCAAAACAGCATCCCATTTTATTGGAAGTACTGCTTTGAACATACAATGTTTTTTCACAACACTTAGGGCAGTATATAAAAGAAAATAGTTGGTTGATGCAGTCAATTTCTATAAAAAAACACTCTCCTTTTGCATCATTAATTCCTGCATTATCAGAAATATTCCCTAATTTCGTTTTCGAAGCGGATGATATTTCTGATAAATTTTCAGAATCGAGAGACTCTTTTCTTCTTGTATGTTGATTAGCAGCAAACCTTTTTTTTCTTCGAATGCTTATTACGACTTGTAGAACCCATTTTATATCCTAAGAATAGCGAAAAAATTATCACGAGGAAAAAGCACACGTAAATACATTTTCAAAAAGTAAACAAAATTCGCGAGTAAGTAAAAGTAAACAAAATTAGTTAAATTTACAGTTAAATATCGTTACCAAACAGAAGGAATGAAATAAAACATATTTTAAATAAATAATTCTTTAAAAAAACATAAAATTTCAAGTAAAATTTATGAAAATTTGTTTGTTTACATCTGGTTTAGAAACCGAAACTAAAGTCTTTTGTGAAAGTACCTTAAGAAGAACCCTTATAACTCGAGAAATATTCCGAATATTGACAACATCTTGGTATCATTTGAAAGTTAAAGGATCAGAGGACATTTTGAGGCAATAAAAAAAATATTCGATATTTTTGAACGATTTTCGAAGTTTCAAGGGTGTACATACACCTTAAGCCTTCTATTATTTTCCCTTTGAAATAAAGACAAAAATATTAGGAACATTTGTTACTTTGGGACCTCAAGCGTGAACTAAACTCTTATGAAAATATCAAATCCAATGCAGATAAGGAATTTTTTTTTGAAAATTTTCTGGATTGATTTCATATAGTATATTTAAATCGAGATTGATGCATTTGCTACCAGAAATCCATAAGGAATAATTGTATTGTTTGAAATTTATTGTTTTTTTTGTTGTTGTTTCTTATGGCACGTGCCATGGACAAGCCCGCTGTTACGAAGACTGTGATTTCAGCCGGTGGGGCAGCGTCTCTCGTTTACATAGTAGCGCCAACTAAGGCCAATAGTACGAATTTGCTACTCACGCATCACTCATTCACTTGCACAACCCCTTTTTACAGGAGGGTACAATCACACATCTCACAGATAGAACAACTGAAGAACAAACATGCCCAAATCGGGACTCGAACCCAGGACTCCCAGATCAAGGGGAAGACTCGCTACCCCTATGCCAAGATACCGGCAGTTAACTGTTTGATAATCCTTAATAAAAATTGTCAAGACTAAAAACCGCAGTATCATCTAATCGAGTAATCAAAGAATTTTTTTTTTTTTTATCTCGAGTCACAGTGCAGAAAAAATTTTGACACCAAGCCAATAAATATATTTGTATAATCGAGTATTCATAAATTATTTCCGAAACAAAAGCACGTTTATGATGCGATATTGCAAATGACAAATGGGAGGAGTGTGGAATGCATTTCTTGACGCGTTAAGTGGCAAAACAAACACATTTATATTTTAATGTTCCTAGCAAACATTCGTGCTTGAAATAATATCGTTATGACAATCACATCATAGAAAATATTGATTTTTTGGATTGTTTCGAACAACACATTTAACACTTACCTTGCCATTGAATATACAAAACAGCTAAACACCAATTCGCAATATTTCAAAATGCATCAATAATGATTAAAGCATTCCAGCAATGCAAAATAATCATATGGAATAAATGAACAATGGATCACAAAAAATATTCTTTGTTAGCATTGGATAACAAATTGCAAAGATAACGTGGAAACAAACGTCAATTCAATGGCATTTTAATATTGTTAACTAATAATTTTCAACAGACCTTTTCTGTTACTTTACGCATAACACATAATGAACAAAATGCGTGTTTAAAAGCATCACATTGTGTCGAAACATTAATACATTTTTATTCGAGATAAATATGTGTATTAAATAACAAAATGATCCTGCAATTGAGTGAATTGAAAATATGCATTTTATAAAGGAAGAAACAATAGGCTGTATTTAATTGTATCTATACCAATTGGGACCACTGAAAATACTAAGTATCCAAAAGCAATAAAATGGACTTAAAGTTGAATACAACACTAATTGCCATTTAACTAATCCAAAGCACAACCTAATAATGTATAAGTTCATCTGTAATTTCAAATAAATACAATAAATGTTATCAAACTTCCAATTATAGTACTTAATTAATCTGTGTATAAACTCAAATCTATCAATAACAAAGCAATACTAGGTTCAGAAATTTTTTTCATCAAATTTCAATCAAATTTCAAAAACTAATATCTTAAATTAAAATTACAATTAAAAGAAAAAATAATTCTTCGATATTTTAAATGTGACACCGTATCTATTCTTTTACATTTGTAAATATCCTGATGCTTATTAATATGAATCAAATTAATCATTAAGATACAAATAATAATCATTGTTTCTTAATGAACAAATGAATTCCATCAAAAATTATATTTAATTTAAAATAAAATCACAATCTTATTCGTTCAAAAATTTCGTCTAATTATAATATTAAGGGAAGCAAGTGAATAAATGCCGTATCAGAGATTATTTCCTTTATGAAGAATAGATTTTTCTATCTCAAATTAAAAGGCTTTATTTAATTGAAATTCAGTACAGATACACGATGTTCTATTTGTTACACTTTTAGTCATTGCATTATTTATGGAGTATAAAATTATATGTGTCTAATTATTTTAAATTATTTAGAACAAAGTTTCATTTTCTTTCAATTATTCCTTTTTGTTCAGTATTTTTGACATTCTTATAGATATATTCGTATTTTCATCAAAAGAGATTAATTGAATATTAAATGATATGTATTAAATAGGCATGTTTTCATGAGCTATTGTTTAAATTTTGTATTCTGGAGCAAATGTTAATAGAGAAAAAATTGTTCGTCCACAGTTTTAGAATCAGAATGCTTGGGGATAAAAGAAGCTTTAAATCAGTTTATTTTGAAATTTGTTTGCAGCAGAATTTTTAGAATAGTATCGATATCTTGTTTTAATAAAAGCTCTTTATTAAACACTCAGATATTTTTATTATAAGGAAATTGTAATGAAATGTACATACAATGTCTTAAGCAACTGAAAATACAAGTCGATTCACTGAACTAGTTACAATTCAGTTGAATTCATAATTACTCAACAGGTGGCTTATATATTTCATAACATTTATTTTTTTAACATATGCCGTTTATGCTTGTCTTCATTACCATAATGATTCAAGCCATGCTTTCTATGATGCTAGTATTCCAATACAGATTTAGTTTTGACGACAGATCTTGTTTTAATAGAAGCTCTTTATTAAACACTCAGATATTTTTATTATAAGTAAATTGTAATGAAATGTACATACAATGTCTTAAGCAACTGAAAATACAAGTCGATTCACTGAACTAGTCACAATTTAGTTGAATTCATAATTACTCAATAGGTAGCTTATATATTTCATAACATTTATTTTTTTAACATATGCAGTTTATGCTTGCTTTGACTACCATAATGATCAAGCCATGCTTTCTGTGATGCTAGTATTCCAATACAGATTTAGTTTTGACGACAGTTCTTAAAAGTGTTGCAGGATATTTTAAACATAATCTTATTATGAGCATCCATAGAGTATTTATTTTTTTGGATTCTTTGGAGAAAATGGAAACTTTAGATCAAATAATGATCATATTAATATGAAAATAGTCTTGAATGGAATAGAAATTTGTTGTACTTATTTTGTACGAAAATTATAGATATCTATCTTGAAATTTGTTATTTTGCTTATAGACATATTTTTCATCAGTTTTGAAAGAAAAATAATTATTATCATAAGTTTAATAAATTATTAAGTAAAAACTTAATAATTTTTGTTTCATTGGATGAAATATTCAAATCCATTTCTCTTGAAGCCAGTTTTTTCTTAAAGCTCATATCTTAAGCATATAAAACACATTTTTGAGACACATTAAAATAAATGTACTTATGATTTGAAAATTTTTTCTTTCAATAAATACAATTTAGTCTTCATCCTTTTTAAAAAAAATCCCCCCTCAAAAAAAAAAAAAAAAAAGCGAAATATTTATGAAGATGCTAAGCAGGTGAGATATTTCTAAACAAAGAATCAAAGATTTCTTGTTGCAGGAAAATTATTTTAATTTCTGTTATCTTTAGAAAATAAGTTATGATACGTTTAAAAAATATTCCTTTAGATGATACAATTCTACACTCATTTCTAAAGAAAATAAATAACGTCAATTATATTGCGATTACAAATTTCATTGGAAACTTTAAATTGTATGAAGAAACGTCAAATTTTATTTATTTATTTTTAATCAGCATGTCAAATTTCTCCATGCTTACAAAATTGTATTTTTAAATATCTCATGGAATTATAAATTTGACCTTTGAATTTATTATCGCCAGTATTCTTTAATAATCAGTGCTAAAATATTGAATTTTATGATCCGGGATATTATGAATGCTTCAGTAGATATTATTGAGAATGTCCTCTAAATAAAAACTTCTGTTTATAAGTGGGTGTCTTTCACCTTTTTTTTAGAAATAACGAAATATGATTGTCTAGGGTTTACATCTTCTTTTTGGATTATTCTTGCATCGTTTCATACATCAAAAGTTAATTGCTATAAAAGAGGAGGAGATGATTATATTCAAATGCGTAAAAATTGCGAAATCAAAAATAACAAGAAATAACCATGGGTGTAAATATAATGTAACTGGCTTTCAGTTTAATTTTATGTATTTCAATAACGAATCTCTGCCTCTGCTTGTATAACAAAGAGATAAACTACATTATTAAAAAAAATATTCATGTGGATCAAGGGGAAGCACCCTGATTATTTTTACCAATTATATGTATGTATTTTAATTTTATCAAACTTTTTATTCATTTTTCATACTATTTTTATTTAAATTTTTACACAAGAAAAGGAATATACTGTAAATATCAGTTATTTATTTTGTTGATCTGTAGTATGGTACAAGCTCTGAAAAGGATAACATTGAAACATTGCAGAAATTGCACTTTAAATAGCAGTTACTGGTCACGCTGAACTAGATTATAAGCTCTGAAAAGGATAATATCATTCAAACACCGCTGAAATTACACTTTATATTCTGAGCAAAAGATTTGAAAAGGATAACCTTACTCAAACATAGCAGAAATTGTACTTTTAATATCAGTTATTAATGATATTGAAGTGGAATATGATATAAGCTCTCAAACATCGCATAAATTACATCAAATTTTCAAATTGTTGCTAATTTCTACGATAGTAAAATATAAAAAAATGCACTATCGCAAAAAATTACCAGGATTTTTAATGAAATGAAATAATACTAAATATGCCAAGAAAATACTTCACTAAGAACGCCTGAATAAATGCATAGCAGAAAAGATGGCACGCACTTCTAAGCTGTAAAACAATTATTTGCATTCTATCAGTACCGTACTTCACTGATAACTGGATAAAAAAAGGATTTAGAAGAAATAAATGAAAAGTAAATATTGAACTGTAACCATTTCAAAAACGGTGTTAAAGCAGCATGAACAGATATTCTCCACTTTTTCAATTTGAGGAAAAGAAGAATAGAATACCAAACAGTGGTTCTTCTACAGAAACTATAGTGAGTACAGATTTTGCTTATTTTGTATAAAATATTCGTCTGAAAGAATGAAAAAGGGGGAAATGAAAGAATTGTTGGAAAAATATAGAGAAAAGATGCAGCATAATGTATAATGTTGTAGTCTTCTTTCAAATTTGCTGTCCTCATCCTGCTATTATTTCCTGAAGTCAAATAAGATTTTATCGTCAATCTCTGTTGAAAAAGATAATCCCTTTTTTTATGGATAAGACTGGGACTTGGATATTGAGATTTCAAATTTAAAAATAATCCTTCCTACTAAGCACTAAGACAAAATGGCAGCACAGAATCATAATGTCTTATTAAAAGTAAACCACTACATTGGTTATGTTTTTTTGTTGTTGTTCACTCAACTATTTTATTACTAAACTCACACTTAGTGATACCTTAAATATTTTATAATATTTGAAATATTTCTCACATTATTTTAAATTATACATTAATAAAGTCACAAAAAAATAAAAGTTTATACTTTTTTTTTTAATTTTGGAGGAGTCAGCATTTCAGTGATCAAAGTGTGATGTTACTAAACTGTGTTACTTTAACTGTGATGTTACTAAATTATTGTTTAGAGAATTATCTTTTAAGAAAATATGTGAGGTTATTTTTTTATATGTATTTCGTGACTTACTTTTCTACATGTAACTATTTGATTCTTATTTTTTCTTCAATTTAAGTTGTATAGCATTTTAGGTATTTGTGGAGGACTTTGAATTTTCAAATTATATTATTTATTTGGAAAAAGTCAGTAAAAGCAATCTCTCCTTACTATTAAGACCAAGTTGTTTAAGTACTTTTTTTTTTTAAATTCGAACATTCAAAGTAAATATGTGTGTTTTAACATTTCCCATGATAAAAATAAAAAATATATCTTCCTTTGAGTGCATTGACAAAAATATTTTGCAAAGTAAAGTGAAAGTTTCTAATTCCTAAAAATATCAATGACTTTTATACAGAATATACAAAAAAAATCTGAAAAATAATTTTCTCTAGAAATGGAATTTGCCTTGCCTTAGGACAGTCGCAGTATAACAGATATATAAACAGTCAATAAAATAATGGAATACCAAATGGAGTACCAACAAAAGAAATTGCGAATGCATGCAAGTTACGAAAATGTAATAATAAAGCTTAAATACTGAAGGATGCATTAAGTTTCTTGAAATAACTTATAGACAACTATAATTATTCTATAAGCATATTTAAGAAAAATATTATATTTAAAAATTAGTGCTCACTCATTTGTGAGAAGAAAAATTTGAAAGCTTTATAAAATTTATTTTTTTATTAATTTTATCTTTATTAAATAACATTTTACAAAATCCTTTACTTTGTATGAAATTTTTTGATGAGAGATAATCTGTACGATTCAGTGTTCTGAATCGTACTTTTAAAGATTCAATCAATCGTACTGAAACTTTCACACTGTACTGATAGACTGAAAAAGATGAGCCATTGATTGAACAAACATTCAATTGCATTAAATGTTCGAATGATTAATTTTACTTTTTGAAATCATATTTATAAAACTATTTCAACAGACAAAAAATAGTACAGTTTTATCAATTTTGAAAAAGATATGAGGCATTTTCTTTTTGTTTTAGTATATCTATCCACTTTATAATCTTCAGTACAGCTCATGTTTCTTGAACGACAGATGATATGTATTTTTAAAATATGGGATAGAGTTTTTGAAACTGATATGGTCAAATATGTGATGGTTTGAGTGGTTTCTTATTTACTGTATTTCAAAAAATGCATGGCATTTGGGAATTTTCAGGAATATTTTTATTAAATGTCAGCTACTAAGTAAAAAATTCACATTCTTTTCAATTTACAACTTATTCAGCTAGCAAAGGAAATATTTTTTAGTTTCATTGTGAAAGTTAAATTTTAACTTTAGAAAGCAATACATTATAATAATAATAATAATAAGGGAAATTCGCATCCATTTATTACAAAATTTATTACAATATCAGTCTTACAATGGTTTACTTGATACTGTGTACATTATAAAATTAATTTTTCATGGAACCTTTCACTTAATTAAAAACTATAAATGTACTTCTAATATATGTTTCTTACTTTTCATTTTATAAAATAGTTTCTATGTATCTTACTTAAGATGTTTCTTAAGATCATTAACAACAATAATTTGGATATTTTACTTTTTTCATTTCTTTTTTTATATATATTTAAAGGTACTCAGTATTTCCCAGTTAAAAATTCTTGATGAAAGTCAGTTAAACATATGCGATAATTTTATTTCTAAATTTTAAAAATTATTTTTCCTAATTTTAATATTAAAGCTAACACATGAGTTACATTTTTTAAAAATTTTATTATTCAGTTTTTTCATACATGCTTCATTTCCACATTTGGTATTTTTCAGACAATAATATTCATTTAAAAATGCTCAGCGTGACCTGAATATACCACAATATTTTATTATGACATTCTGTATCTAAAAATATCCAAGATTAGTATTTTCCTTCAATTTGAAATTAAATATGAAATAATTAGCTAGCTCTTCCTTAATATTAGAAAAAAGGTAATACAGACTGAGATTTTACATGGCATCTTCCCAATTTTCCTGGAAAAGTAATTTTAATATCGTTGTTGAAATGTCAACTTGGAATTAAGTAAAGCTACCCAAGGTAAAATAGTTTGACAACCAGGAAACTTATTTTTTAGATATTTAAATTCAACAAAATGCCTTCCTGTATTCATAATGATGAGACTTATTTATGCCCTAGAGGAATGTTTATAATTAGATGGGTATTATCTGTTGTATCTTTATTTTAAAAAGTGAATATCTTTCTCTTATAAATAGCTAAAAATATGAATAAGCTCTTCATTAAATCATTAAATTCATTGGAATGTTTACACTAAAAATTTTAATATATATATATTTATATATTAGTTCCTTTTCTACAATGGCATTCTGTCTGTTTTCTGAAAAACGATGCTCTATTTACAAAAATTTTAAATGACTAAATAGCGTTTATTAGGAGACCGATATGCAAATATATCAACAATATGCTATGAAATTAGAATTAGTTGCAATGATAGAAATTTAATTTACATTAGCAAATAATGAATTTATAAAATAATGCAAAAAATGAAAATGCAGTATAAAATAATTATAATGGCGATTATTTCATGTTAATTTTTTGTCACCAAGAGGAAAATGATTTTATTTACTTAGGGAAATTATAATTTAGCCTCTGATGAAGAATTATTTATAAAATGTTTTTGATCCGCTGTTCTTATTTCTTCCGCTTTGTCTCAATTCATTTAATTTTCGGAATATAAATATATATAATATGCAGTTAGTTTATATAATACCAAGCATGCTACAATACCACAGTTTTACAACATAGTTCCGAAAATGCTTTAAACATTGGAACTTTTAAAGATAACGCAATTGTGCTAATTCTTCAGAAAGTTATGGGATACAGATTAAAATTTTTTTCTTTATATGAATATAACTGAATTAGTTATAGTGTTTTTGAGAATAAAAAAATTCGAATTCCTCGTTTTCGTTCCATTCTATTTCTTCCTAAAGACAGAAATCGTATGGTTACATATCTGGTGAATTAGTTAGCTAATCTGAAGATGAAATCAGTCCCCCCCCCTCTTTTATTTCAAGGTGACAGTACATTCCGTGTGATAATGATTTATTATAACTTTGGCATTCATTCCGAAGTCGCTGCTAATGTCAGTTTTTGAATATTGGAGACGATTTTCTCAGATATAGTTTTGTTTTCCCAGAAAAATTTTTAACAATGAAATCACGATTTTTGACTGTTAAGAAATCAGTAAAATCCGATAAGGGAAAAGGGCATGAAATCATTTTTTTACTTTTTTTTTGCACATTTAGCTACATCTCGTGAAGTTCAGAGATATTATTTTACTTTAAAATTGCAGGTGAATTAAAACTCATACTCTATATGCCGATGTATGTGTGTGTATAAAGGCATAAACCTTTGAAAAGCGTTCAAGCGTAATCACTTTTACAATTATATCAAATGTGTGAATTTTATTTTAATAATGTTTTACTTACAGAAATTTTAATTTTTTCCTATCATTTACTTTATTATTAGTTAAAAATTTGATAAATGTCAATTAATTTTAAATTAACTTTTAAATTAATTTTAAAGAGGTTGAATAAGCAAAAATTATTACCATTTTAAGTATAAAAAATGGGAAAAAAAACCAATTCGCTATTTCAACATATTTGTCAAAGTTGTCTTATTAATTATTCATATTATTCAAGCAGTCATCAGTCCTATCATTCAAGAAGTTAATCTCCTGTTTTATTTTATCCATATTTCATCATTCAAGCAATTTAAAGCAAACGTTTCTCCTGTTTTATTTAATCAACTTATATTTGTCGTTTGCGTTTTATTAACCTATATCTGTCAATGTACTTACACAAACAATCTACCAATTATAAGTGGAACATCCTTTCAATAATATTGCGTTCTACTGTAAATAAAGAAGAAAAATAGGTGAAACATTAGTTAAATGTGTATAAAATTGTATTCAAAAATCAAATGTAAATATTTGGCGTCAATCCGGGAATCTCTTTTTTCCCCCTACGTCTTTGGTATTTCCCAATGTATAAGGCTTATAACGTGTTAGAACATTTCTGAATGTGTGTACATAACTTTGCATCTGAGAACGGGCATTATAATTGTGCCAAATTATTATCATCAGGATATTATATTGCCTTACGTTCACAATACTTGTAATGCGATAGGAAATTGTTTTAGATTTACGGATTATAACGAAAGATTTTCAAGTACAACATGTATTAGTAATCTTGGTAGTGAAATGATGCATAAAATTTTTACATACATATATACTCACCTGACTCTAATTTCTTAGAATATATCGGAAAGACTTCAGAGATGTGTAGTAGAACACAGTTCATTAGCTCATAGCATAATATGCTTTTTATGATAAAATAGGAGTCTCAGAATTTGCCACAATTTCTTCATGATAATCTGGTATAGAATATGAAGAACTATTTCTAAGCATGTATTTCAAGGAAATTCGGACATGTTATAATAGAAAAAGTGTATTCAAATTCAACTTTATATGATCAGAATATTTATACTCCGAATATCATAAACTGGTATGCTTTACGTTATTACTCTGCTTTTATTATGCATACATATTTTTAATAAATTTTACATTTATTATTATTTTTTATTTAGATTTATTTGCACATTTATAATTATTTTCTTAACTTCAAGCTATTAACTTATTTTTGTGTGCAGAAGGCTACTTACTGACTTTTAATTTATGGCATAAAATAATGAATTGTTTAAAATGACAAGAATTATCCTTTGTTTATAACTTTACAAATAATTTCTAACTAACATGTATGAATTACAACAATAATTTTACTATTTTTCGATAAATAAAATTACACCACTTTATAAAATCAGAGCTGAAAATCTTTCTATAAAAATCCTTTTTTTTTTCTTAATAAATGAAGCACTGTATCTTCAGTGACCGTCTTCTCGAACATCGTATTAAAAGAATTAACCAGTTTCGATAATATACATCTTACTGTAATAAAAAAGGACTATTTTAAATTATATTTGAATAATAAACAGAGAAAATTCCGATTTGTAAGTTTTCTTGCAAAAGGATAAACTTAATTAGTGGAAATTGTCTAGTTATTGAGTTTGGGTGATCTATCAAAGTTTCATTTTACGATATCTTTTGAAAATGGAGAATGATGGGGGGTTGGTCGAAAATTATATTTAGTACACTTATGAACTTATGGGAAATATATAAGTGTCAAGTGCATTCATATGAAATAAGAAATGGAGAAACTGATAGAGTGATTTTAAATAAGGAATTTTTTTAAAAAAATTTTGATACAATAAATGCACGATGGTTTCTCATGCTTTAAAAATTTCTTTCACAAATGGTGAATGACAAAGGAAAAACGATGCTTTTTTTACATACCTTAGTTTTAAAATGAAAATAAATTGCGCAAAATGGGACCAATGATTATATTTGGAGACTGTTTCCTTATTGTTTAAATTTATATACAATTTATTCAAATCATTATACATGACACTTAATATTATTAAAATTAATATATTGAAATGAGCAAGATTTGAACATTTTAAACTTACAAAAATTTAAAAACGTTTATATATGCGAATTGATATATGCACATTCATTGATATATGCGAATTAGCACTCATTCTTTTGACCTTTTCAGCTGTATTTATTTTAAATTATGACATTTCATCTTTATGAAAGATAAAATTCAAAAAGATTCTTTAACATATTACATCAGTGGAAATGTCATTTAAGCTATAATGGAAGGTAGGAAAAATGTTATAATATTATTAGTAAAACATCCTTTATGATAATTGTTAAACTTTAAATTTTATACGTCATTTCAAGAATTCATAATTGAAAATAAGTTAGTTACATTAAATTGTTTGCTGTTTGTGTTTTTTTTCCCTTTGAATTTAAAATTTATTTTTTAAGATATTTTTTTAACTTAAATTACACGTTTTTTAACTTATTGGATATATTTAATTCATCACGAAGTATCAAAAATTCACTTAATGAAACGCATTATGAATTTTTATGAAGTCATTAATGTTCAGCGTTTGGGAATGAGTTTTTCAAAAGTAAATACGAATTGGAACTTCTGAAAATCTGTGATTTTTTTTTCTTGGTATGCAGTATTGCAATGGACATATTATCAAGTACATATATAAAAATTTAAAATGTACAAAAATATATAAATGCATTCAATTTCAAAGTCATCTTAATTTCTAGTCTTTCCAAATAAATAAGTAAATAAATACAATTAGTCGTAATATGTATCAGGCAAGGGCAAAATTAATGTCAAATCATTCGATGCCACCACAGCATTTAACCCTGTATCTCTCGAAAGCACAGGGATATTGTCAAATATATTAACTAATAAGAAAATTAAACTATTTTTAATCGTTTTCTATGAAATGTGAAATAAATATCTTACCTTGAATTAATAAGTATTAGCAAAGGCTCTATGCATTGGAAGAATTGAAATAGAATATTGAAAATGATGAAGCATTCATGATTTGCAAAAAATTCACTTATGTGAGAGTTTATACTATCCTTATTGTTCTTCTAAAAGGAAAACTGCTTTATTTATTCTATAAAATGAATGATTTCTGGATATATATAGGTTTAGGAAACTAAGGGTTCTCATACTTTGGTAGACAACCTGTTGTATTGTATTGTACAATATACGTATTGTTTCTAGGATTTAATGCTTAAAAATTATATTAATATTTGGATGCACATAAATATATCGAATCTTGTAAAACTTTCAAACTCATTTGTGCCTATAAAAACTCATAACTAGATCTAATTACTGAATGATTGATGAAATATTTTCCGATTTCAGAATTACACCCTTAATATATGCGGTATCATGTCACATGGCATTTACAGCATATGAACAATGTATTACTTTTTGTGTAATCAGAACCAAAATATAGAAATAATTATATATTTTCACAGAATAGAATGTCTCATTGAATCGTCATAATATCTATTCCAATTTTATAATTCATTTATCACAAAGAATGATAAATTGTACCTATAATAAATTAGCTTTTTTTGTGTAAAATGATAAAGTCACTGACTTCAAAGTACATTTAAGAAGAGAACTGTATTTCTGCAATGCCATCAAATTATCTTCATAGTCATACAAATAGCAATAATATCATTATTTCTTGATTTGAATTGATGATATTTTTTCAAGCAAAAGTCTTGAAAGTGAAATATGTCGTTCATATATTGCCTTCAATAATTATAAATAATACTATATTATTGCATGGAATATATTATGATAAGATTTTAAAAAAATAACTAACTAACTGAATTAGAGAATATCTTTGGAAAATTGTGTAGCTTAATCATATTTCTGATTAGTAGAGAAACAGGATATTCAATATCTTCAACAATATTAAATATCAATAATAAAATATTCGTTCTTCTCCTCTTACACTGTGCATATAAGATTTATAGAAATCTTAATTAGATATCTGAATAAAAATTACAATCCGATTAAAAATATATTCACCATATTCTAAAATTAAATTAACATTTAAAATACGACTGTCTAAGGCGATTATGTGCAATTTTTTATCACAAAATAATCAGCTTTCTATACAATGCTTCAATTCACATGGATGAAAATTTAATTAAATTATTTTACATTATTGAAAATATTTTAGTATGAATTCTCATTTTACTATATTTTGAATTTTATTTCCATCTATATATGTATGACGATTTTGTCATAGGTATTAAAATTCAAAGATAAATTTAAAACTAATATATTGTTTTATTTTATTAATAAACGATATTTAATTAATGCAGAATAAGTCATCTTAGCGCATTGATCCACGAAATAAATTGAATAATTAAAAATTATTAAATCATAAAATTATATTATCCTTTTTCATTGAAAGGAATGAAATAATCTCAATTTAAAAAAAGTGGTTTAACCCTTAACTGGGGACGTGCGGTCTGTGAGACCGCTAGCGATGGATTTTCGGTCACCCCTATTCTATTTTTAGCTCAGTTGAATAGATTTACCCGGTAGCTTTCTGTTTTGTGACCTTCAACACACGTGTGCACTTTTTCACACGATTTCAGCGGATGGATTTTAAAATAATTCATTTATTTCTTTAAGCGCGGTCTCGAAGACCGCACCTTCCAGTTAGTGGCCCAGTGATAAACAAGGCTTAGCCGATGGCGCTAAAACTTGGGCCCCGAAATATCATACAGTTTACTGATCCTATTATGAAGCAGTGTTCCAGACATTTTAAATGAAGCAGAAAGTGATTTTAGTGATAAGGATAATTGTACAGAAGAGTTTTTCAATGAAAGTTCGCATTCAACGGATTCTGATATGTATGTTCAAACATAATTTTTCTAGTGATAATGCATTTTGAAAAATTTATAAAATATATTAATATACCAAGATATATATATATATATATAGAATTTACAGGTTGATTTTTATACTAGTTCTTAACCTGTATATTTAAAATGCCCTAGAAAACCGTGCTATGAAAGTCACACAAGCCCATAAAAAAAGGGACAGTTTTACCCATTGTCAATTTTTATATTTTTCATATAATTTTTGAATTTTACATAATATTGTCTTCTATATACCTTCGTATACTGTAAAAATAAATATGATTTAAAAAGTTAAAAGTAATATGCTTTTTTAAGAATATTATTTATTGTAACATGTAATTTAAGAAGAAAACGTATCTTCCAACGCATTTACTTTTTTCAATGATAATATATTTTGAAAAATTTCTAAGACATATCTATATATCAAGAAAAATATCTGCAAAATATATTGGCAATTTTTCATACCAATACATTTATTAGAAAATTTAATTTGTGTGTAAATGAAATGCGGTCTCGTAGACCGCACCTCCCCAGTTAAATCCTTAGATTTCACCTCCCCAGTTAAGGGTTAATTATTGATAATTAAAATGAGAAAAACAGATCATTGCTATTCTATTCTTCAAAAAATTATAAAAAGACTATAATGTGTTGATCTATGTCTTTTCCTGTGGTCTCTTGTATATATGCTTTTTTGTTTTCGTTTCTTGTTATTTTTTGTACACTATCCAAATTACTGTTTCATAATTATATTATTTTTTCCAATAATTTTTAATTTGTTTCCAACCTCTGATTGTGGAAAATTTTCCTTTCTTTTATAATCTTTTCACCTTTTTAATCTTGTAAGTCTTTTATATATAAATAAAAAGTTAAGTCAATTTTTAATGAGTGGGCATTTATCTTACTTCAACAAATATTATTTCTTCTCGATCAATAATAATTTGCTTCAAAGATTTAGATTTCAATGTAAATGTATATCTATCAATAAGGAAAAAATAAGACACAAAACATTTTCGAAATTTCAAAAAGTTCGATATGACATCATTAAACTTTTGAAACATTTTGCTGCTGCTTTCTGCTTTATAATACAATTGAGCGACATTGTCAAAGGTACATTACAGTAAATAGCTTTGCTCTTTAAAGGGAATAAAAGTAAAAAACATCAACGAAGCTACACATATAATTAAAAATTGAAGCAGGTTTTGTTACTTACATTTTAAATGTTTTTAACTCAGCACAACTGTTTAGAGAGATTTGTAAATAATTTCAGGTAATAGAACAGTTTTATTTAAGAACGTATAACTACATAACTACCACAAATTATCATAAAAAACTTAAAATACCACATAGTAATTAATGCCATGAAAAGTTCCACTGATAATTATGCCCTTATTTATTGAAATTCTTATTGACTGTTTTCAGACACTTTGTAATTTAACTCACAGTGAATGCATTCTTCCTTAACTGTTCTTGCTTTTACTTCTATTCACTGGAATGTCTTTGTATTGACTCGAAATTACAGACATCGAATTGAAGTGCTTGTTGAAGGCCCTTGACCAATTAAGTCCATTTTCGTCCTTTTTTTTCCCGTCTTTGAAGAAATAATTATTCCCATAAGGTTAAGGAGTTTTATTTTTTTCCTCTATCGAAGAAGAAAATTTAATTTAGGGTGATCTGGGAAACAATAATTTTTTGGAAGAATTAAACACAACTGACCGCTTTTAAGAAATTGGATTCGTCTATTCATTATTATTAAAGATTACTTATTTAACACTTACAAAATTTCATTTTAAATGGAAGATAAATTATTTTTTTTAAATGCATTGTCTTTGTTACATTTTCTTCGAAAATCTATATGAACTCTTACATCAGCTTTACGTATTCAGTGAATAGTGACAAAAAATGTTCGATTCTTTTGTAATAGTGCATTGTTACAAGATGATTATTAAAAAAGCTTCAATAAAAAAACTAAATACTGAGTAAGTAATAGATCGTTACTGTAACTCTAAATAACATATTTTTATACAGTGTTTCATTATAATATAAAAACCAAGCCAAAAATATAATGCTTTGCTTATAACAATTCCGTTCCATTCAACTTACAAATGAATTTCAAATTTGTTCGTTTGCTATAAAAAAACAAAGCACAGAATACAAATTTTCTGCTATTCGCAATATTAACTGATATATATAGAATGAAGTAAGCTGTCATGCGTGCCAAATTTTTGTGATGAGTGTTATATGTAAAATTCCAATGCCCCGATATAGTAGGTTTCGTGGCAGATAAAAAGGAGTGTAAATGTGAGTGTGGGAGTGCGAATTAAAGTTTTCAATGTGTCATCTCAGAATTTTTTTTTCTATTGGGTTGTTTGGAAAGAAATTTCGGTTTTTCCCGACAGAGGATTTAATTGTATTTTTTGCACCCAACTTTACATTTAAGCCGTATCATTTTTATATGCTTTGAGAGCTCATATAGCAAGGCTTGTGTGTGAAAAATTCCAATTCATTCTACGTAGTAGTTTTTGGTTGGTGCCCTTTTAAACATGGAGAGCGATAAGCAGCATTTTCGACATATCTTACTGTTTTACTACAGAAAGGGTAAAAATGCTGTTCAAGCCAGAAAGAAATGGACCGATGTGTATGAAGAAGGTGTGTTGACAGTACGCCAGTGCCAGAACTGGTTTGCTAAATATTTTAAACGGTAAAACCTTCACCTCAAATGAGGAGGTCAAAAACCACCTCGAACAGTTTTTTGGCAGCAAAGACCAAAAAATTTATGAGCGTGGAATGATGCTACTACCAGAAAGATGGCAAAAGGTGTTGGACCAGAACGGCCAATATATAATTTAATAAAGTATTTTTTTATTATATGAAAACTGTCTTTCATATCCACAAAAAAAAAGAAAAAAAAAGAAATTACTTTTCGAACAACCTAATATCTTACCAAACTTGAACAAAACTCTTCTTGAGATATTTATTAAGCCATGATTTAAGCATATTGCTCTTAAATTTCACAATAATATCAAGAAGAGACTGTCTAGCTGAATAATTTGCAACCTCATTCTTTAGAAATTCAAATTTCATAACTTGCTAATTTTGATTTTTGATGATTTCCAGACGTTAAAAATTCCACGGCAGAGGTTAGAGTGGCAGGAGAACAGCACATTCAAAGCAAATAATTTGGATCTGCTTGCAATTCCATTGAAAAAAAATTCAGAATCGTCTGTCTTCAAAAAGTTTTAATGAATAAGACATGGAAAGGGGCAGTCTAGCTTTTAGATCGAATGACATAGACTGTAAAGTGCTATCTTAATAATTTTATAATCAGAAGTCTGACGCAAAATAATAAAACTGGTAACATATTTCAATATCAAAATTATATGGCTATACAGTTTGAGAATATGAATTATGGTATATCATTTTCTTAACAATAATTTTCAATAAAATTCAGTATTTTGTTCATCAATGCAGAGTTTGAAGAACTTCGTACATTTTAAATCATATCTTAAAATATATTTATGGCTGCTTTCTTACTCGTTTATAGTATGTCTAAACAATCGTAATTCGAAATAATTTTTACCAATAAAAATGTGACAATAATTTTTTTTTGGCTGGAATTATATGGAAACAAATATTTTTTTTTTCTTCACTATAAAAAGAAGAGGAGTAAAAGAAGAAAAGTTGAAAACACACAACTCGTTTACATCAGAATATAAATTGATATATTTCTATATACCCTTTTAATTTCAAATAAAGCGAAAGGCACACATTTCATTCTCACTCATTTATTGTTCAGACCAACGTGTCATGAAAAAAATAAAAATATGGGAAAAAATATATAGTAGCAATTTTTGGGGCTTAAGTTTTAGTTGACAATCCAGAATGGGCCTATAAATTTGTATCCAGATTGGAATTTGAAACATCGGATTTTGCGTTAGAATAAAAAAATAATGCAAACTGAGATAAAATATATAAAATAAAATGTTAGTATTAAAGCGATCTATAAAAGGGCTGCCAATTTTTAGGACAACTAAATTCGATTACATGTTAATTTTGAAAAGTGTAAATTTGAAATTTATTTTTATTTTCTAAATTGTAAAATTTATATTTATAAAAATAATTTTAATATTTACTACACAATTTAAATTATTAAAAAGACAAAAAGTTGTGAAAATATTGAAAAAAAATGAATTGAATTGGTTTCCCTATTTAAATTTATTTTGGTTCTTTTTGTGAGAATTATCTGAGTTTCCCAACTTAATTTGTTAATGTATTAAAAACTTTTAACCTAATTTCTTAAAAATTTCTTTTGTTTACAATTTTAGCATCGAAATCATGATTGACTTTCTAGAATGTTTCTTGTTAAATTTTCTGTTGTCAACACCAGAATACTTATATTTGATGCATTTAATTAAAAGCAAGAAATTTGACCTGATGCATTGAATTCTGCAAATGATTTTATTCTCATAAAAATTATTAAAAGAAACAGTACTTGACACAGAAATTAAATAACTTGTTTTTCATTTTAGATTATATGATTGGCTATCTCAGTTATTCAGAATATAAGGAAAACTATTTATGCACATTTTACTATTTATCCATCGTTTTGCAATAAAATGCAAGTAGTTATTTAAAATGAATAAGGCTCGGGAGAGATTTAAAAAAAAGCCATGAACTTAAACAAAAATGTTGATCAAATCATCTAACATGTTAACCTGAAAATGCTTTTCTCTTTCACTGAGAAATGTGACAACTTTTGCATACAAACGCCAAGTCCCCAGATTCAAATCTTTTCTGATTTGAGAAAATACATTTTCTATGTTTTGAAAACAAAGTGTGTTTTCACAAAGCATGTTCATTTGATGCTAGTATTTCAACAAAAATCAAAGTAAGAAATTCTCTTTATTCAAAACATGTTTGAAAACTCACTTTATTTAAAATTGTTTTAGATGCAGAATCCTCATTGTATTTGAACTAACAGATCAGAATTCATTCTGAAGTTTCCTATTTCTATTGTGACACATTAAGAGTTTTGAATTAAAGAAATAATATTCGAAGTTTTACAGTCTGATAATAACGAAAATATTATCAGACTGTAATTGCTTCTTTAATTTCAAATGGTTAAAGCCTACAAGATATTTATCGTTTCATTTTTGACAACTATTAATTATAATAACTATTATATCATTTATCAATGATAATAATTATTATATCATTTATCATAAATGTTAAATTATTTTTCATTAATTTCTGAAATGGATCTTTTATATTTAAGAAAAATTTATCATCACTTTGTTCTAATATTAAAATTTTTTAAATATTATGCCTATCCAGACATATTTTTTCAACAATATTCTTGTTATTTAAGCAACTACTGGAAATAAAACATAAACTAAATAAATATTTCCTCTTAGAGACAGCTATTTTTTTTCAGAAACCAGGATGATTCCTGGCGCCAACATTGTATTCCCGAATTATTTCCGTCTTTTTTTAGTTTCATTAAAAACTACGAATGATTTTCAATGCCCTAGCTAATGACTATCAACAAAAGAAGCTGAATTTTGATGAGTTTTGCTCATTGAGTTTACCACTGAGTTTCTGCTTTGGAGTACATGTCTTACAAGAAATAATTATTCCATAGAAAAGCTGAGACACATTTCTGTTTTTTTTCTCAGTATGGACTTATGACCAAGAAATGTAGAAAAAAAATTTATATCGAATTTAAAGCAGAGAGGATGTAATTGTTAAGTGTATTATTTTGTAAAATATTTCGATGTTATAAAAGATTCAAAATTTTTCATTGTGTGAGATGTGAACATTATTATGTCAATCTTTTTTTATAATTTTTTTTCAGAAAATGAAATTTAGATAATTAATTTAATATATTTGGACTTTATTAAACAAAATTTTTAAAAATATCAATAATATACTAAACATTTAAAATTAATTTATAATGTAGAGGAAAAAAATAAAAAAAAATTTAGAAAAAAAATT
>JAPMOR010099248.1:37795-52494 GCA_026543865.1 Argiope aurantia
TCTATACATAATATATGAATTATTATTAATAATTATTTTCATAAAAATGAGAATGAATATTAACCAAGCTTTTATTAGCAAATAATTTTGTTGCTGTCATTCATTTTGATGACACAACATATTAATTAAATCATTATAATTTTCTTTCGAGTTAAAAAAAATAATCATGTTAAAATGAAAAAAAATCTATATCAATTTTTGAATTCGCACTCTTTAAATAAAAAAATAAGTTCTTGCAGAACAATTTTAGCGATGAAAAAAGAATAAATTATTTACTAGTGCAATTTTTAGATAATTATTGATATCTATTAATTCTTAGATTTCTTTCATATCTAAATTTTCATTACTTAATCATGCAAAAAAGAGTAATTTTATCATCTCTTTTGGAAGGATTATAAAAAGTCTGTTATAAAATATTCCAAAGGTAAAGAATGAGATATGGTAAAAAATATTTTGTGTGTGGGAAATTAATTAAATGAAATTGTTGTTTGGTATCCTCTAATGCATTTGGTGTACTACTCGCTTAATTAACGAATACATTTATTATAGCAGAATTTCTTAAGAAAATGATGTTAATTATCAAAGAGTTAAAAGTTATTAATGATGTCAATTATAATTATTCTGACATATAACATGCTTTTCTGGTTCACTCGACATAATTTTATAATATTTTCCATCATTAAGGAATTACAATAAAAAAATACAGAAAAAACATATATATATATATATATATATATATATATATATACATTCATCTTTATTACCTCAAATATCGTTTATGAAATAAATTTCTCAAGATACAAATATTAACAAAAATTATTTTGTTTCTTATATCTTATCTTTATTATTTCAGATATATTTTATAAAATGAAAAATACCCTTTTCATAAATTTTACTACAATATAAGAAGAAAAATAATTCTAATTAGATGAAAACGATAGTGTGATTTTTGCTCAGCATTTTTTGATATCTATACTTGTAATAAAGCTCAATGTGTGTGAGTGTTTGTGTTGGCGCTCTACAGGCCAGGCCATTCAACCTACAGCTACCAAATTTGGCACGTGTATACCTTGGATGTCGGGAATGTGCACATGGGTGTTATTATTTCAAATTTTCATATAGAATCTTATTTATTTAAAAATTAAGCGAAATTTTGGCGTGTTTTTGCTATAACTTGCGAAAATATTACCGCACAAAAAAGATTTTTACATGAAGTTAAAGATCAAAAATTTATTTTTTAAATGATACCAATGTTTTTACCTTAAAATTAAATTTCTATTTTTAATGAACTTTTAAATAAATATTTTAACTATATTTTTCCAACAATTTTTTTCGTACAAAATAAAAATAAAATTTAAGCTGCGCGAGCACGTTTCGCATTCATAGGAAAAAATTAGCTTTTTTCAAAATGTTGCCATCACATTGATTAAAGCTCCAATTAAATATAAATTAAATCTTTTTGGAAATGAAATCTGCAAAAATATAATTTTTGGCATGTGTCTGTAGGAAATGAAACAAATAAGAAATATTATTTTTTTTAAAAAAATAAATTCAAGAAAAATTATTTTATGATCTTTTACACTCTCTATATTATTAATCCAATAAATCAGTTTTATTTTAAGGCAAGTGTTGTTTAATATGAACAGAATATCCATTCAAATCACGGCCACGCAGATAATTTTAAACATTTAGTGAGACACAGGTCTGCTAAAATAGTCTAAATGGAAAATGATTATATTTTATGTAACTCGATTCAATAAATGCTCTAATAAATAACGAATTTTTGATTTTACATAAAGCTTCTGCTGTGAAAATCACGATTAACAATATGTTCTTGAAACACTAATATATTATAAAAAAAGAGTTAATTTCCAATCAACTAAATCAATCACTTAAACTGACTGATTAATGAAAATTTAATAATCACTATTCAATGAAATAAGGATAATTTTAGATTTTCTATCGATCGTTTCAAAGAAAATACGCCAATCAGCGCGCAGGTTTCTAAAATTAATTGGCCTAAGATTATGAAAATGTTGAGTTTTTCTAAATTTTTAACATTCAAAACTTCATAAATAAGTCTTAGTTGATCGTGGAAAATAGAAACATTCATTCATTTATTTAAAATTTGGTGTGTCCAGAATATTTCTCAGAATATGATACCTTACTGCATTAAATTTAGATTTCATAATTTTTGAAATATATTTTTAAGCCGGAACAAAATATTATTATTGAGTTCATTTCAATCCTTTTGAAAGCAAAACTAAAAACTGAATTTTATACTGAATCTGAGAAATTTTTGTTGAATTTTTTTTGAGATATTACATAAATTAAGAAAAATATTTTGCAGTTCACATAAGACTTAAATACCGAGCGATTCTGTTTGCAATATTCATATTCAATAATAATAATAATAATAAATAAATAACAATAAAGATGATAAATAAAATAAAACGCTTGGTTTGATTAAAAAAATATCTTTATATTAATTGCAATTTCATCATTTCCACTTTAAATTAAAGTTGATGTTTTACCGGAAATGACAACAAATTAGCAAAATATATATAGTAAATTGAACGAAACGATCTAAGCAACAGTATAAGTTTGGTATGACTATCAAAATTTGAAGATTAAAAATGTTTTGTTTTAGAATTTATTAAGAGACCAGTTACTTAAAATATTTAATTGAAAATTGTAGCGAGCGGTAATACTTTCAAACCGGCTGGTCGCCAAAGGCGGCAAGTAATAAATATTTTTGCTGTTATTTAATGTTGTTATAATAAACCTTTTTGTCTGAATATGTACGACATACTACTTTTTGAACAATAACATTAATTTGCAGATCTTAGATGAAATTTTGTTAAACAATTTAGTGTATATTTATATATTTATATACAACAGTTTCTCAAAATTTATATTTCAAATTTGAAACTGATAAATTACAAATCTTTGTTTTCTTTCTACAAACTAATAATTACTAGATGGATGAATTCAAAAGTTTTATTTTACATGGTAGAGCAAAATTAAGTAAATATCTTAATTAGTAGAGTTACATCCTAAATTCGTTGTATGAAATAGAACTGAAAAAATTATTTTAAAGCCTAAGTAAAAAATAAACAAAACCTATATTTTCAATTTTTTTTCTCTTTATCTTATTTTCACATGACATCAAAAGTAAAATATAACGATTCTTGATGGATTATTTGATATTTGTATTTAATGATTATTAATCAATTTACATACATGTACATTAAGTGCCAAAAATTTAGGTTGAAGTTAAAATACTAGTAGTAGTTTAGCATGTAAAAATCAGTCAAGCAATTTCATAGAATTACCTATTAAATTTGCTTTTGCAAAATACATTTAATTTGAATTTTCAAATTTCTATAAAAAAAGACGCGAATGCTATAATTTTTACAATTCCGATTTTAATTAATCATTTATTAATAATCAAGAAAAAATCTTTCTATCAGCTGCAATAAGCATTCTTTTAGAAGCCATGCTAAATTTTCTACCTAACAGCATGATAAGGCCATTTGAAAAGTAAAAACTATTTTTCTTTTCCCTTTTTTTCTATTTTCCTTTAGTAAAAACTATTTTTCTTTCCCTAATTTCCCTTTTAGATATTTTTTTAAAAAAAAGCAGATAAAGTTGAAATTGGAAAAAAAAATCCTTATAAATTCTTTCTTATGGTAGAAAATAAGCCTTATCATATCTGACGTCATACATGAACTCATATTAAAAATTTTGAAGCTAGACAAAATATTTTATTTTCATAATTTTTATTTCAACTTTTTAACTTTTAAAAATTTAGACAAAATTGGAAAATTTATATTTGCATGTTCTAAAATATTCAGAGGAAAAATTAGACTAAAAGGTTTTATTCTCAATAGTCTCTAAATATAAACACCTTACTTTTTCGCATTATTGCTTTCCGAATTATTATTTTCAATTATTATTTAAATTCAATATTTAATAAGTGAATCAGTATATTTGAGGTTAAGTAAAAGCAGCTATTATAAATTAATAAAAAGCAAGCTATATTTATTACAATTCCATGTGGCGATATTTATTGCAAATACAATTTATTACAATTATTTATGGTATTTTATATTTATTACAATTTCATGTGGGAATATGAGATAGAAGCTAGCTTTTGCTATTGAAAAGAGCAATAAATGTGTTAGCCAATAAAGGCTTTTTTATCGGAAGACAAATTTAAGTTTTCTTTGCATATAATTTTTTAAAGAAAACCATAAAAAGGAAACTAGACTTTTTAGATTCTTGGTATACGTTTCCTTGCTTATATTAACACAAGACTTGAGTTGTAAATCAGTATGGCGGGAAATTTCAAATGGATGGCGGGAAATGGCGGGAAATTTCAAATGGAAAATATACATGAGCATATAAAAATAAAAATGGAAAGAATACAGAAATATACGCAAGTCCATAGAAAATGCCGAAGACAATATATTATTGCTCACATGCAAATAGAGACAGTCAGTAAACAGAATAAACAATGCAAAAGTTAAAGAAACACGTAGAAAATAAAATAAAAAGATAAATACATAAAACTTACATATTCTTTGCAACAAGCAAAATAAAAAGGACAAAATAAGAAAATAATAATATATAAAAAATCTGTAAGAAAACACTTTGAAATAAACATCAAAATAATACCAAAATATATTGCAAATTGTATCTTTTCCAATTGAGGCCTTTTCCTACTTTAATTGAGTAAAGCAATTCTAGCCTAATGTAAACTTATTGCAAACAAGTATTCTTTTATATTGAATCTAAAAATTTTCCCTTTTAAGAATTAAAAAATATATATATTTTTAATTGATTTTGTTTTATGGAAAAATATTTTTATATTTTGTTTTCATTACATTTCTAGCTCAGAAGAGTAACATCAAACAGTTTATTAAAATCTTTAAAAATTTGTATTTATTACAAATAGCTAAAGTATAAAAAGTTGAAATTTACAACTGAGTTGCTATTTTTGTACATATAATCTATGCTTTTAAATTTCAAAATAAATATTTTTGTATGAAACTGTTTGCTTTAAATAGCAAATAATTGAAGTGCCGCATTTTTTAATTCATTCTATATATAGCAATTCTTTATCCTCAGCCTATTTGCTTCAATGAATCTGAGTTTCCATAGTAAACTTTTCCAAGATATTAAAAGCTCAGTGGAGGTCTTATTAATAAATGTCATTGTTTCTGCAAAGATCTTAAGGAAAAAAGTAATTTTAATAGCAGGACTGGAACTTCATCTTGGAATTAAATGACGTCGCGTGGGATAAAATGAGTTGACATATTAAAAACTTTTCAATTCGAAACATTAAAAGAAAAAAGACGATTCTTCCTACGCTTTCATTTATAGTGTTCATCTTGATCATAGAAAAAAATATCGATATTTGAATATAACTTTATCACCTACATCCGTTCTTTTCAAAGAGAGTTTTCATTTCTCATGACAATAAATATTTCAAATGTTGGAAAAATACGATTTAGCAAGAGAAAGTGAGGCTAAATATTTAACTTTATTCACTACCGTTTTTAAGCTAAGATAGAATGAACATCTCTCTTATCTTGAGACTTTAAATCATGGAGAACTTAATCATTTATTTCCTTATGAACAAATAGATCAAAATTCTACAACTTTCAAGAGATTAGACATAATTACATTTAATAATTATAATAATCTTAATAAATAATTTAGGAAAAAGAAAAGACAAACAAACATTTTCGAATTTTGAGTTCCTATTATTTGAATCATTTTTCATTTGTTGTAGACTGAGCCATGGAATTTCTCAGACCTAGAACTACATACTGCGGCATAGATTTTGACTCGTCGGCACATTTCGCAAAAATATTACA
The DNA here is from genome assembly GCA_026543865.1 of Argiope aurantia. Lineage (NCBI taxonomy): Eukaryota > Metazoa > Arthropoda > Arachnida > Araneae > Araneidae > Argiope > Argiope aurantia. The sequence continues at coordinate 43,681 of JAPMOR010099248.1, forward strand.
AAATAATCTAGAATTTTGTAATTGCTTAAATATATATAAAGTTTTAAAAAGTCAAAAATAAAATTAATTAGATACATCTGCAAAAAAGGAATAAATTGTTTTTTTTTCTAATACAATAATGTCTTCTATTGAATTCTCAGCTTTAAATCATATTTTTTTTCCCTGTTCAAACACTTTTCTTTTTGTAAAAATAAATCCCTTATTTTTCTGCCTTTTGAAATTTGTAACGCTTCTTTTGAGAAATTCTGAAAATCTGATATTTTATTATGTGTTTTATAATTCTTCTAGGTAATTTTGAATTAATCTTCTTAAACAATGTTTCTGAAATATACTTCCTATTCAGCATATATATGGGTGAATTTATCAAACTTTCAGGTATAAAGTATTCAAATTAAAAATGTGCTGATTTAAAAAAAATTAAATATTTTAGTTGTCAAAGAGTAAATTAGTAAGTATAAATCATTTTCAAATAGAAAATAAAGCATATAATATATCGTGGTTTAGTGTGTTATTGAGGTTAACTGTAATCTTTTAAATTGTATCTTGCATAAGTTTACTTGTGATTTACTTTTATTTCCTTTCATAAGTATTGAATTGCACAAATTTTGATACATCTCGCAAGTTATTTATCATATTTTTTTTAATTGTGATTTGGTCTTAAAATAGCTTTTATAGATTTTTTCTCTAATCTCATTTTGCAAAAATTTCTCTTCAGTCAGGCTTTGTATATTAATAATTCAACATTTTACATATGATGCATGCATACTCGATTTTTACATGCTTTAAATAAACTCTAATATAAAATCTGCTTAATGTTAATCAATATTTGAAATTGTGTTACATATTAATATTCAAAATAGTACATGGTGTTTGATATACGTACATGTCTTATAGTTAGTTATATATGAAATGTTTTACATTATCCTAGTAATTTTTGCACTGGGTCTTCATATTTAGAGTAAATTTGCTTATTGGATAAAAAAAAATTAAATTTTCTACAAGTAAACAAAATAATTTCAAAGTTTTAAAAGAGAAAAGAATAAAAATAAAACAATTTCAAAATTTTTAGCAGAATAAGGAGAAAATTAACCCAAAAATATTTCATTTTATTGTTGAAAAATCACTATAATTAAAAGGATGTATTTAAATATTCCTAATATCCATGAACGTAATTAAGAAAGAATGAAAGAAAATATACTTAAAAATGGCTTCCATCTGATAGAAAACTTATTATATTCTTTTGGCCTTTTATTTCGATACAAACCACGATTTATACAACTGATTGCTTAAGTTGTTTTTAAAGTGATTATGAGAATCAAAAACACAGATTTTCAAAAAAAAATCATAAATAAAATAATTTGTAACTGATATAATCATCTCGAATATTCTTTCACAACTTGCAAAATTATAGAATATGTTACTTGCTCCTAAAAAATTACGATCTCTTTTTTATAATTTTATTCTTAAAAAAAATAACCAATTCAATAAAAATTTCCATAATAGGACTCACTTCTCATTGATATCCTAATATTTTAAACAAAAATTGCGATTTTTTTAATAGCTGAATTCAAATTTTTTTCTCATTGCCTTCTCGAATCACGTAATCTAATTCTGAAGCGCCGTTATTTTTTTCTGAATCATTTTTTGCTTTATCTACTATTCATTGAAAACACTGGGTAATTTGCAACGTCCTCACTAATGACCAATGGGGTAAGAGGTACTGAAAGAACTGCCGAACGAAGCTCCATGTTGCGAAGTCCTTTAACCCATTAAGTCGACTTTCCTCTATTCTTTGTGGAATTCTGGTCCTGAATAATTATTCTCCAAAGACTTTTACGTTCCTCTGGATTTGGGTAGATACTGAAGAAGGTTATTTTTGTATTTCGGGTGGCATCGGTTATATTCTGGAAATGCTGGAATAAAAAAAAAATGGTTGGCAACTGTTTAAAAAAGTTATTTGCAAAAAGAGTTTTATTATAAGAAATGAAGCATTTTCTATAATTTCATAAAATTGAACTAAATTTCATTTTTATTTTTAATTTTATTTTTGCTTTTTATTATAATCTTTATGCATATTATATTATTATTATATGTTATTATTATTATTATTATACACTATATTATTATTATATGTCATGTTATTTCACTACAAAGGAAAAAGGACTTTTGGAGTCATATATTATTTTATTACAAAGAAGAAAAAGGGCTTTTTTATGGTTGTATCTTCTGGTAAAGCAATTTTGCATTCCTCTTCCTACTTCAAGTGCTAAGGCTTTTTTTAACAGCTGCTAACATTAAATGCGACTCTACTGTTGCCTGGGCCTTTCAAAGTATGCGTAGAGAAAGTCAAGCACTGTTAAAAATGGACATTATCTTGTGAGTATAAGAAAACAAATGCAAAAAGAACTCTTTATCTAGTCTTTTGTTCCTGATCATGGACTTTATCTTAACCTGAGCAAATGCGTATATATATTGTTACGAAATTACTACCGGGGTTCGTTTGGATAGTGGGAGTGATATGGTGTAAAGAACGCTCAATCAGCAGGCAGAAGTAGAATAAAAACAACGACGTTTATTTACACGAAGACACACAGGACAGCACAAAGCGACAACTATATACAGCACAGAAGACGATTATCTTTACCCGAGACGTGTAGCATACAACAGCAGCATGCAACCAGAATCTACTGCAGACAGTAGCGCACAGCTCAGTTCAGCACTAGCTTGACTCAGTCGCTTCCGACTACTTCGTCTTCTACTTCTCCGACTCTGACTCGGATTACTGACTTCGTCGACTCGACTCCGCTGCTCTCGAACTCGGACTACTCCGTCGTCTCCCCTGGCAGTGGCGGTCGCTTCCTTTTATAGGTCTCAGGAGTCGGGGCTAGAAGCCTCTCAACCAATCAGGAACGTTCGAGGCGTATCTCGGTTCCTACTGGGTGGATCGGGAAAATTCTCGAAGTTTCGGGTATTATCTATTTTGGCGCCAAAGTCGCCAAATTCTTTGCCAAGTCGCCAAATGGTCGCCAAGTTTGTAGCCAAGCTCCGGGACCTTTGACGCGTCATCTGGACTCTGTCCCATTCAGATGACTGTAAAACTTTCTTTCTGTTGATGGAACAAACTATGCTGGGAAGCCGAATTGCAGGTTTGTAACAATATTTTCCTTGTTTTTTGTTTTGTTTTTTAATTATTTACTTATTTATTTATATTTTTCTCTTTGTTTATTTATTTTTCTTTTTTCAAAGTTTAAATTGCCTATTTTTGGTAAATATTATTAATTAATGTGGTGGTATGTAGATTATTACGATCTGTGCAGGAAGCAACAGGACGAATTTTGTTGGAAACATTTCTTTAATAACCACATTCACACACTAAACAATTACAAACACAAAGACAAGACATTCACGCGCGCGCTTCACAGTTCAGCATCACATCTCATTCTAATTACAATCGCAATGCATTATGGGATGACATATGGGATGGCCTAATCAGGTATCGCCATCTAGTATCCAAAAGAGAAGATAAGTGTAATGCAACTGCTACATTACTAATTATGTTTCAATGATACTGTTACAATGGAATATTATGTAGGTTCTTCTGATTGAGCCATTTACACCTTCTCCACTTTTTCTTCTTATATTTGCTACTTTATTTTTGTTTCCAGTTTGTTTTTATATTTCCTTTGACTGTCTTTAGCTTCTTTTGCATCTAGTGCACATGCATATGGAATTTTTTTTGAAGGGCTAGACCTTTGACAGCTATTTAAATGCTATTTTTTTAGTTTTAATTATGACCTTTTCATCGGTGTTACACCACTTTTGGCACATACCTAATTATCATCAGAATACTTCGTAATCTTTCGTATATCTTTCGAAGTATGGGAAATTCAAAATTCGAAATTTATTATTAATTTTTATACCATAATTCTGAATTACATTTGAAATACCAGATGAAGTACGAATATACATTATTATATATGATTATTAAATATTTTACTCAAAATTCCTTTACAGATGATTACAGTAGAATTTTGACTGCAGCTTGTTATTAATAGTGTAATGTATAAACTTATGTGACATTATTAGAATGATTAAAACGAAATGGTGCTAATTTCAAAACCTATATTTGAAAACATAATTGAATGGACTTTGTTTAATGAATATCTATTACTAAAAATTCTATGATAACGTATTTTAAAGTAACAGTTTAATAAAATACTTATTATTAACCTTGATTCATTTATTATCTGATAAATTGTTATTAATACATAAAATTACAACTATTTCAAATGCTTTTAGAAGAATTTAGATGCTGCCATAGTTTTAAATTATATTTTTTATTTTTTTAATTAATTGAAAATAATGTATATTATTTAATTTTTTTTTTCCAATTGGTACTTTCATAAATATATAACTCTTACAAAATTACATATTTCAGAGTCCATATGGCAGTTTTTGCTTAGAAGACTTTGTGTGTTGCAATATATGTTATATTGTATCATTAGGTATATTTTACATACCGTAAATTATATTTTATATATGATTATAATTTATATAATTGTTAGTGATATATAATAATTTAATTTTCAGTTTTATAATTTATGAAGAATATATCTAATCAATTAATAAATTTTAATTTTTTTAACTTCAGAATTAAGCATCCAAATATTTTTTTCTTACTTATATTTCCTACAACTGTTATTTTGGTTTATAAATATTCACCTCAAGTCTCCAGAATAATAAAAATAAAGAAATAAAGTGCTCATTTTAAGTGAAAAGGTTAAGAATAAAGCTTAAATCATTTCTGAAGCAATAACAAAATGACAAATTATGGCCAAACACGACACTTTTAAATGTATACAATTTGAAAACGAAATATTTCATACCAGTTAACAAACCGCATAAACAGAAAAGATATAAAAACTGTATTTGTATTCTGCCAACATATCAGCTGAACAATAACCACGAGAAAAGAGATTTAAAAAAATAATAGAAAATTCTGGATTACTAACCACCATAGAAGCAGTAGAAAAAGGAGAACGAGCAGATATTCTCAAGTCTTAAAATTTAGACCAGAAGAGAGTTGAATACCAAACAAAGATCCCTCCATAGAAAATACAGTGATGTGTGCGCAACTCAGATTCGCCCTCTTCAATGGAAAAGATTCGTTTGGAAGAATGTAAAAAGGGGACTGGGAGATCTGTTAGAAGGGAAAGAAAGAGATAAATACATAAAAAAGGATTCTGAAGTCGTCTTTCTTGTTTACTTACCTCTTCCGGCTGTCGTCTTTCCAAGTTTAAGAAAGCAAAGCAACCAGTCACCGCAGTAAGCAATTCTTGCTTCCATTGTGTGTAAAGAACGTGCCTGACGAAAAGAAATTCGTTTATTGTAAAGTAACCACTCCTGCAAATGTTAAACGGTTTTACCGAGTTGTGGGCGTAAAAATGCCTTCGATCGTATAAAGAAAACACATATTGTTCTTTGTCTTTTATAAATATATACATTAGAAAGTTTTTCAAATTTAGAAATATTGAATTTTCACTATTTCACACACTTTATAATAGGTAAGTCTTGATTTTTTTTTTGAAAAATAATTTCTGAATTAATTAAATTATTTTTTATTTATAATTTAAAATAAAAAAAGTATTCTTTTTCTGAATGCAGTAATAACACTAGCGCTGTAATTTCTTATGTTGGAAAGTCCAAATAGCTACAATATCAATGGAAAGTTCCCATTGAAATTTCCTCAAAATGTTTCTATGGAATTCTTGCTTCTATTGTGTGTAAGGAACACGACTTACGAAAAGAAACTCGTTTATTGTAAAGTAACCACTGTTAAAATAGTCTAAACGATAGCACCAAGTTTGGGGCGTAAAATTGTGTTGCGATCTTATAATGAAAAAAGAACATATACATATTGTCCTTTTTATTTCATATATTTAATTTAAAACGTTTTTTCATATTTAGAAACGTTGAATTTTTTATGTCTTTTTCTATAGGTAATATCGTATGCGAAGAAGCTAAACCTAAGAATGGTCCAATATTTTGGTTTATGAAAATACACTTGATTCTCTTGTGTCACTTTAAACTTCTGAAACTCGTATTATATCGAGTACTTTAGAATTTAATCTTAAAATGAAATAAATACATTAGCATTTTTAATTTATTGTACTCATTTTTTGTCAGTAATGTATTTCGAGGAAAAATATTTCAATTTATAGTGTTTCAGTGACTGAAATTTATAAAATCAAATATATTTTTTTTTTATTTTCTGGCATTTTTTATTGAAAATTCTAGAGAAAATTAAGCAAAAATATTTTTTTCAATGTAAATATACACTGAAATTTACACATTAAATAGGTTATGATAACATAAATCACGTGAGTCTATTTCTGAATTGTTAAATGACATGTTATAAATTTTTAACTATTTCAAATAATAAAATATTTTAGTTCAGAATAGCATTGTAACACTTGAACTATTTCGAAACTGTTTTCATGCATATGAAAGAAATTACAAATATATTTTTGTTTCGGTTATAATTAGTTGTACATATTTTCAAATCTTTCCGAAGAACGATAATTGCATCTAATCTGCAGAAAACTATTCACTTTCTATTCTAATCTATTATGCTCTCTTTATCTGACAAACTTTTCGAATGTTTCCCTTAATTATTAATTTATGCATACAAATTTTATAAACAAAAAAAATGTGAGTAAACATCGTTATATCATAAAACAATGTCATTTGATATACGTTTTACTACAAAGGGACAGTGATATTTTTTTTCTAAATTAACAAGAAGTTGATATATTAAAATAATATATTTCCAATGTTAATTAAATAATCCTCCTGTGCATTTGATATGCGTTAGGAAAAAACATTTCTTTAGTTAATGGATATTTCCATTTTTATGCAGTTTCTTCTCAAAAAGACAGTTAATTAATAAGACTAATTATTGTAATACATTAAGGTGCTTTTCAAATCCGTTGAGAGAACTTACATACTGTTTTATCTTTAAATAATAGAAAATTATTATGATAAAGAATCCTCAATTATAACATGAGTATTTTTCTAGGATTTTCTTTTTCATCGGACATGTAATAAATACATTTAGATATTTTTATAAAAATTTGCCGCAATGAATAGACTAAAAACTGCTTATGCGACAACTGTTTGAAAAGGAATGTTCATTATATTTTTTTCATGACATTGTTACGTTCTTTCTTTTTATTTACTTTTATACTTTGTTATCATTATTTTTTAAAAATATTTTACACAAATATATTTAATCAGTTTTATTTTTCTTTTCATATTTTTTTCCATTGTGTTTAAGTTTGATATTTTGATAATATGAAATTTATCTTATTTAGTTGTACTTTTATAGGAGATATTTTGGATTATTTTCATTTTTTTCTAGTTTTCTTATTTTTACGATTCATTATTTATAAGAATAATTATGAGAATTAAATTATGTAAACATGACAGAAAATATTGCAGACATAATTACATCTGTAAGTAAATTGTTGAGAACCGTAAAAAAATATATTATCTTTAATTTATTAAATTTTTCCAATCTTTAATTAAGATTTTGGAAAAAGTTAATTTATAATTAATAATTTTTATTTTTAAATGTTTCAACTGAAAACACACACACAAGCATATATATATATATATATATATATATATATATATATATATACATACACATATACATAGCGATTGCTAATGATAAAACAATAGTTTGTTTGTATCTAATATAAAAGCGATGAATTCAACTTTAAAAATACAAAACTATGTAACTATCATTCCAATCTAAATTCAAAAATTTTCAAAAATCTATTTTTCTCATAAGTTAACAGGATCAAAAGGGTTTGCAATAACAAAAATTCCTATATTGATGGATCAAATAAACTCATTAAAAATTTAATTAAAAATGAATTTCCTAAAAATTACTGTAATGTCAACTTTTTAATTAAAAAAGGTATGGTTTGGGATTAATCCTTTACCTAAAATAAAAATAGAACTTTCCTTGCATAATAAATACCTCAATAGAAGGCGCTGAGAGACTACAATTATTATTTACCTTTAGTACGTTAGCTTCGAGTTTTGAAAAAGAAGGAATCACTATCTATAGCTTAAAATTTTCTTTCCTACTGCTGGTATGTTCTTTCCTTTTTGTTTTTTTCTTTAGTGGTTTAAGTTTCTTAAGTGTGTATTGTTATTTTGATATTGTATTTTTACTTATTAGTGGTTATTTTCTTCTATTTTGTTGTTTTGTATTGTCCTTTCTTTTTAAATGGTATATCTCTTGCGCCTAATTTCAGCTGATTTTCGGGTCACAAGGAATCATTATTAGACATTCTTATCTGCATTCGCTCACAGAAAAAAATCCCTTTTTTTGAATCCCTGCCCGAGGATGACCCTTAAAAAAGTCTTCAGGCCGGATTTTTTTATTTGGTTTATTTGATTTTCCTATTAACTTGATTTTAATACTTTTGTCTCAATTCATCTGTGTTTTAGAAGTAGTTGCATTTGCGCTCTCTAAATACTATGAAGTTTTCCCTGTTCCTTTTCCTGGTTTTAGTTTGAATAAGAAATAATTTTTAGTTGCGATTCGGAAACTATTTCGTTTCGTTTTCATTTTAGTTTTGTTTTCAAAATATTTCTTACTTCAGATTGGTTACTATATATATATATATATATATTGATAGATAGATAGATAGAGAGAGATGAAATGGTAAATGAAAAAACAATATATATAATGCCATATATTTAGCAATATATATCAAAAGCCATTTAAACAAAATTTTT
>JAPMOR010099254.1:0-31332 GCA_026543865.1 Argiope aurantia
TGGATCACGAAATAAGAGAATATTTTAGAATAAAGTTACTATGGGCTAAATGAAGATAAAATCTTGAAAATTAATGAAATTGAAAGTAGAGTTAAAATAGCATTATATATATATATATATATATATATATATATATATATATATATATAAGCAAGATAAGCAAGAATGTCTTGTCTTTTATTCTCTAAACCATTTGACAAACACTAATAATTCCTTTTCAACATTGATATTATTCAAACAAATTAGTATACTTAATCCCTTCCCAAGTCCTACATATTGCCTCATCGTGGCGGAAGGGTATCCCTGGGCGGAATGGATGAAGTACGTCGAGAGCCTGCTCCTGGTAGGGTCACTCATGGCGTGAAGGCCATTCCACTATGCCCAGCTAAAATCTGCAGGCGAAGGAGTCAAGACAGTCTACTACCTCCTGATGCTCCAGTTTTTTGACTCACAGAAGCTGCACTTCCGTCCGCATGAATCAGTTGACAAATGATCTCAATCCTGCGTTGTCCGTCGCGCAGTCAAATCAGAGACGTGTTCGAGGTTTAGGCAGAGGACCTCGTCTGATAAGCAAGCTACAGTCTCCTTTTTCTCTGAAAACATTGAAAGTTTTGCAATGTAACATCAACGTCCTAACTACTTTAGCAACTAGGGCCAAATTAGATCAACTATTAAAATTTGCTGAGCTTAATAATGTTCAAATGATTGCTTTACAAGAAACCAAATTGAAGGTAACTACAATTTTAAAGTATAGAAGTTATAACATCTTTAAAAAAGACAGAACTACAAAGAGTGGAGGAGGCCTAGCCTTATTAATAAAGGACGACAAGTACCATAGCATTGACATTCCTGCAGACCAGATCTTGTAATTCAAGGTAAAAAAATCTTATGGAGAGGTAAGCCTCTAAACATCTTTAACGTCTATCACCCTCCTAATCATATAAACCTTGCTGCAAAATTTTCCAACTTTATGGACAAGAACTCTATCATTATCGAGGACCTTAATGCAAAACATACGGCTTGGGGCTGTAGTAGTGATAACGACAGTGGCATTGATGTGCTTCAAATGATGGATCACAATGAATTTATTATTCTCAACGATGGTACTCACACACATTCTTCCTGCAGTTATAACACCTCTGAGGCCTTGGATATTGTCATGACCAGTGCAGAATTAGTTCCCCAGTGTTCCTGGTCTGTACTAGATAACATTAGAAGTGACCATTTAACAATTCTTATAGAACTCAGTAAGAAGCAAAAGACCTTTTATTCCAAAGAAAATTTCTCGAACTTCAACAAGGCGAATTGGGCTTCTTTTAGCGTTTCCGTAAATAAGGAAATTTCAGCAGTACCCATGCTGGGAATTTTAATAATGACTGGAATAATTCCAAGAATATTATCCTTAAATATGTCAAGGCATGCACTCCTAGAGGTAATGTGAAGCGCTATGTCCCTTGTTACACAAAAAATACCGCCGTACTAGTGCCTCGTTTGGAAAAAGAAAAAAGCCTACTTGAGGTCTTTGGGCCTGTAGAAAATAACAGAAGAACTGCTATCAATAAAATCAATTCAGAGATCAAACTGACTTATGCTCATCTTAAAAGATCCAGATGGAAGGGATTGTGCAGTAAAATTTATCCTAGAACTCCAAACACTAAACTTTGGAAAATCATCAAGGGTATCTGCAAGAAACAGATTCAAAATGAAGAATGTAATTAAATCAGGAATACCGACGGACAAATCTTCCCTGAAGACAAATCAGCGGTCAATGGTCTTGTCGTTCACTATCGATTGACTAGAAGGCTTCACTTTGCAAACGAAGACAAACATTCTATGTAAAGCCAGAAATATCGTTTACGGTTGTCGCATCACTGATTTGGGTGATCCAATTCTAACAAAACAATTTTCCATGAGGGAATTACTTATCGCATTGACTTTTCTTGATCTCAACAAGTCTCCTGGACCAGATGGTATTTCTGGCCGTTTGCTGGAATACCTTGGAAGTATGGGAAAACAAAGATTTATTGACCTTTTCAACTTATCATTGAAGAAAGGACGCGTACCACAGGAATGGAAAAGAGCCCTCATTATTCCAGTTAAAAAGCCTTACAAGAATTCTTCGTCCCCTGAGTATTTTAGACCAATAGCACTTACATGTACAACTAGTAAGGTTATGGAAAAAATGATCCTTATTCGACTACAATTCTTCCTAAACCAAAGCAATCTTATGCCTTGTGAGCAATATGGCTTTCGAAGGGGCCACAGTACCATTGACCAAGTTCTTTACTTTGCATAGATTATCAGAGATGCTCATAACCACAAGCCAACGCATCATACCGTGGCTGCTGTTTTAGATCTTACAAAAGCCTTCGATAGAGTTTGGAAACACAAATTAATCATTAAGCTGCATAATAGCTTCAACATCAGTGGCAATACTTTGGCATGGATCTCAGATTATCTACAGCAGAGATTTATCAGGTTAGGTTCAATAAGACACTTTCAAACAATTTTCATCTTAGCCAAGGTGTCCCACAGGGTACAGTGCTCAGTCCAACACTATTCTCTTTGTTTTTAGCAGGTGCAGAAAAAATTATTTCTTTTGGAACACGCATTGGTATGTTTGCTGATGACATTGCTCTTTAGAGCTCTGGATTCGATATAAACATTCTAGAGTCCAAACTCAATGAGTCTTTGAAGGCCTTGTCCGAGTTTGCTGCAGAACTTAAACTTAAATTTAATCCTGCCAAATCGATTACCACTTTTTTTACAACCAATAAACACTTATACAACTACAAACCAAAATTGATGCTTGAAAATCAAGAACTTGCATATGAAAAACACTCAAAATACTTAGGATTTGTTTTGGATTCTGAACTTACAAGTAATAAGCACATTGATTACATCGTCTCAAAAGCAAGAAAACGATTAAACATCCTTAAATATATTGAAGGTAGAGACTGGGGAGCTGACGCGACTACCCTTAGAACTACTTATCAAGCTATCATCAGATCTTTACTTGAATATGGATTCCCAATTTATTGTTATACCTCCGATCCCAACTTGAAGACACTTGAACAGGTCCAGCTGAGTGCAGCTCGTATAATAACTGGTCTGAAGGGAAGTTGCCCCTCAGATATTGTCCTTTATGAAGTCGACCTGAAACCTCTCCATGTTAGAAGACATGCTAACCTTACCAAATATTACAACAAACTTTCCAGTTATGGCAATTAAAACCACACCTCAAAATACCTAATTAATGGAACTAACCTCCAGAGACTCAAGAAAGATAGTCCCTTTAGTCAAGTCTTGTCTCAGAATATAACTCCTAAAAATGTTGAGCCACATTCTCTTCACTCCTGTATGAATCCAACTGAAGAACTTACTAGGGTTCACTTTCATTTCAAGCTTCCTGTTCCCATTAATAAAAGGGAAAATACGCCAGAATATCTGAGACAATTGACCTTGGAGGTCATTAATAAAATCCCTAAATGTGACATTAAATGTTATACTGATGGCAACAAAATAGACAATCTTGCAGGTAGTGGCCTCTATATTGTAACTCCTCAGTCTAGGTTTTCTCTATGCCAACGAAATCCAAACTTCTGTTCCGTTTTTAGAAGGGATCTTATAGCAATCGATGAGGGGGCTTAAGAACATTTTACAAGAAAATAATTATAAGAACCTTTGTATTTTTACTTATAGCCGCGGCTCAATAGAACACCTTAACAATTGGACATATGTTGGAGATAAAGCAAGTTTGTCTAATCTTCAGAAGTTGAAGCTGATTTTACTACAACATGATATTCGTTTCCAGTGGATCCCATCTCATGTGGATCTACTTGGTAAAGAAATAGCAGACAGGTTTGCAAAGAAAGGAAGCAGCCTAGCTATTTCATTTTCCACTGAGCTCACATACTTGGCGAAATTCCTAAATAAGAAGACCTGGATGGTTCCTCTTACTCATTATTGGTATAGAGCCAATAAGCCGGGACAGTCCTTAATTCTTCCTTGTGATAGAAAAACCAACACTTGTCTGTCGCGCCTTGCCAGTGGCCACCTTAAATGTCTTTTTTTTTTCTCAGGGAGAAAAATTTTACCCTCTTTGCCCGAAATTGTGCCAACATCAGGCCTCTGCTGAACATATTCTAGACTGTTTAGGACTTCTTTGGGGAGAAATTTATTCTTCTCCCTTCCTCGTTTTTGACTTTCTTCCTGTCAACAGATTTTTGGATTTGGTCTGACTAAGTCAAGCCATGGAGATTAGCAACAACAACAACAGTATACTTAATAAAATCAAGTTCAATACTTGAATAAAATCTTTCTTTAAAATGATAACTACTCTGGATATAAGATAAGATTCATAATATTCGTATTAGTAATTCCCCCAAAAAAACTGATTAAATCTCTCTCTCTTTCACCATGAAACCGTTAAAACGCTTATAATGCTTCGGATTTGAAAATTTATTCTAAGTAAGAATGACTGTTCAGACAAATCCATGCAAATTCAATCAGATTATCGTACATTTTTCGACTGAATTTCAAGTCATTATCCTATGAACGTGTAATACGTATGTTAAAGTAAAATTCGCTTGTAACATTTGATTCTTAGATTGTCAGCGGTATTGCTTTATCACAGGTAGGAAACTGTTACTTATCATTTTAAAAGAATTGTCAGGGATTTCTTGCTACTTTTTGATCTGTGCATACACTCTAGGAATTATGTTTTTATTATATTTTCCTTTTTTTTCTATGAATTTCTTCTCTATAATGAAAAGTTATATTATATCGTAAAATTTAAAATCAATTCAATTTCCAAAAGGGGACAGTGGCTTTTATTAGACACTTTTGGGAGTTATTAAATCAGAGTTAAGAAATTTTTAATGCATATGGATTAAAATATAAATACGTCATATTTATTAAAAACATTTTAAACCAAAAAATATTATTTTTAAAAAAATTAAAAAATATATAATTTTTAAAAAATTTTAAAAATTCCAAGCGATTTAATTTTTCTATTATTTTTTATTATTATCCAATCTAAATTTATTTGGAACAAATCTAAGTATGATTTTGTAATTCCAATTCAATTCTACTATTTTAGAAAAAAAAATTATGTACACTTACTGAATTTTCAAATCAATTTTATGTTTTTCTGAACTAAAATTAATTTGAAGTTCACTGTCTCCTTAATGTCACGTAATTTGTTACTTTAATATCATAATTATGCAAGCATTGTTTTAGATATAATTTTTTTTACTAAAAAACGCTACTCAGAAGCCTTTAAGAACAAATATTTATATCAAATATTATCAATCATGTATTTTAATGAAAGACTAATAATCCATACGCTGCTTGAAGGTAGCGAAACGTTAACATGTTGTTACATCCTCAGAAAGGAACCTTTCTATATTTTTTTCTTTCCTTAATATTTAGTTAAAGTATTTTAGAGATAAAGTTAGAAGAATTTTTCGAGGGGTTCCGCACAAGTATTGATCATAAAGAAATCGAATCTTTCCCTGAAATGCAAAATGTAAAATCTTTTAAATGTGAAATCAAAGATTGTTCCGGATTTATATTAGTCTTACGTGCAATGTCGCAATAATTTACATTTTCTGGTTTGAAGGAATAGCACTTGCAAAAAAATAATAACTTTTTCCATTATTTTCGATGATTTCAAATTATGATTGGTGCCACACTATGAATTTTCAGAACTAAAAATTTTATTGAGAGGAATGAATCTCATATTCATTTTGACAACAAATAATTTATTAAAATTACTTTGTAAATAGAAACTTCTAAAAATTTTGACAAAAAGCCAATTAGCGATGTGTTTAGGAAGAAAAGAAGATATTTGGTATTCGGCATTTCATCTTGCAGTGGAAATGTAAAAGTCAAATCCAATAGCACAAGTAAGCCATTGAAATGCATCTGATTTGCTTTCATTTATGAGGAAGGGCAGCAAATATTTTTAAATACAATTCAATTTATTGCTATTTTTTTAAAGTAAAAGAGTGGGTTATGGGAAGAAAAATACTGCAGAAAATTTGTGAATATGAGCAAATTATTGTATGAGGGAGTTTGAAAAAGAGTTGGAATGGGTTGGAATGTGAATTCGGGAATTGAAAGTTTTCTTAAAATTTCTAGCAGAATAAATGTTGTAGGAGTGAAGAATTTTAAAGTACTAACTGCCTTTGGCAACCAGTTTGTTCGTCCAAAATGTTCACTTTTTATTATATTTAATTATTTATATAGAATGTGTTTAACTAAAATTTCACCATGTTATTTAATGAAACATATGAATGAAATGGAATCCGTCTAATACAAGTTATTGGGCTCAAAATATGGCTTAACAAATAATTTGGTTATATTATAGTTTATATTTCGTTATAGAAAATTTAGTATAACCAAATTACAATATGGTTTAAGACTTGTATGTATTTTTCCCAAATCTGATTTGTGTTTGGCAATTTCTTGCCAAATACAATCGCTACAACCTAAAATTTTCTTAGTCTTTCAAGAGAGTGAACATTTGGCGAGTGTTTGGAAGATTGACGCGATTTTGATGTGCTCGGTTGGAAAACCTACTTTCATTTTAAATCTTACCAAATCTGTGCATATGTCACCGTAAAGGCACATAATTCAGTAATTTCATAGAATTCTTAGTTTTTTCATTAAGTAACTTATTGTGATTTATTTCATAGAATTTTTTGATATTTCATGAAATAACTTACCGCATTCTGTGAAATAAAGAATTCCTTGCTTTAGCGATAAGCGATTACGATAACAATAAAACACAGCGATTATTTGCCAGGCAACAGTTAAGCATAATTTCGCCCTGAACTAAATTTACTTTCTGACGATAGATTAATTCTTGATTTTTTTAAAATTTAAAACAAGCGAACCCTTTTCCCGAGTATTTCTGATAAAAATTTTCAGTTCCATTAATTAGTTAAGAAAATCGTTGTACTAAGCTCAGCTGAAAAAATGTTCAATGAATTAGTCGAAACGTTCGTAAGATAATCTATTTATATTTGATTATTGATAATAGATTATATATATATATATACACTGGTGTGCAAAACTTAAGCAACAGGTATGTTTTTTGCCATTTCACAAGAAATCATCTGAGAGACATGAAATTCAGAAATGAGATACAGCATTTGTTTCTGAAAGAATGACGAAAGCATAGTTGCGCAGAAACGAATACAATGCCTACAGTATGGAATCAAACTCAAAAAGGCTTTATTGAACTCATAGTATCGTTACACATGATTGTCTGCCCAAGAGGAAGAACAGCAAGCAGATGTTCCTTAGTATGGGATATGCTCTCCCCTTACTGCAATGGTAGCTTCGCACCGTCTCCCCATACTCAGCACCATCCACTCCAACAGTTCTTGAGGTAAGAGTGTCCATTCCTCAATCAGCATTTGTTTACGTTGTCGTGTGTTCCCAGGAGGATGTAATCGTGCCACAAGGCGTCTCCCCAAAGCATCCCACACATGTTCTATCGGATTTAAATCAGGGGAGCACGCTGGTCAATCCATTCGAGTGATATCTTCACTTTCCAGGAGCTCCTCAACAGCATGAGTCCTGTGTGGCCGTGCATTATCATCCATAAAAACGAAGTCTGATCCAATGGCACCTCGGAACAGACGTACATGATGAAGGATCAACTCCTGACAATAGCAATCTCCAGTTACAGAACCTCTGTCGAAAACGTGGACCTCAGTCCGCCCGTTCATCATAATGCCTCCCCAGACGACAACTCCAGGACCACCGAAACGGTCTCTTTCCGTGATGTTACAAGCGATTCCCAACGCCAGTTGATTTGGAGAGACGTCGGGACACGGTTTCATCCCAGTAACATCAACATGTTTTTTCAATAGGGTGGACAATGACCAGTATTAACAGTTATTTTAATTATTTTTATAAATGTTTTAGCAAATTCCACTTGTTTGTAATACAGTTGTGTTGGAGCTTTGACGATGGCAAGTCCACAAGCACTGAAAATTCCATAGAACATTGTTGTTTCATTAATCCAAGGAGTTATGTGTGTTGCTTGTTGACGAGTTCATCATATGTTTAGTTGATTGTGTTCTTGCATCCTGGATACCATGCGTATGTGTATTTTTTGGAAGTCTTCTGTTGCTTGAAGTTCCTTGTTTGCCCTTTTAGGTCGATGTTGTGATGATCTTTTTCTCTTCCAGCCTTTTCTGTGTAAAACTAAGATCCTTGCCCGGCATGAGTGTTGAGCGTAAAGTAGATATTTTTCCATTGATTTTGATTTTGATGGTTCTCCTGTTATTGCCATATCTTGCTGCCCGTCGTATTCTCTTCCAACTTGTCTCAGAGTGATGAGAATCTTCTTTAGCATTTTATACTTGTAAGTGTTGAACAAGTTTCTGGTCACCACTTTAGACATGTTTGAATATAACACTGTAGGAATGCTTTTCCATTCACATCCATCAGATTCAGCTCTTGGAAGTATATTCCATATTGTTGTAGTTGTTTTCTCGTTTAATGTTCCATACAAAGTTACTACATTGCAACAAGTTCTAATTCTTTTTCTTATTAGTCTCCTTTTCATTGTGACCCTTCTTCTTCTATAATTGGAGTACGAGGTCCGTTGTGTACTCGTTCTCCTCTTGAATTAGCGGTATCCAGGTTTGGTGAACTTCCTCTTGCGAAGTTGATATCTCCTCCGTATCACCATGATTGTTTAGAAATCTATTCGGATCCAACCAAGATGAATTACTTACGGTGGTGGAGAGGCTGGATGGTGGACTGGTGATGATGGCAATGACTCGTAACGGTGGCGGTTCAAACAGGAAGGCGGTTCAATCCCTAGGGTCTGGTTGTACCCTTGGTTGCATGACGCAAATTGATTTCTCCTTCCGACGAAACCTCGGTTTTCAGAGGGCGCTTAAAAAAGGGAGACTTAAAAAAATAAAAACCTGAAAGGTTTTGGATGTGCCATCAAGGGATTACTGACTTATTATTTTATTAAATAAAATTAACTTAGCATTGGGCCATTTCATGCTTCTGATTTATCCATGCAATTGAGGTCAATCTTCACACTTATTCTTCTCCACAATCCATATTTGATCAGGGATGTTTGGAAACCACTCTGTGCAGTGTTGATTACTTGTTAGGTACACTATTTCACTATCGAGTTCCACATAGGATGCTTTGATTAGAACTTTCAGTGGATATCTGTCAAGTAATCTCAGTAGGTCACCATAACTGTACCAGGAGTAGAATTCATCAATGATGACAACTTTTTGGTTATTGTAACCGTCCCATCATTGTCCATGTTGTTTCCAGTATATTTAGTTTATGTCATAATTACGCCGATGATGAGCGGCGTGGCAATTATGTCACGCACAGCCTCGACGGAGCCTGTAGTTTACAGATATTTGGTATTATTTATATAATTTATGATAGATATATATGATTTATAATAGGTATATATGATTTATGATAGGCATTCACTACAATACCATAGAAAATTTTCAGAACCACATCTTTTGAGTTATATTGTATTCCACTGCTTGCAATTTTTATTCAACTGCTATTAATTATTTTAAAGATAACTTAAAATACAATTGCAAAAAGACTCCGATATATTCTAACACTATGTTTTGAAATTATTCTTTTGCCTTTTTTGAAATTTTCACATTTATTTAACGCACTTACTTAACCGTGTATAATAGAACAGAAAGAAAAAATATTTTTTTTATTTTTCAAGTGAACATGGGAGGCAAAGTTTCTAAGTACAATAAATAATGTAATAGAGTAGGAAAATTATAATAATTCATGAAAGAATAGTTTTAACATTGAAAATATTATATATGGAAGTACTTGAATTTTGAAAACGCTTATTTTATTTCAGTTAGTTGGTTGGTTTTTATGGCGCAAGGGCGAGATTTGATCATTCTGCGCCAAACATTATACATATTATTTCAGATATGATTTTTTTCTAAATAGAAAAGTCTGTTCAAACATATCTGTGCTCATTTAATCATGCTTTTCTTCTTTTGTTGTCGTAGTTTCCTTACATTATCCCAGGATTGGATAAGGCTAGATATAAAAGTGTAATCTGCTCATAACGTTTGATTCTTAGTTACAGGCGTCTGCTGCTAATATTTTCTCACAGGTAGGAAATTATTACCTATTTTCTTAAGAAAATATCAATTTCTTGCCAATCTGTGCATGTAAACCAGAAAATTGCATATAGTTTTAGAATTATTTTTTATTTTGTTCTCCTCTTTTCTTTTCAGAATTTCTTGTCTATAGAAAAGAGTTTTTAATTTTAAACCATCGTATACATTGACCTTTATCGTAACCTCAATTACATTGATTGTTTAGGTCATAAAATAAGCAATTTAATGCCATGATTATTCAAGCATTGTTTGTGAAATTATTTTTTCTAAAAAGCGTTATGTAGCTCCAAATAATCACATTTAGATATTACAAATCGTTATGCAGCTCCAAATAATCACATTTAGATATTACAAATCGTTATGTAGCTCCAAATAATCACATTTAGATATTACAAACCGTTATGTAGCTCCAAATAATCACATTTAGATATTACAAATCGTTATTTAGCTCCAAACAATCACATTTAGATATTACAAATCATATATTTTAACAAAAGACTAATATCTCATACGTTGTTTGAAGATAAATAACAAAATGGTAACACGTTGTTATATTTTCAGAGAAAAAATTTGTTTTCCTGAAATTTATAATAATATTTTACTAAAATACTTTAAAAATAGAGTTAGAATAGTTAGTTTAAAGTACTTGAAAAATAATTTTTAACTTTGGCATTAAATGCATCATTTTTTTTAAATAAAAAAATTAATTTAAATTCACAAATAGTTGTTGTTACTTATGGCACTTGCCATAGACAAGCCCGCTGGCGAAGTCATCGATTTAAGCCAAGTTTGTGTAGTAGCTTCTGAATGAAAATGCCCCTGAGCACCCGAGGACAGAAGATTGACTTCTAACTTATATGAAGATAACATTCACTTGTGGAACCCCTTTTTACAAGTGAGCTCTTTCACACACCCCACAGACAGAGCATCAGGTAAAGAACAACAATTTCCGAACCAGGACTCGAACACGAGACGCCCAGATAATAGGCGCGATCCCTAGGCCAGAATGCCGGCACATTTACAAATAGTTTCAATTAACATGTCATTGATTATTAAGCACATGCATATAGACTGCAGGAAATTTAACTATTCACTGTTATGACAAATTAAATTAAGGATTATATTCGATAATCCCATGATGATAAAATCCAAGAATTGACGAGTTTTCTTAAGATATCTAGAAGAATAAAACCCTGAAGAATTTCGAAATATAGTTGTAATGTCATACCTATTTAACCTTTTGTATGTTTATGGTACTTAAATGTGCGATTTAAATCATCTGATATATTTGCAATACAACTACTTATTTCTGGCATTATTCCAAAAATAGGAATAGAACAACTCCGACGACAAGTAGCAAATATTAGCTGACTGCTGAAATTAAAAATATAAATAAATTAATCAATATATTATAATTAATTTTAAAGGATTTTTCATTCTTTCCAAGGTTTATTCCCTATAAAATCTACTTAAGGATGAAAAAATAACATTGAAAAATTTATAGTAAAATAATTTCATAAAAAAAGGGTTAAACTTTGGTTGCTCCTTTTTTGTTGTTGTTTTGTGATTGTTAGTTATTGTTAATACAGGTTTTAATTAATGTTTTCCGATAACATTTCCTTGTTTGGAGTTATGCTGATATTGTTTTCTGATGTTCGTATGCAAATATTGGAGAAACAAATATTTTGGGGAAAAAAAGTTTCTTCCCCAAATCTTCATTCAGGTTTCAACACTTATTGTAATTTGCGGCTACCTACTAGCGCTCTCAATAATTTAACATTTGCTTGCTACTATTTCCTTTGGAATACTGATGTCAGAAACGTTTGGTCACAAAAAAAAAACTGAAATATGAAAATTTTCTAAAGGAAACATTATACAATTATGTATAAGTATGGAGGAATAAAAAATAAATTAAGTTCATTCCTAAAATTCATCAAAAAATTCAAAATTTTGTCTAATTCATAAATAGCCTCGTAAGAATTTAAAAGGAAACAATTTTTAGGAATTTTATCTTCAATTTTGTTTCCATTATCAGTTCTTAATTATTTTAAAATCAACTCAACAATTTTTAGTAAAAACTGCTATTCTTAAATATCAACAAATTCGTTTTCAGTTATTCACCCGACGTAAATGAAACGAGATATTATTAAAATGATGCATTTAATGCCAAATGCGTTCATAGTATTGCTTTTTACCGCTTTAGTTTTCCTAAAATTCAAACGCTGTAAAAAATATTCTGTGTTAGTAATTCTTTTTGACATTATTTTTTGGTCTCACTCTGTTTATATATAAATCTGTATACAGTGTCGCCATAAAATAACTTTCCCTGTTTGGCGGCATCTGAAGCTAAAACGAATGCACGAAATGAAACCACATTTCATATACAGACTGTGGAAGGCATGGGAAGATGAATTCGTAAGAAAAAAAAATCAGTACCAAAAATGTGCCCATAGAATCACATACGGATGAAGAAATTTGCATATTGAGATGGATTATGTAAAATTCTTAATGTGTGCGTGACAACAGAACCATGCTTTCCTTGTAAAAATGGAAGAGCAAACGACCTGTTAGAAGTTCGTTCTTGACTATTGATATGTTCTTGACAGCTGATGTGTGCGTAATATGGGTTCTACTTTACCTCAGCGTGTTTTACTAGTCAAACTGTTCTACACTAAACAATGCAATACCGTGGCTGCTCTTAAGCAATTCGAAACCCTTCATAATCTGCGTAATGGTCTAATGTCTGCTATAGCACTAAGAGCAATGATCAAAAAATCGAGGGACTAGACCTTAGAGCCAGCATAGGACGAAAAACAGTGCCATATGATGCAATAGCAGATGTTGCTATAGCAGTTTTCGACGACACAGGGACTAGTAGTAGTTCAAGCGCTCATGCAATTACGGGAAAAACCGATATGCCCTATGCTGCGGTATGGAAAATCTTATGCAAAACGCTACATTTCTATCCATATAAGATCTATTGATCGTGGCAAGCAAAAATCACAGATCATGAAAACCGCTTCATTTTCGCTTTAATGCTTCTTGCCCGAGTGGAGGTCGCCATTGACTGGCCTTTGAAAATGTTTTGGGGAGATGAGGCTCATTTTTATTTGAATGAGCCTGCCAATGCACAGAATTGCCGTTTTGGGGCACTTGAACGTCCCACAGTGATCCAAGAAATGCCATTGCATTTCCCAAAATATTACTGTGTGGTGATGTTTCAAGGCTAAGTTCATAATACCTTGGGGGGTATCTCACTCAAGCATGTGCTATTACTTTCCCCGTTAATAGTTAAAAATATGAACAAATACTGTAGACTTTTGCTATTCGTCAATTACAGCAAAGTCAAGGCTTGGACTCAATAAATTTTCTGTGAAATGGAGCATGGTAATATATTCATCGTTCAATACAGAGTCTTTTACGACGGTATTTCGGATACTGAGATAGTCAATATTTTCAGACGGAATAGTCAATATTTCAGACTATCAGTCAATATTTTCCGACGGAATGGCCGCTCCGTTCGGACATCACCCCATGTAACTTCAACTATGGGGGTACCTGAAATCCTTAGTGTGCGCTGGTGGCGTTCCAAACCTGTATGTCTTGAAAAAGAACATAAGACGGGCTCTTATGAACAAAGAAATTGATAATTTGTAGAAAACGTCATACATTGTATGCCAGGGGTGGTGAACCTTTATTGATTAACGGGCCATTTTTCTAAAGAAATGTTTAATAAGGTATAGACGTGCCGTGAAATAATTTTGACTTATGATTATTGGGAAAATAATAAAACTGAATACTACAACTCAAAACTCCTTATTTACAACGAAAAATACATTTTACGCTCTATAGTAGTAAAGGTTTTAATTATACGTGTAATTCAAATTTAAGTAACATTAGTGTGACTTCTTTTGTTGCAGATTAGATGACAAATAACTTATATTAGGATTGCAAGATATTACTTTTGGCAGAAACCATGCTGAATTGGAATCATGTGCCAAACGGTTTCTAAGAGAGTCTTTAATGTTAGATAGATGAAAATATGTTTAGATTAATGGTAGAGGTACATGAAAATATGGTTAAAATAGCATGAGTATGAGTTTCCAAAATTTCGTTCCTGGCATTTCTACTTATATTACTTGTTAATCTTTTTGTTTCAATCAATTCCACCTTTTTCCTTGTTTCAGTAAATTTTTGAATCCATATTGAGCGAGACTGGAAATCAATCAGTTGCATTTCAAATTCTTCAATTTGCAAATCGAAATAGGACAAGTTCAGTTTATCAAATGAAATCACTTCAGGGTACGTAATAAACTTGAGCGTTTCCGATAATTCTTTGAACTGAGAAAATCTGACTGTAAATTCCTTGATTGACGAATTAATTACAGAAATAAATTCTTCAATAAGTTTTCCTTTGTCTGGTTTCTCATGTACATCTAAATCTTTGATATATATATATACATATATATATATATTCAAATTTGTGAAGTACTTGTAGTTTTTTTTTATAATATCGCTCCTAAAACATGCAATCCAGCGTCAAAAGCGTGAATGAGAACAATCATGAGGATAACTGTTTTATTTGTGCTTTACGTTCAATTCACTGAAATATTGGCATATGTCTGTGAAAAAGAGAGCCACATATCCAACAACTGTGGATACTGTACATTTCCCCCCACATTTTGCAGAAACCATCTGATTTCTTCCAACCAGTCAACAAATTTTTGAAGTATGTTCCCGCGACTCAACCAGCGTAAATTATTATACATTAGTAAGCCATTATCCATCGAGTTGACTTCATCCAACAAAGCCTCAAACGTTCGATATTAGGTTGATTATTTTTGTGTCTAACGTCGCTACATTATCAAGAGATGTTAAACCACTCTCAGAACACAAGTCTTGTTGGTGAATAATGCAGTAGAGCTCAAGAATCGGATGTCCCATGTCTGTTTGAAAGAAACTAATAAAACTATTTTTTTTGCCCACCATATTTGGAGCACCATCAATTACTGAAACCATTCTTTCCAAATCAATTTCTTTCTCAGCAAGCGAATTTTTAACAGCTGTATAAATATCTGGGCCCTTTTTAAATAGAATGGAAACACTCGCGTTTGTTTGTAATACTTCATAGTGCACTTTGTTATTGTGAACTAAAATGCAAACCGTTTTGATCGGCGGCGTGCCCATAACATTGTGTCCCCTGCCATCAATGGCACGCGTGCCAATGGTTCGCCATCCCTCCGTATGAAATATGGTGTGCACAGGGAAGGTGAGCATATTGAAAATGTTGCCGGAATCCAGGGGACCCTAATGTTGATAAATAAAATATTATTTTCTGGGAATTTCACGAATTCATTCATAGCAGAACTCATTCATTCATAGCATATTTTCCCTATCGGCAATTTTTGGTACTAATTTTTTTTCTGCAAAATTCAATTTTTCATGCCTTTCACAGTCTGCATATGAAATGCGGTTTCATTCCGTTCATTCGTTTTAGCTGCAGATGCCTCCAAGCAGGGAATGCTATTTTATAGCCACCCTGTATATTTCAATCATATGGAAATATATTCGATATCACTTTATATACAATTCTTTCTTTAAAAATATTTTTAGATCATTTTAAAAATTATATATAGTTTGTAATTTGCTCTTAATTTTTGGATTTTAGTGCAAACCCCTTTTTATGTTTAATCAAATCCATCATTCAGTTTTTTTCCCCCATTATTTAACATATGATAAAAAGTTTGATCTGCAGAATTTTCAAAAGCAATTCAAAGCAATTGAAATATATCCAACTCAACATAAAATTTTGTCCTAAAATTTATTTTTATTTAAAGCATTAAATCAAATATTAATAAATATATTAATACATTATAATTAGGGATTGCAGTATCGGACCAAAATTTCAATACCGCTATTCGGTATTTTTTAGATCTTACCGGTAGTAGAAATTTTAGAAAAATAAAGAAAACACAGGTGTTCTTTGTTTTATTTGCCAGTTTTATTAGAGAGTGTAAATATCACTAAAACTAATTTGTAACTTATAAATTATAACAGTATATAAAGAATATAACAGTATATAAAGAATATAACAGTATATAAAGAATATAACAGTATATAAAGGAAATAACAGTATATAAATTATAACAGTATATAAAGGAACATCTTATTTATTTAAATCACAAAAAAGTGCAAATATCTCTATACAGTTTGTGGTATTATTACAAATTTTTGAAATATGATATTAAAAAACAATAATGCATCAAATTGTACTGTCATTAAGCTTGAAAAGTAATTTTGTGCAAAAAATTACCAGCAGTCGAAAACGCTTTTTCGGCGTCTACGCTAGTTGGTGGTACTGTTAGCAATGCGCGATATACTTTTTCCAAGAAATTACCTATAAATCCCTCATCTTCAACTAAATCGATTTCTCGTCGGATGGTTTTGGATATATCTGATTTCTGTATTGTATTTTGGTTCGTTGAAATTTTTTTATTTATCGTTCATTCTAATTTTTGTTCAAGAATCAATTCCTTTTCATTATCGATATTAGTGCCAACATAATCTTCAATAACTGAACCGAATTCTTCTGAATTTGGATAGGTTTGTGGATAAAAAATTTTAAGAAAATTTACTATAAACTTAATCAGGTTTGAATTGGTTATTTTCTTTTCTTCTTTTTCATTTTCATTTTTAAAATCATTATAAGTAGGTTAAATACCGTAAGACATTTTCTGTTTCTGTATGCCTTTCTTCTGTGCGATTTTTCAATGTAATATATAATTCTTCAGATAGTGATGTCTGTTGTTCTTTCAGTGACTGCAACATGAAATTTATTGTTGCATTAGCTGTAAATAAATTAGAATATCTCCCACATAATGCGTCAATAGTCAGTTTTATTGGATATAGAACTGATAGTTCTGGATAATAAGTCGAATTCATTATCTGAAAGATTAATTTGCAGGTTTAAGTTGATTATTGCTTTTTGGATTAGATTTCTCAGTTTCAAAAATCGTTCCATCATTAGGCGTAAACTGTTTCAACGTGTTTTAGAGTCTAACATTAACATATATTCTGTTTTATTTTCAGTTAGTATATATTTTTGTAATATGGCATTTTTTGTAGGAAAACGTTTAAATATATTAAAACTTTTTCAAACTTTATAAATTATTGAAACAATTCTAGGTAGGTTAATATTTTTCCTCATTATCAATATCTTCTTCAACAAATTTGGAATCTTCTGTTCTTTATTTTCACGGTATAATACATCTATTACTCCTAATTGAATTCCATGAGCATAGCACAATTGCTGTTTTGCACCAATCAACTTTCCAACTTTTTTCATAACTGTTGCTCCATCAGTTTCGCTAATTTAGATTTAAGCAATTAAGCCATTAATTAGCTAATTAATTTCGCCCGTTAGGGAGACATAAAAACAAAAAAGTATACTATTTTGCTATGTTGGCGATCCATGAACAGATAGTTGAGACAATTTTGACAAATTTCTAGTAAATACCGAAAAAACTTTATTTAAACTTGTGAATACTGGTATTACAAAATTGTACCAATGGCTCAAAATACTGGTATTCGGTATCCCGGTATACCGGTATTGCAATCATTAATTATAATAAATTATTATAATGTCTTCTCTTTGAAGATTGTAACAATTTTTCAGAAAGCAATAGCTCAAATCGGTGAATAAAATGATCATATTGTAATGAATAAAATAATAACATGAGAAGTTTGCTAATTTATTTGATATATAAAGATAGAGAAAAAATGACGAAAAGTAATATAAATGGCTTATGTCTGAAATATAAATGTGAATACCTAAAAGAATAATTAAATTGTAACTTATAAAAGAAAATTTAAGTTTACTATCATATGAATGCTAGAATTGTATTAATTATTATTTCAGCATGATATTTCCTTATTATAATGTGAAAGTTTTCATCTAAAAGCTGTCCCTTTATTTTAATAATGTATGTTTGAAATCAATTCATATTTCTAATAGATGAATATAGAATTTTCCTTTTTACAACGAAATTGCGAGAATCTTAACATTGGGATTCACACTGAACTTACCACTCAAAAATCTCCATTTTCTCTATGCCTTTAGGAAACTTTTTCGCCCTGGTATTAGTCTTGGGGACCAAAGCAAATAAGTAAAGATGATAAAGATAAGTAAAATTGTAAAGATGTTTTTAACATTCTTAATGGGTCATTATCAGTTTCACTTAGGAAAAAAAGGTGATTGCCTGATGAAAAAGAGCCCTTCACGAATCAATAATTCCCTTATTAGAATGAGGAGCAGCCATTCTTTATAACCCCTTTAAATATTCACAAAATTCCATGTCAAACGTTCCTAAGCTAAAAGTACTACTTAAAGATAAACGCAAAGAAGACTGAACACACCTGCAATACGACTTAAATTCCTATTATATTATTCGACTTAATTCGCCTATTTCATATTCCATATATGCGTCTATTAAATCTGAATTTTCTGGCTTATCTGCATAAATCTGCATGTCACGTTAAAGTGTGATTTTATGATTAATATCGGCACTTCACTTTTAGAATTCATTTCCTTGATTTGGAAGGTGTATTGATAATCCCATAGTTAAACCTTGACTTTGAAAATATAGTCACATATTTATACCTAGTCAAATGAGAGAAGGAAGAAGCCTTCGTTGATTAGATGCGAGCAGTAAGCATTCATATGACTGAAATTGCAGTTAACTTAATAGCAGCTCCTTCCTTATATGCAATTTAAGAATTCAATATTTAAATTGCATTATTTTGCATACATAAATAATTTACGTTTTCACACTTTAGAATTAAATAAATTGGCTTATATTAAAAATTCAACATTAATAACAAAAAAAATCTTCGCTCAAACTCAAACGGTCGACCTTACGATCAGAACCCAAAGACAAATCTACTAGCCCGAGACGACAAGCGCAGATTTATCAAAATGCGACATTGCTATGCGACAACGCCGCTCTGTTATACGGCAGATTTCCTTCTGAAATGTGTTATGGGAGCTGTGTACTTCAAATTATTTTTCTTTGGAGAATTGCCATTTTTCATTGTCTTCCTGTAAGGCTGGCTACAGGGATAATAGTAAAATGTCTCCATATTACGTATTCGTATTACATGAGCAATGTCTTTGTATTTTCGACTTTTCGATGAAGATTCAAAGACTTTTACTTTATAGGTAAAATTGGAAAGTTGCCTTAATATTTAATAGGATTCGAAATTCTTTTTGAAGAGCTTTTCTGGTAATCTTACTTAAAGCATGGCTTAAAGATCCATAACAAATCAGTAGGCATATACTTTATTATACGATGTTTAGTAACATAAATCATGGTAGAGCTTTTGTAATGGTGTAGCGAGTATAATAATCAGTGCGTAAAACGATGCATTGGTTTCCACCTAGAGATTTAAGAAATCTATTAAGTAAATACGTATTCAACACGATGAAAAGGGCTTTTATTGGAGGCATGGACCACATGGTTTCTGAATAACATACTTTCTTCTTTGGTATTCTTTACATTGCATTATGTAGCAACATACGCTTCAACAGAGGTCAGGCCTATAAAATCTTTTTCGTAATCTGTCGTAAGCCTTTGAAAATATCAAGTGAGTGGCTGTTGCTGCTCCATGAAAGTGTCAGAGAGTTTATAATCGTAAGTGTTTAGGAATATTTGGCAACTACCTTTTTTCTGAAGGATCAAAAATTTCTTGCTCAAAATATCATCGATTATCTCATAGTCTGATTTTCCAGACTGTTTGACTTTTAGCATGATGGGATGCTGGTAGATATTTTTACAATGATCATCGTAGTCCTAGGTCGAGTACTGAGTTAAACGCACTTATTCCCTCTGATATGGTATCGTCTTCAATGTGGTTTCCAGAAAGCCTATCGGTATCTTGAGATTTCTTTCCACTTTTGTACGAAATAGTGATGTCATATTTTTGGAATCTTAAAGCCCATATCGCTAATCATATCGATATATCCATTAAATTAACTAGCTAGCACAATGAATGATGATCCTTGTCAATTTTAAATGACTTTCCAAACAAATAAGGGCTAAACTTCATGATGCCAAGACACTCTTTTTCAGTGGTGGAATAGTTTTTCCTCAACATTTGATAGAATTCTAGATATGATCTGTGACTTTTTCTGTTCTTGTCGTTGGATTAATACGGTATCAATTCCTTAGCCACTTTCATTTGTGTATTGTTCAGTGGGAGTCTTTTCGCCAAATAAACTGAATATGGATTTGGAAATAAGAGCCGTTTTGAACCCTTTGCGGTTCCTCGTTACTGTTGAGTACACATAAACTTAGAATTGCTCTTTAATAAATTTTGAAGGGCATGAATCCGTTGACAAAAATCCTAATTAAAGCGATGGTAGTAAGAACAAAATACAAGAAAGCTTTTAACATCGTGCGGTTAGGGAATCCTGAGCCGCATTTATTTTATCTGGATCTGGTTTTACACCTTCACCTGATACTGAATGACCAAGAATATTGATTTTCCTGGCACCAAATAGGCACTTTTGAGGATTTAAAATACGTCCAGCTTCTTAAATACATCGTAATTCATAGTAAAAACTCTCGAGGTGTTCTGAGACTGTGGGAGAATACCACTATGTTATTTATCTATGTAACGTAGACCTATGTGCCACTTAAAGTGATGCAAATTATCCATAGTTCGCTCAAACGTTGCTAGAGCACATTACATAAGCCGAAAGGCATCACTTTGAATTCATAAAAAAGCTTTATTTGTAACAAAAGCCACCTTTTCTTCATTTACTTCGTTTTGCCAATATCTTGAATGAAGAACAAGTGAAAAGAAATACTGCGCTCCACTCAGGCAATCCAGCGTGTCATCAAGAGTAACGTGTAAATTAAACGTCTTTCTTTGTAGTTTTTGTTTAGAGGCTGCAATTCACACAAAGGCGCCAGTTGTCATCTCTTTTCTTAACTAGAACGACAGGCACAGACAAAAGACTTTCTGATGGCTTAGTTATTCATTTTTGTAGCGTCATTTCAACTTGCTCTTGAATAATGCGGCTGTTAGTAGGCGACATTATATAGGGCATTTGGCTGATAGGAGAACGTTTTCCAGTATCAATTTTGTGTTCAATGTTATTTTGGTGTTGACGTTCTTACGATCTTTCTTGAAGACATTTAAGATATATAATAGTTTAGTCTGTTGCTCTTTGCTTAGAGTCGGCGCTAACAACCGAGTGCAATTGGTATGTATACTTTCTTTCGAAATGTCCCTGTCAGATAAAACATTCAACAAATAGAATTAACCAATTCAACATAGCGTATGTGTAGCCCTTCAGAATGCACTGATCTAGATTATGACCATTACACATCCACAATTCTCTGCTTTTATTCAAGATAATGGTAATGTTAAATTAAATGGCAACTTCCTGTCTCACTAAAAAAACTTTATTGCTTTAATGACATGTCTATGGAGATCTATGGTCCGGCGGACGTCCTCGAATGGGTTTTGGACGGTCGCTGTGGGAGACGGTCGATTGATATTTTCGGTGGTGTGGTTGTCATTAAAATATGAAGAAGAACCACATCCGTGATTTCGGTGATACATATCTAACACAGCTTCACTCTCTCGGCAATAGCGTCTGACATTCTAGGACGTTACAGTGAGCGCCAATTAGACGATTATTGATAGTACTCTTTTAATCGATCTTTCTTTGAGCACTGATCTAACATATGTTGACTGGGCACAACGTTGGAGACACGAAAAAAAAACAGTTTCAACATGTTCATTGAAAATGGGATTAAGAGATCTTTCAATTTCCCCTCTCACAGTGGTTTGAATTGATTGTATGTCCATTTGAGGATCCATCACTTATTCTTTGGATTTCCTCAAGAACAATTTTACGAATCAATGATGATAAGCCGTTTTCTGCGTCGTCTGAGGCTATTAGAATACGCAAGCAAGTAATCTTCGGACGCCTAATAGGATGTTGCTGCATTCCTTCAATATTATTAGGCAATTTATGAAAATCAGTTGTAGTTTTAATTTCTTTCGTTAATAATGCCTGGTACACATCCTTTGCAATTCCTTTCATTAGATGCGACATTTTATCATCTTCTGGCCTGTTCCAGTTTATTTGGTGACAAAGTCCTAAAAAGTCTTGGATATAAGATTGAATTGATTTATCGGGTTTTTGAGGACGGTATTTAAGATTTTCCTTGGCTCCTCTTACATATAATTGTCATCAAAAGTATTTTTCAACTCCGTTTCAAAAAAGTTGCGCGATTCGAGCAAGTCTTCATTATTGTCATACCATCTTTTTTTGATGAATTTTAATTCCATCCAAAAAGAAGTGAACATTTACAGCAAGAGAAAGAATTGATTGAATTTTGACACTCTGAGATATTATGGTAGCCATCTCTTTGGGCCCTGTCCGTGCTCGCATGTAAAGATTGTTGGCTTTCTGGGCTCAAACATAGCACTGGTTGAGAGCTCTACCTCTGATTTATTCGGCATTTTCTTTGTTTTCTTAGCAACTTCTTCGTAAATTCCATATTCCAGATGGAGCTACTAAAGACTATGACTTCGTCGAATTTCTTTTCCTGCCAGAATAAATTGAATACCCTGCGTCGCCACTAAATATGTCACGTAGGATTTTGCACAGTCAGATTGAAGAAAGAAAAAAAAATCCTTTATCCACTAAATGCGAAGTAAGCATTTAGATAACTGAAGCTGTCACCAGCTTGATAGCAGATCTTATATGCAACTGAAGAATTCAACATTCAAATTACGTTAATTTGCAGCATATAATGAATTTTCATGCCTTTTAATTACATAAATTTGTAAAGATTGAAAATTTAACATAAATAACGCAAACAATCAAAAGTCCGCACTCAAGCTAGAGCCTTAGAGTCGACGACTAGAAAATCAAAATTGCAGTCACTATCGCAGTCGCAGACGTCATCAAAATATGACAATATTTAAAAATTCCTAAAATTCATATGGATCTGCTTTTAATTAAACTAATAAAACGAAAAAAATATTTTTATGATATAATGGATTTGGAAGATATGAACGAAAGTTTCCATAAACCATGTCACAGTCAATACCTAGCTGGCGAAGAATAAACTCATTTTCTCTCGATTAAATTTTTTGTTTGAAACATATTTCTATCATAATAATTTCTTTTGTATCTTCGACGACACGACGAGGTTTCCACTTAGGATATCAAATAAAGAAGTATGCAGTGACATTAATTAATTAAGCCAATCATCAAATTAAGTGTAGTCATAAATTATTATCATGAAATTAACAAAAGCTTCAGGAAAAAAAGGTTCATTCAAAAAATACATATTTTCAAGGAACAAATTACACGCAGTTTTTACGCTGATCATTTTCACATAAAGCTACCATTAAATCTTTCTCCTCCTTTATTTTCCTTTAATTCGATTTATTCTAGCTTTAAATCATTAGTCTACGTGAATTTAAAAAATTTCAAATATGGAAATGAAATAAAGCTAAAAGTATCATTTCATTTTTTAAGCTGGCAACATAAATTGTTGTTGTTATTAGAAACCGTCAAAATTAGGAGTTAAAAATCAATTTATAGGCACTACTTCGAATCAATAGCAGCTAACGAAACCTTTTAATCATAAGAGTTCTTCGTCTAAATGAGGAACTAATTCGGTTAATTTGATTAATTTTTGTCTTCAGTATTAAGGAAGTTACCGCAAAATGAAAATTTCCACTCCCTACTATTTCCATCTTTTACCCTTGATGTTCTATCTACGAACTCATCCGATATTTTTACATTTCTTTCGATATATTCCAAGAGCATGGGATTTATATATATATATATATATATATATATATATATATATATATATATCCCATGCTATTCGTAACTCTATAAATGTTCTAAAAATTAGATAAATTACCATTTTTAATACTTTGTTCGGATATCCTTCAGCTTTAATTATTTCTTTTATTCGATTTAACAATGAATATGCTAATTTCTTTGTAATGTCCGGAGAAATAAATGCCCATTCTTTCAATACAGCGGTTTTCACCTGATGTATATTTTTAGTGTCGATTTTGAATTTTCTCTTCTAAACTACTTCACAAATTTTCTATAGTATTTATGTAGGGTTATTGTGCAGGTGTGTTAAGTCTTTCGGAATTATTATATAATACCCAAAACTTGAACTATATGTTTGGGATCATTATCTTGTTAAAATATGTAGGGATTTTGTAGATACATTGGTGCAGCGCTAGAATTTAAATCATTTTTCAAAATGTAAATGTGCATTTTATTATCAATAATTTCACCAAACATGTGCAATTTATCCATCCCATGTGCGCTTATACATTTCCAAACCAGAATGTTACCACCGGCCAAGCTTTATTGTTGCACTCTGATTCATCGGTGATCTCTGATCATCTTTTTTGCCAAGCAATTTATCGGCCATTTAATAGAAACACGTTGAGTTTGATCTTAATGATGAATTTGGATTGTGGAAGTGATATGGTGTAACGAACGCTCAATCAGCAGGCAGAAGTAGAATAAAAATCACGACGTTTATTTTCACGAAGACACACAGGACAGCACAAAAACGACAACTATATACAGCACAGAAGACAATTATCTTCAACCGAGACGTGTAGCATACAACAGCAGCATACAACAAGAATCTTCTGCAGACAGTAGCACACAGCTCAGTTCAGCACTAGCTTGACTCCGTCGCTTCCGACAACTCTGTCTTCTACTTCTCCGACTCTGGCTCGGATTACTGACTTGACTTCTCTGGCAGCTGTGGACCCTTTTATAGGTCTCAGGAGGCGGGGCTAGAAGCCTCTCAACCAATCAGGAACGTTCGAGGCTTATCTCGGTTCCTACTGGACGGATCGGGAAAATTCTCAAAGTTTCGGATATTATCTATTTTGGCGCCAAAGTCGCCAAATTCGTCGCCAAGTCGCCAAATGGTCGCCAAGTTTGTCGCCAAGCTCTGGGACCTCCGACGCACACCTGGACTCCGTCCCATTCAAATAACTGTAAAACTTTCTTTCTGTTGATGGAACAAACTATGCTGGGAAGCCGAATATATATATATATATATATATATATATATATATATATATATATATAAACTTTAGTACTGATAGTGGTTGCAAATTGCTTATAAGAACTATTTACAATAGGTAGTCTTTCTATAAGGAATATACCAAATATATTTAATAAATGGATCAATTTGTATGATCACCAAAAACTTTTGGGAAATACAACAAGAAAATTTTATTTTTTAGTTATTTTTATTATTTAAATACTATTCCTTCAATAAAATAGTGTAAACAAAAGGTTTGTATTATTTACATATCACAATCTCATTTTTTCCCTTAAACAAGGATTTCTTTTTAAAAGAAAAAAGAACTGACAATGCAAAAAATACTCCTCCACTTATTACATAATTCTGCTGAGGCTTCTCAGGAAAATGCCAAACTACTTTCATTTAAATTTGGTGCCATTTAATATAGGTTATAATTTACCAATTTTTATTTCATAGATCAAACGTAGCAAGTCTCTTAAGATAATTCTTCTATTGTCTTTTCGGAAATACACAAGTTTCTCAGAATAATAATTGTGTTGTACTTATTTTCTTTTCCACAAGAGAATCTTTTTCACTAAAAACAGTTTTAAAAGTGTGAATCAACGTCCACCCTAAATATGTCTCGATTTAAATTACAATGAAAAAGTTTATAGGTGTGATTATAATGTTTAGCCTTTCTATGTTTTTTCATACCTGAAAATATATTAATGTTTCAATGTGACGTATTTCATGCTTTTTTGAGTAAATATTTTTCTTTATTGCAGTAAGACTTTTGGACGTCATGTTTAGTAGTACCATTTACGACTTTTTCGCAGCTAATTGTAAGTTTTAAAATAATACTTTTTGTCACTAATTTCACAATTTTTAATACTATTATAACAGAATGTCTTTTATGTACGTCAAATGTTTATTTGACATGTTTTTATTTAGCTTTAGCTCAATAATCAAATAAATTGTATACTTAAATTTTGCATTTTGTTTTTAAATATATTTAAAATGTTCATTTTTAAAGATTTGATGCTACTTATGAACTATTTGACATGTCATATTTCTTTCTGTAATGAAAAGTTCTCTACAAAATAGGCTGCTCGATCTATAGCTGCCACATTTGTACGCAATCCTTTTAGAGTATTAAGTGGTCACTAAAAAAAAAGGTGTTTCAAATTGATAAATGGAAATTTATTGTAATTAAAACTTTTATATCAATGACTTCGAAGCACTTTCTTATGCATAATCCATTTTTGCTGTTGTTTATAATTAAAAACTTATATTTCCTTTCATATTAATTTCAATTACGTTAAATAAATTCAATAAGTTTAATATATATTTCAAAATATTTTAGTAGAATTTTCAACAATGATTTACACTTAAGTCAAAACATTATGACTACATACACAATAAAGCATTCCGCTACGTCTGCCTCTCAAAACAGCTGCAATTCGCCACAAGTTTTCTGTAGATGACTGGTGATAAGTCATAACAAATATCTGTACAGTGATCACATAAATTCATTTGGATACGATAGTGCTTGTCTTACTATGAAATCACGTATGTGCTCTGTCGGATTAATATCCGACGAGTTAGATGGCCTAGACATTAATTAAAATCACTCCTGCGCAATTCCAGTCTTGTGATATAGCGCGTTGTCCTTTTGGAAAGTTCGATTTCCATTTGGGAAGGCAGATGCCTTGTAAGGATACAATAATCTTCAATTGGTTCAGATAGTCCGCAGCTTTCATAGTCTATTCTATCATAATTACGGGTCCCAGACACATCAAAGAGAACTTCCACAAAAAATAATACCGCCACTACCTGCCTGTTTATAACTTGCTGTACATGAGAGAAACAACTATTCCTCTGAATAGTTGTTCATACACTGGCACGACCATCTATGCGATGAATGAGAAATCGAGATTTATTCAACCAAGCAAATCTTTTAAACTTATCCATGGTCCAATCTTGATGTTTCCCGACCCACAGTAGGCGTAGGTAACGATGATACTTGATTAACAGAGGCACACGAGTTGGATATCTGTTGCGCAGTCCCATATTCAGAAAGATTTCAGTGAGATTTCACAGTGGTCCAACATGAGCGTAACTTAATCTAAATCGAAGTGTTTCGATGCGGCCACATCAATATAAAAATATAATCGATATTTTTATGATAACTCTGAGAAAAAAACCGGTTTTATAAGATCGAAGATTGCTTTATTTATATTAATTTCTCTCTAAATCCATTAATAGTCGGTGGTCTATTCTCTTTAGTTATGGCAAGTGTCAAACACTCTTTTTTCCTCTTCTGCCTATTGTTTCTGTCTTCTAATCTTCAAAGGGAAATGGCAGAGTTCTTCGTGACTAGTTGCTGCCATTCTGTTTGCTTCTTGCTTCTAGTTGTTACTTAAAATTCCCACGGATTGAATGAGCATGGCAATCGTTAAAAAGGATACACTGCAGTATATGAACCTCGCTAGTAGTTATCCACCTAAATGTAAAGTCTAAAATGTATCAAACGAAGAAAAACTTCTTGGTCTTGCGTTAAAGGTGGTCATTTCCCCTGGGATGATTTTACTAGGAGATGTCGACTAACATGACGGAAACTTCAAGGTTGGAAATGATCGAATTTGGTTACTATCATTCCTTCCTATATCCCAGTAGTAGGTGATCTATCGAGTCCAAAATTACAATCAATATCATATGGATGCTCTGACTCTCATAGATGTTGTTGTTAGTATTGCTTCTTCTTCAAGAATTCAATCCATTTAACGTAATTTTATCTATCATAGTGCTCGACGAATAGATACCAACGGTTGCACAGTACCGACAAAACATATTGTCTAGATTTTTTTTACTACAGATATGCACAAGTCCATTACTATTAAATATTCCATTCCCAGAACTACATTTAAATTTCTCAGAGATGCTTTTTTTACTAAAGATTCTGATACTCTCAGTGGTAGTGCCGTCATAAGCCCACATGTGCCAAATGCGCAATTTATGTTCATGATTGAAATAAATGCGAATGAGATACATGTATATGGTTTAAATGCTTTGGGCTTCCTCTGGAATACTACCATTCTAATTTTTTTTAACGAATTCTATCCAAGAAGTCGGACTTAGAAAGACTGATAGATATCATTCTTATTGATATTCACTACAGACGATGTTCACTTTTAAAACATGACGCGGGCATCTATCTGAAACTTTTACTAGTTATCTATTTCTGTACAACACGTACTTGATTGAAATTCTAAAAAAACTTTTCTTAATGTTAAAAAAAAGAAAAGAAATATTTTTTCCAAATTAAAATTTTAATTTAACATATTATCTTCAACTCATTACGCCAGCATGGCTCTCATCAGCGTAATTTATAGCTCTTTGTAATTTCTATAACTTTTTCTCTGAAACTTTTCCTTTCTATTTAATGGGGTTTTTTTATTTAAACCTAATAGGATGATGCATATTTGTTTGGTATTATATCAATGTATAAATTTAACAATCTCTATTTTTCATAGCAAGCTTAACCACTTAGACCTGTGAAATCGTTATAATGTATATTTTGCATACCAAATTACAATTCCATTGGACTGTCAGGAATTCATCGCCTTTAATCTGAATAACTGTTTTCGCTTTATCCACGATTTATAAACCACGCTTATCATGACTTTATAACCAACCTCCAAACTGTTTTAGGTTTGTATCCAAGCATGGAGATAACTTACAATATTTTCTCAATTAGGGGAAGAGGAAAAAAATTGTGTGAAGAAGAAAGAGAGGAGATAATTAATTTCAGAGAATGTGGTTTGTCTTTCAGAGAAATTGCAAAACGAATAAGATGATCAGAAAGTATTGTGAATAATATTTTGAAAGATCCTGATCATTGTGCACTATATAAACGATCTAGTAGAAAACAGTCTCTATCTAATCGATCAAAAATATCCATAATTAATCAAGTCCTTTCTCAACACTAATCTTCTATTCATATTGAAAAGGGAATTGCAGCCATCTTGTTCGAGTAGAACCGTGCGTAACGAACTTTTAAAACTTCATGTATAAAATTTATCAAAATGGGAAAATAGCTAACTAACGAACTACAAAACTAAAAATGGTTAATCGTGAAAAAAATGGGAAAAAACAGCATATTGCCTTTGGAAATAAATGGAATGAAGTCCTTTTCTGAGATCAAAAGAAATTTAATTTGGATGAACTTGATGACTTCCAATATTATTGGTATAATCTACGTCGTGAACAAACAATATTTTCTATGCGTCAATTTGGTGGTAGTGTTCTGGTTTGGGGAAGATTTGCTCATAATGGAACAACTCTGATATCCTTTTAGAAATCAAAAACTAGCTCTGATGGACATAAAGACATTCTTGCTGAAAAATTATTAGCGAAATAATGCCTCTATCCATGTGTCATCGTCTGAGAAGTCGGGGTTTCAAACATATGAATTAGAATTATTGAACTGGCCATCAAAATGCTCCGACATGAACTTTACGAAACATTTGTGGGACGTAATGACTCGTGATATTTATGCAAGTGGGCATTGTTTCACCAATAAATATGAGTTACAGTATGAAATCGAAAATTAGCGGGAAAAAATATCGAAACAACTTTTAAAAAGACTTGTGGATTCTATGACATCTTGTTTCTTAGATATCGTTTAAAAAAGGAACGAAATTTCTGAATTAATTTATTTATTCAAAAACTTTTTTTTTGTACTTTTGGTGAATTAAACTTGCCCTATTTTATTCTAAATTTCTTTCTGTGTAAAAGTTACGCATGAGTAAAACTGTAATAAATTAAAATAAAATATTATTCAAAATATCTTCAAATATTGCATTTATTTATATCCTTATTATTTTAAAAATTACAACACATTACAATAAATAGTTAAAAATTTACAAATGTTTTTTTTCCGCTGGCTTTTTTTTCCAAGACTGTATTTTCAACTAGAAAGGCTCTTTAAATAGCTGAAGGAATATATCTTATTTTGTTCTGAAAAAATAAATTTATTGACGTAAAAAAGTACTAAATGTTTACTTATGAAAAAGATTATTTAAATCATATTTAATATAACATTCTCTTAACATACTAACAGTTAAAAAAGGCTCAGTCCACTACAATGAAAATTTGCCTAAAAATGAAATGTTCAATTTCGTTATTTGAAACTATCAACGATAATTTGGCAGGTCTCGAGACGGGTGTTGCATTGCTTCTATATTGCCTAATGTAGTATATGCTCTGAAATACATCATGTCTATAGTTAAACATAACTTACATTCAAAAGTGGTAAATGTTCTTACTTTGCCGTTCTCGATGTAAGAGTTTCGTAGTGACCTTAAGCCATTAGATTTTAACTCCTGAAAAGTTTTTGGGAGTTAAAATTAAAATTTTTAGGAGTAAGGAAAATTAAAATTTAATGAAACACCACTGTGTTTTTTACCTTATGTCTAAAATATACTTATATTTAATTATCATTATTTGTTGTTGAATTTATTTAATTTAAATTCAACATTCACTTTGAAAAATGAACAAAAACTGTTGATGTAGTTGGAATTTCTTAAAACTCGGAATCTTCCTGTTAATGATTTTATGCAAATTTTGACCTCAGTTTTGATGCACTGATTATTTGAATACTGTAGTTTACGGCAATTTATTTTATTTCTTATCGTAAAACGTGGCTAAGATGTTATTAATAAAATTGCACCAGATTGAAACAATTTTATTTTTTATGCAATGTAGTAATCCGCCCAGTCAGCCCAATAAATGCAAAATGGGCTTCATACTTTAATGTAAGACATTACAGAATTTGAATTCCATGATTTCTAACTAAAAAAACTGTATAAAGTTATTTTAAATTACATAAAATTGAAGGGTTGGTATACTTACCAATGAACATTCGATGATATTTTTACCTTTTAACAATCAGTGGTAAATATGCTTACCACTTATAATTTCCCCTGAACGATCTCTGGTAAGTATATTTATTACCCCTCATTTTATAAATTAAATGGCGAATCAACGAACTTTTGAGGTTTTAT